>JANJGN010000016.1:18277077-18687077 GCA_026770705.1 Isurus oxyrinchus | reverse complement strand
GTTCTTAATCTACACTGAAAGGTTAAGGTCAATGTGATTGAAGTTGTTTTTTGTTAAATATTTGTTAAAACACATTGGAAGGATGGCACACATCAGGTTGCCCTAATGCTGATGATTACTCCAATGCTGATGTGACCGGTGGTGCGATTGCAATATCCTTCTTGAAGCCAGCTCCACAAGCATTGAGGCAAAACTCCTGTAAAATCACCTTGATGGACTAGATGCTGTGTCTGGATGATGAAAATCCACCTCCTCAGTGAAATCCTGTCTTCCCAACTCTCAGGTGGCCAAGGTTCCAAGGGAGGACAAAGAAAATGCTTCAAATACACTCTGAAGCTCTCATTGAAGCTTGGCAGCATTGACATTAATTGGTAACGAGGATCTCACTACTAACTGTCCAAAGTGATGACAACTTGTCTATCCCGCTGCACCACGCTATGAATCATAACACCTCCATGACACGGCAGACCAGTGGCAGAAAAGGAAGCAAATCCTACTCTCTGGATTCCACTACCTCGGGGGACGTCCTGTGTCCAAAGATCTGCAGGTCAGAAATCGGCCTGGTCAGTCACATGAGGACCCATGGCAGAAACCTGCAGCCCTGAGTAGACGCCATCCTCGAATGGAGGTCCAGCCGCCGACGCCTGCAAACATGTAATGAACCCACATGGCGTTATTGCATCACTGTATTCTATATGGAGAAAACAATTTCTCCTTCTAAACATTGTTCTTACATCCAAGGCACCCATCCCATGAATATATATTAAAGAAAACAGGACCCATAGGACAAAAAAGCACCACATGTGATTGAACATTCCTAAAACTGTAACAATTGCACCCAGGAGGGGGAATTGGCAAAATGCTGTCGGTTCTCACTCTACTTATGAAATGGGACTGAACAACTGACATGCAGTAGGGAAAACACAAGAGACAGAAGTGAGGACAACATCTTATACTTCCAAGAATAGCAAAATACTAAAGACAACCTCAATATTCTGCTGTGCTGTAAAACCAAGAAACCAATCAATTTAGTTACCTTTTAATATAGCTAGAAACATTCATTAGATAAATGGAAGATTAACAAAACATGCAAGAGTTTATGTGCAATGCCACAATAATTCCATTCACTATTCTATTAAGAGTGAATGAAGAAAAATACAAGATACAGATTTATCAAAGAATAATCTCAATCATAAGCAGTATACTGAAGTCATGTCACTTTATTCACTCATTTGCTGGTTGCACAACCTGGAAAAACCAGTGCTGAGGGGATCCTCTGTGTGATGGACTAGACCACCTCAGCCTCAGAATTGTTTGTTGCGCACACAGACCCCCGCATCAGAAAGATCTTGAGAAAACTCAAAGATCTCTGAGCAGCAGCTCGCTGGGACGGTGTGGAATGAAGTCATTTATTTTGTGGCAGTGTGATGAGATTGACAAGAATTAATCTGCCTTCCTTTCGATGGCTGGTTGGAATGCGTAATATCCAAGTTGACAAAAGAGGCAGCCATATGTATGAGTGTTACCAAAACACACACCAACATAGTTAGGTATATATACTTGTTCAGTGGATTCTGGGGTAGCAATGATGTTGGTGGGAAATTCAGAATGCCGGCACCTGTTTGCATGGCTGATGTGTCCTCGGGGCTATTGGATAGCATGCGCTACAGAAGGCCAAACCCAGTGACAGGTACAGGTTCAACATGTTGATTTGAAACACAAAGTGGACGTAGGCTCTCTGGCATGACATTTCAGTGCCTGTTATGCAGCACCCTCTTGCACATTATCACTATCCTCCAACAGAACTGGATGAAGACAACCTATATTCAAGACTGCATTGCACAATTCGTGACTTTGGATTAAGTGTACACTGGAAATGGAAAGGGACTGCAGGAGACATAAGAGTGGGCAGCCTAATTTATTCAGTTCAGGTGCTATTGAGCAAAATAGACAGAGAATTTTCTTCATGTGAATTAACGGCTTTACAAGCTGATAATAGCAAACCACTTAAGGTAGACATTATAAATAGTGTTTTCAAACTATCGTACTTGTATTGTGTGTGGAGGATGTTTTAAAAAGGCACTTAGCGGGTTATTCAGTCTCTGATGCCATCTCCTTTCTTTTACAGAGTACATGCTCTTTTTTGATGACTATGAGAACAAACCAACAAGATACTGTATTATCTTCCAGCACTTTGAGTCTCTTATTTTTGCTGCGCTGCAGACTTTTAAAAATTATATGTTACTTTCTCTTTTCCACTCATTTGAGAACATTAATCTTTTAATGACAACTCTGTAGAGTTTGTAGAATTTTGTTCACTGATTGTACCTATATTTCTCTGGTATATGACTGGCAAAGCTGACTTACTGGCAAAAGAAAATATCTTTACATTTGATAAAACTTAGCAATAATATAACAAAATGCTCAAGTCTCTATGTAAAATATTTTCACCTTCCCTCTCGAACTGAAGACACGTTTACACTTTTACAACTAGAGGCACAGGGCTGGGTTAATTCGAGGTCCTGACCCACGCCACCACTGCGCCACTCACGTGATGCTATTTTGAAATTCTATTGCTCTAATTGGGCAGGAGACAAGCTTGATGCTCAATTAGTGGTGCCAAGTGACTCTAGGAGGTGGGAGCTGCCTGTAGAGCACCAGCGGCAAAGGCAGACTGCAGCCATGATGAGGACTGCTGCTGCCTTGTCAAATAGAGCAGGCAGCTTCTCAGAGGACCAGTGGCATTAAGGCAAAGGAAGCCGCCATGCATCCAAAATGAGGGTAATGTGCTCAACCTGATGCAAAATCCTCCATAAACCGATATCTTTCATACTTTGAAAACAAACTTTCGGATATTACTGCAATGGACTTTAAAGTTCGGTTTTTACTCATCTTACCACCCAATGTTTTGATGATAATCAGGAAGCTGGAAGTGGAAAATGGAGAAATGTCCCAACCTGTTGGCAACCATCCACTTTGCATTCTCAAAGCTTGATCTGCTGGCTGGAACCAGCCATGGTGGAATCATCTGCTTCAAACAGCTGGAAGCCGCATTTAAAAAAGCATTTGGGGGTCCATCGCCTATGCCATTTCCAACCCGCTTGACACTTTAGCATTACTAAACAGGGGTAAGAATCCTGGAGGTAATAGGAACACAGGAGAACATAGGAACATAGGAGTAGGAGTAGGCCATTCGGCCCATCGAGCCTGCTCCACCATTTAACTCGAACATGCCTGATCTTCTACCTCAATGCTATCTTCCCGCAATATCCCCATATCCCTGATGTCACTGGTATCGAAAAATCTATCGACCTCTGCTTTGAACCTATTCAATGACTGATTCTCCACAGCCCTCTGGGGTAGAGAATTCAAAAGACTCACCATCCTCTGAGTGAAGAAATTTGCAATAATGGAAAGGATTAATTAACTGTAATGATGTATAATGTCTATCCCAGATGTTCCTGAACCACTTTTGTTTAATTTTACTTTTCTCTTATTCGCCTGTAGGTTTTTCTGAGCATTTGTGCAAATTGTTTTTATTGTCCTCAGCACCAATGGGAATATCCACATTTAACACTTTTGGAATTGAGGAATACCAGGTGGATCAGGTTTATGACTCTAACAAACCCACGACCGCTACCATCTAGAAGGTCAAGGGCAGCAGATACATGGAAACACCACCACTGCAAGTTCCCCTTCAAGTCACTCACCATCCTGACTTGGAAATATATTGCTGTTCCTTCACTGTCACTGGATCAAAATCCTGAAATTCCCTTCCTAACAGCACTGTGGGTGTACCTACACCATATGGACTGCAGCAGTACAAGAAGGCAGTTCACCACCACCTTCTCAAGGGCAACTAGGGATGGGCACTAAATGCTGGCCCAGCCAGCAAAGCCAATATCCCGTAAATGAATTTTTAAAAAGTTCTCAGTGTTTCCAAAGGTTTAAAATTCTTTTCCAGTGACCCTGTCCTTTAATTGTTTTAATCCATTTAAGTTTCGCTTAGGCACAGTTTCTGCTCCTATCACCAGTGTGCTCCCAAAGCTACAACTGGGCCTATGCTAATGAGCTGACTGCCAAAATGTTGGAAACAAATAGCACACTGGCCAGAATTTAATGCTACCCACCCCAAGAGCAGCTGGGAGGTGGAAAATAATCGGCTGGGGTGGAGAACCTGTCGTCTTCACAACTCCACCTGATAAAGTCAGGAGTAGGGAGGGTTGATGTCACGCCTTCCTGCCCTGAGACCATTTGAGGCCTTTAAGTGGTCAGCTAAGGACCTGTCTGTGGGCTGGGGACCCTCCTGATTGGGCACCCTGTGCCACATGTAGGGCCAAGCCCCCACCTAAAGCCCTCACCCCACTCTCCACACCAACCCCGCCACCCCTTTGGAGGAGCCTGCTTGACTGGCCACAGCGAGGCCACCACACCCTGCTATCCGCTGGGATTCCTGTGATGCTTCTGGTCGGAGGTCTGCTGTATTGCCAAGAGTGACCACCACTCCTGGTGGCGCTGCTGGGACTGAAGAGCTGCCAGCCCTCTAATTGACCTCTTGAAGGTGGGATCTTCAACTCCAAAGGGGAACTCCAAGGCACTTAATCCTGTTGGGGCTCCTGGAAATGGCCATGATGGGGTTGACACGTGGTTTCTGGCTGGTGGGTGGGGCCGCTGCTATGGTCGTTGAATTCAGCCCTTATGATTGAGTCTGTCTGACACTTACCACTGGCCATTGGGGTCTAAACTATGGCATTGGAACAAAGTTTGTACTTGGGTCTCTATATTAATGGTGGCGCCCAGTAGAACTGAAGGGACCAAGCTATTTACATGGAGTTTAAAGGGATAGCAACCCAGGGAAGCCCCTCTTTTAAAACAGCATCTGAAATGCAGTAAAATATAATAAGAGGAAGAAAGAAAGACTTGCATTTATAAAGTCCTTTTCACAACCACCAGACATCTCAAAGCACTTAACAGTCATGAGGTGCTTTTGAAGTGTCGTCACTGCTGTAATGTAGGAAGTGCAGCATCAATGTCTGCACAGCAAACTCCCACAAACAAAACTGTGGCCATGGCCAAATAATCTGATTTTGTGACGATGACCGAGGGATAAATATTGGCCAGGACACCAGGAAGAACTCTGTCGCTTTTCTTCAAAAGAGTGCCATGAGATCTTTTGTGTCCACCCGAGCAGACAGATGTTGCCTTGGATTGATGTCTCATCTGAAGGATGATGCCTCCAACAGTGTAGCACTCCCTCAGTACTGCATAGGAGTATCAGCCTTGATTTTTTTGTGCTCAAGCCCTGGAGTGGGCTTTGAACCTGGAACCTTGTTGCCCAGGGGTGCTACCGACTGAACCACGACTGCAAAATAATGGGAGTCTTCATCTGTGTTACTTGTCATCATCGCCTCCTGATATCACATCCATTACCTCACCAATTACCTCACTCTGCCTTGCTTGGAGTAGAGATTTGAATCATACCAATTAACTTTCAACCAGGTGTCAAAACCTACTCTTCAGCTCTGAAGAAGAGTCATACGGACTTGAAACATTAACTCTGTTTTTCTCCCCACATGCTGCCAGATCTGCTGAGTTTTTCCAGCATTTTCTGAATTTAGTTCTGATTTCCAGCATATAAAGTATTTTGTTTTTATTTTAATGTCAAAACCTGCTATTGTCTTAAAGTAAACACATCAACAATGTACATTTCCGTATGTACAGTTCAACATTTAAAAACACTTAACGCTGATGAGGAAAAGTTAATGAGGATAATTCTTGCTTTTATTGATTGGGAATGAAAACATTACATTCCTATAATGAGCGGGTGATTTGGGCTAAGTTTATTGGTTTACTGCTTGAGTGATGTCAGTCAACATTACGCTGATTGAATGGAATGCAGGAGGGGAAAGGCAAAATGGAGATATTTATGGCAGAGGCAGGGAGCACAGAGGAGTGTATAGAGGAGGCTTCTCAATGCAGGCAAGGAAGTGACAAGAAGGGTGGGTCGTGAGAGCAACTATTTGAAGAAAGTCAGGGAATTCTCCTGGTGTTCTGTCTGATATTCATTCAGCCAGCGGGTGGATATAACAGTGGAAGAGGCAGACCCAATATTTTGAAATACATGGGTGGAAGCACATTGTTATCACTCATATTGCCATTTATGCACACATTTTCCCTTGTGTTGAAAGAGAGTTCTGCACAGTGTGATTCTGTGAAAACAATTCTGTGAGAGGATTGCTGCTTTGCTGTTCTCCAGATATGTGGCTAATAAGAAAGAGATTTGAGCCACTGCTTGTTTATTGGGGAGCATCCCTCATGAAGCCAGCTTGATGCAATCAAGGGTGAAAACAATTCTTTAAAAATTCATTCATGGGATGTGGGCATCGCTGGCTGGGCCAGCATTTATTGCCCATCCCTAATTGCCCTTGAGAAGGTGGTGGTGAGCTGCCTTCATGCAGTCCATGTATTGTAGGTACACCCAGAGTGCTGTTATGGAGGGAGTACCAGGATTTTGACCCAGTGACAGTGAAAGAACGGCGATATGTTTCCAAGTCAGGACTGTGTGTGGCTTGATGGGGAACTTCCAGATGGTGATGTTCTCACGTATCTGCTGCCCTTGTCCTTCTAGATGGTAGCAGTTGTGGGTTTGGAAGGAGCCTTGGTGAGTTTCTACAGTGCATCTTGTAGATGGTACACACTGCTGCCACTGTGCTTTGGTGGCGGAGGGTGTGAATGTTTGTGGATGGGGTGTCAATCAAGCAGGCTGCTTTGTCCTGAACGGTGTCAAGTTTCTTGAGTGTTGTGGGAGCTACAGTCATCCAGGCAAGTGGGGAGTATTCCATCATTCTCTTGACTTGTGCCTTGTAGATGGTGGACAGGCTTTGGGGAGTCAGGAGGTAAGTTACTTGTCACACGATTCCTAGCCCCTAACCTGCTCTTGTAGCCACATATTGCTGATTCAGTTCGGTTTCTGGTCAATGGTAACTCTCAGGATTTTGATAGAATGCAAGATCAGCACTTGGGAGACGTTGGTTACCTGCCTTGAGCATGGCAGATGACACCCCTATGAAACTCCCAAGAAAAGGCCCACAATGATGCAGGATTATGAGGCAGAAATACAAAGGGAGCCTCTGGGATTTTTAATCAATGATTCTGATACTTGGACTGCACTGGTGCTGCCTCACAGTTTAACCCCGAAGAAACAGGCAGAATAATTATAATGCATCACATGCTGCAAACTTTAACTGATCCTGTGAGGTTGGATTCATGAAGCAACTCAACTCAGTTGCAATTATTGTTGACAGTATAAGCTATGTTTAATGGCTGCTAAGCCTGGGGAGCGAGTGTCAAAATCACTGCACAAACTAGAAACAATGTTGTCTGCATATACTTCTGATGGCCTCTTTGTCACAGGTAAGGAGTTAATTTGTACAGTCCCATTACCAATCTTTGAATGTTGCCACCTTGTCATCTTCTGCATGCTTTGAATGGGGTATTTTATAGAGCGAGGGTAATGTTGAAGTCCAGTATTTTGCTTGGCATAGTGGAATAAAATTTAGCTAACCCTTGAGGAACAGTGTGAATACTTGCCTGTCAATAATTCTTCTGCACACAATGCACCAATGCAACAATACACACTTACTCTTTGTAGATTGTTCTAATACATGTCAACCATGCTCTGTAACTTGCTTCATTTCGAGCATGAAATACTCTTTTGTGAAAGTATTAAAATAAACATGTCTGAAACTTCTTATCACCTTGAGCATCCATATATAGAAACATAGGACTGGGAGAGCGGGTGCCATGTAAAATATGCCAAGTGCCCAGCCCACCTCCTTCCCACCCACTCCATGGCCTGTTCCCCACAATACGGGGTGTGGAAAATGCACCCACTCCACCTACTCTTAGGCCTATTGAGAGCCTTAACTACCCAACTAGATACAATTAAGGGTCTCAATCACCTCCACTGCCAAAAGACCCTGGGCAGTGGCAGATGGACTGGATAGCAAAGACCATTTTTGAAATGGCTTCTTTGGAAAGGTGGGATGGAAGGAGAGGCTCTTGGGGTGGGGGGAGTGCCCTATGTGTAACCGGAGCACCCTTCAAGATGTCACCCACCCCCCTCTGTTCTGCCACGCCAGCCCTCCAAAAACCTTCCCTCCCCCTCTTTCTCCCTCCCTAGCCTGTCTGATCCCTAGATTCCCTGGGGCGGGATGGGGGGTGGGGGTCAGGCTTTTTAAAAGTTGGTCCGTCCGGGAGTGACTTTCTTTCTGGGTTGTGAGGGGCAAGCAGTTGTACATCTCCCCCCACCCCATGAAATTCAGCCCATAGAACATTTCTGCCTCAGGAAGAGGCTATTTGGCCCATCATGTGTCCAGCAGGAAAAGAGCTACCCAGCCTAATCTCACTTTTTCGTTCTTGACCAGTAGCTTTGTAGATTAAAGCACTTCAGTTGTACATCCAAATATTTTTTAAATGTGATAAGAGTTCCTGCCCCTTCACCCTTTCAGGCAGTGAGTTCCAGACCCCCACCACCCTCTGGGTGAAAACAATTTTCATCAACTCCCCTATAATCCTTTAGCCAATCACTTTAAATCTCTGCCGCTGGCTAATAACCTTCCTCCTAAGGGAAATAGATCCTTCCTATCCAATCCATCCAGGACCCTCATGACTTTATACACCTCCATTAAACCTCCCCTCAGCCTCCTCTACTGCAAAGGAAAAAACCCAACCTGTCCAACCTTTCCTCATAACTAAAATTCTTCATTTCTGGCAACACCCATGTAAATCTCCTTTGTACTCTCTCCAGTGCAAACATATTCTCCCTGCATGTGGCACCAGAGCTGAAAGCAGTACTCTAGCAGTAGCAGTGTTTTATACATTTCTAGCATAATCTCCCTGCTCTTATACTCGACACTTCGGTTAATAAAGGAAAATATCCTGTATGCTTCCTTAACCATCTTATCTACCTGTCCTGCTACCTTCAGGGATCTATGGACACACACACCAAGGTTCCTCTGCTCCTCTACACTTCTGAGTGTCATACTGTTTATTGTGTATTTCCTTGCCATGTTTGTCCTCCCTAAAAACAATGTAAGATAAGGGGCATCCTCATTGCCTACCCTGAGACCTTTCTAACTATGGGATATCCTGTTCCATGCATTCTTCCATGTACAGTGGATGGATGACATCCCATTCACCCTCCATGATGGCTTCCCACTGCTACTGAACATAATGTTTATTGTGATTTGCTCTTCAGCTACAAAGAGAACATTTTTCCGACCCTCACTTGAGAGCTGCTTCCCTGTTGGCTCCATTAATGCTCAAGCTATGTGCACTCCCCAGCTGGTTTGAACCTCTTATATCAGTTACTTGCCCATTTATACAGTTAATGAATGATTCATGAACGCAACATGATTGGCTCCTCACTTGTGCATCAGTTGTAATGCGTCCAATGTCAAAGACTGTGCACTAAGTAACGTTGTGATACAAAAAGGCTATCAAACCTTACATCACACTTAACATGCGTACAGTAAAAACTCACATGTTTAGACACTTTATAAATAGCTAATTGTGAAAGTTAGAGAAAGTGAGGTAGATTTTGTTTTTGCACTTTAAAGCCATCCGACCTGAATATTGAGTTCAACAACCTTACATCTTAATCACCATTTCCATTTTCTCTCTGATATTCCGGGAACATTCAAATCTCCTCTGGACATATCTTCTCTTTCATTTCTTGTCCCATTACTACCTCATTTTCCTTCGCACCATCATCCCTTTTGTCATTTACTCACTCCTCCCTTCTGCCCTATCATGGAGCTTCCCTTAGGTGTCTTTCTCATTCTGCTTTTCCCTGGCTCTGCAATTTCTTAACAAGCTGTTCATCTCGAACATCATCCGGTTCTGATGAAATGTCATTGACTTAAGGGTTTATTTTGTTTCCCTCTTCACTGATGCTGAGTACTTTGCAGCATTTTCCATTTTTACTTCAGATTCCCAGCATCCGCAGTATTTTGCTTCTATGCAGTGTTGCATTGTATAGAAATTACAGTAAAAACTGACCAACAGGCCTATGTTGGAGTTTATATTCCGCAGGAGCCTCCTTCTACCTTATTTCATCTCACCCTATTAACATTTTGTTTTAGGTTTTGTTGCTCCTTGCTTATCGCCAGTAGGTAACAAAGGATTGCTGACAACATGCCATAAATTCTCAATATACTGTAGGTACAGGCAAGGGCACAGAGACCCTAAAAACTGAGGGCTCTTCATGTTTCTACTTCCAAAATAACATGTCCATCCTTCCAAAGACCTGAGCGTTCAGTCCTCAAACTCCCTCAACAAGGCACTAATTTCCCTCACAGATAGACACCAGGAGCTGCAATGCAGTCTCTAGAAAGCAAAGGAACTTCATTAAATGATTAAATAGTCCATACATTATGCACTGATTGAGTTAGAATCAGTTGGTTTGTCTCTGAGTTCAGGTGATATTCATTACATCTCAGTTTATTCCATCTCTAGAAAGCCTCAGTGGAATTATTGCCTTGTCCCTTCTCAATTATTTTTTTTACCAAAAGTACAATTTCAACTATCTCGTTTCAAGAGCTCATTATTAAATGCATAACAGACTATTGAAATAAAAAAAAGAGGTCAAGTATTGGTAAGAATGAGCAAACTTTTTTTGTGCTAATGATGAACATATGAGAGAACAAGTAAAATGTATTTTGCATGAGTAGACTTTTGTCAGTGGGAGAGATAGCACTCTGTACAATCCCTGATGTGTGCCTTTATCAGTGAAAAAATTCCCCTAAGATAAAGCTAAAATTCAAAAACCTAAACTGCGTGTGTTGTAAAAACATTATTAAGCAAACTACTATTTTGTGGATCTCAGGTTGTTGTAGGTACCTATCCAAGGGAAAAGCAATTTTTCACGCAAAGGCTAGCAGACATCTGCAATTCTCTCCACTAAAAGGCTATGGATGCTGGGTTAATTGCAGCTACCAAGATTGAAGTCAATAACATCACGTTGTGCAAACCTGCTAAGGGATCGGGAGCAAAGAAGGGTAAATGCACTTGAGGTATAGATCAACCATGACCTAATTGAACGACTGAGCAGGTTTGAGAGGCTGAATGGCCTACTCCCATTCCTATGTTCTTAGAAGGACCCACAGTGTGTTGGACGTTTATATGCACAAGCAAGGACAACAAGCTTTTGAGATGTTATGCTTTAAATATTTAGAAATTCTATGCAACATCAACATGACATTAATCAATGCAAATAATTTGCACAACCATCCGTACAAAAGATAAATGTTGGTGCAGTACACATGTACTATATAGCATGTATCATGAACAAGGTTCTGTTTTCTCATGACTTCCAGTGGGTCAGCTTCTGTTGCCTGCTGTTTGTAGCCAATGTTGTCTTTGGACTTGAATTATTTAATCAGCCCTGACAACTAAATTAGCCAAACACCATTATGCATCATTTACAGCAACATGAGAATTGGTCATCAGTGGACAGGAACATTTATTTCTTTTGTGCATTCAAAACAATATTCAAAGGTGTTTTTGCTCTACAAGGAGAACAAGAAGAATATACAGGCCAATGAATCAATCTAGATAATGGCGAGGGCCGAATGCAATAAATAATACAGTAACAACCCTAAACTAATGAGCTGTTGCCGAGGTGCATTTCACAGGCTCATATTCTATATAAAAAGCCACTAATAATCCCTTGGTGCAATCAGATGATAAAGCTTTGCCATAAGGCAACACCTGTGCAATTAAAACTGCAGATTCTTTTGCACGTTTCATTAATTTCAGGATTTTGTAAAGGCACAATGAGTACACTAATAATCTAGTCTACTTGACTCCATGTCTACTGGAAACAGGGTGTCTAATTAGGTAAAGGTAATTAATTAGAGATAAATGGAGCTAATCAGACTCAGTTAACACTCTTTCAGTTTCTGAATTAAGACATTTTAGGACACCTACTACCCTGTTGGTTGTGATAGTCTCCTGCTGAAAGTGGAATGGGGAAATAGAGCATTGCTCTGTAGCGTAAAGTATGGGATGCATACATAAATAATGGCAGCATGCTTTGCATTTCTAATGATTGTGCAGTAAATGTGTGTTGTTAATTTTGTAAAGCCAAAAACCAGTAATGAATTAAAGTCCATGAAACAGATTTGCTTCCCTGTGTAACTGTTATTATTCTCAGCTCAATGAAAGCTGAAGACTAGTGATGAACACAGCATGATCATGATCACCTCCGATCTCACTGTATCATGCAACATACCCTGATTATTCCGCACTGTATAATTCTATTTTATATTAGAAACAGAAAAGAGTGACATGAAACATTTAGAAGACTTGTAAGGGAGAAATGTTATTGTAATGCTTATGATGCCATAGTAACGAAAGTTCAAGGTCAGAAATTGGTTAGTTCCGATTCTGTTAAGGGAGGAATGTAGGTTTGTATTTATTTTTATTGCCTGCAAGTTTGGTTAGTTTAAACATTCCTTGTAAAAAGTCTGCTTTCTCCCTTGTGCACCAGTGTGAAACTTATTTCAGCTTGTCTCATTTCACACCCTGACTTGGAGGGCTGCACAATCAATCAGAATTTAAGGTGGAGGTAGCAGCTTGTTACCTAATTTAATCTCAATCTATGCGATTATTTTTACATCCTTTGCTCATTTACCTCAATAAGGGAAACTAATTTCAGGTTTATTGAGGCAGACAGTGCTACTCTTTTGTTAATTGATCATTTTTAATTGCATTCAAGTGATGGGCATGAACTCGGAGATTCACTTGCACCCCTGTAAACAGAAATGGATGGAAAACTGTGGTTGCTTGGTTAGGAGGTCCATGCTTGTAACGTGTAATTCTGTAAATAAATGCTTATAAAAGAGTGAAATGATAGTCTCCAGTTCTATCCTTCACCAAATGGCTTTGTCAAGTATAATGATGTAGCAGAGGATGGTTGCCAAAAATTAAAGTTGGAAGCTAATGAAAAAAAAATACACCAAAATGCAATCTTAGTAGCCATTGTAGAAATTGGCAGAAAGTAAGCATAAATTGTCAGGGTACGATTACTGTCGATGTTCTAGGTATCTGAACCAAATAATCACTGGAAGAATTAATTAGATAAGTGGACATGGGCTATGTCCCTACCAGAGAAGAAACAAGGTAGGGTCTTGGCACCGTTGCTTACTACAAGACATAAAATCAGAAGTAAAATATCATAGATCATGGTGTAAAAGTTGACCTGGCATATAAGACGAATCCATTATCTCGGCCCCAAAAATCATGGGTAGAATTTTCCCCCCACTGGGGGGATTCTGCAGGGGCGGGCGCAGACCTGCTCGGCGCCGCCGATCGGGTCTGGGCCGCCATTTTATGGGGGTGGGCCAATTAAGTCCTGCCCAGCGTGATGCACACCTGGAAGCACTGGGTGTTCCCTGTGTGGGTTGGGGGTGGTTCCCTGAGCTGGGAGTCACAGAGGTGCCTCAGGGATGTTAGTTTTAAGCCTTACCTGTTCAATAAAGCATTGAAAAATTTTTTATGACATTTCCTCTCATGTGAAACTGTCATTTCAACTGGGACATGTGCATTAATTTCAATAAAAATTTTTGAGAAAATTTAAAATCGTTCATGAAACCTCGTCCAGCCTGTGGGTGAGGTTCCATGCAAAATGCAAAGGCCGTCTGGGCTCTTCGCCTGCCCGCCAGCCTTAAGGTTGGACGGGCAGCTCCGTTAATTATTTTAATTGTTAGTTAAATGGCCTTAATAGGCCTTTGACAGTTCGGTGGGTGCGCAGCCGACTTGGCTGTGCGCCCGCCGAACTGAAAATCTAAATGATGCGCGGTGACATCGGGACACACGCCCAACGTCACCCTGTGTCATTTGACACCTTGGCAAGCGGGTCCTGCCCCCGCTTGCCAATCTGAAGATTCTCCCCCATGTTTTTGCATCTACTTGGCATATAAGTTGACCTTCCTTTTCAGTCACAACATGCTATATTCGAATTAGTTGTTAGTCTCAATTTTTCACCCCACAAATACTTACCTATACGTTATAACTGGGTGCAGGGGATCAAGCAGGTGATATGGGTTGTGCTGCGAAGATGCAGGGGGAGTTTAAGACACTGTTATGGCCACATAGAGAGAGATAAAAGTGACTGTCCTGGTTTACCCCTCTAAGTATGACTGCAACAGGATTTTGTGAATTTAGAAATATGAAGGTATTTACCCAATGTCTGTGCTTAACCATTTATGTGCTGATTTCAAAGAAGCGAGTCTTGCAGGCTCTCTTGAGTTTAAAACAGTGAGGGGTTAGTTCCTATTGATAAAGATAAAGATATAAAAATATTTAAAAAGATAAACCTGCGTCTCAACTCTGCAGCCCACATTCATACACACACAAACATGCAAATTCACATGTTACACTGTAGGTAGTTACTTCCTCAGCTAAATTAAAGTTCAATGCTGAAAGGTAAAAAAAGAGTTCACTGTTTATGAGTCCTTTGCTGGGATCTGTGGCTGTGGCAGAAATATTTTCATGGTGATCTTGAAGTTCCAGGAGTGGAGTTGAAGCCCATGTAAAACTGCAATTGCTGGAGACAACTGCTTTTTAAAACATGATCTGTCTTTTCCAAATCATCAATGATTTTTGCATCTGAGTTGCCTTTCAATGAAAAATTCTCTATCTCTGTGCTGGATTTTTAACTTTAATAGATATGAGGCCTTGACTTGAAGGAGAAGGGAAGGGGCGGGGGGTGGGGGGGGGGGTAGTATTATTGTTCCATTGGTGGTGTTTCTTCTAGACTACTGTCTTTGCAGCTTGTGTGCTATATTAAATAGATTTAAAAATGATTACTTCAGTCACATGACCTCTCTCCCCATAATGATTTCAGGATGTGTTTGTTTTGCTGATATCTGGACAGACCGTGGCTTTTGTTTCATGGCCGGAGTGATTAGGTTCTATAAAGTCCCAGCCATTAACTCCTGAATATCTGTTATCCATCCTAATGAGATAGGAAGAATACCTTTCCATGTAGTTATTGTTTGACCACCCATACCCACACTGCTGGTTCACTTTTATGCTCAGCGTATAAGTTGACTCCAGATGTTGGAGGGATTTTCCAAGGCTTCATAGTTCGACTTAAACACTGATATCTATGATATTGTCGGGGGTAGATGCTGATCAGTTAGGTACTGATAAATGTTTGGACCTTCTATTAGTCTTCTTGGGTGAAACTTCACAAGAATGCTGATCTGGTAACTGCCTCTGAGGCATGGTCAGGCTTCGATAGAATTTGGAAAAGAGATGGTCATTTCCATAGAAGAATATATCAAGGATTTAACAGATTAACTGATTACATGAAAGATTGGTAAAATTAAATTTGGGGAATCATGGATAAGTACTAGCATTTAATGTGCTGGATGATGCGAATGTATCGCATATGGACATGGGACCGGTTTTAATTGGTGTTTGGATCTCGGAGACAGAGACCCTGTTGGACCAGATGTCCACTGCCTTGAAACAATTCCTTGAGAACTAATCATTTCCTTCAGCCATCATGGAGAATAGGTGATATAAAGAATAGGGGGCTCAATGGTTTGCCAGGTTTTCAAATGGCACAGATACTGGGCGCAGGCATCAATGTAATGGAAGGATTAAAGACAGGCAAAGTAAGGACGAAAATATCTTAAGCAGATCTTGGCAATACAGCAGAAGGCAGAATTCGAACAACAATAATATGTGAATGAATCCCAGGAAAGCCAAAAGAATGGTTAATAGGTACTTCTGGTGTGACTTGAAGTATCATTATTTAGTGTACTACCTAAAGGTGGAGTGTTTGTTTCCTCAAAATTTCACATTCTGAGAATTCTGAGGAAGAAGATTGAAGATAATAATGAATCAAAACAAATTATACTGCTCACAATGAGTTTTAGTCCTGTGATGAATGTATCAGTTGCAGTTTCCTTCAACCATGCAGTGCTAGGTAGTGCTTCCACTTCAACAGTCTGTGGAATAGGTTGGTTAAAATGTTAATGTTTCAGGTTGATGATCTTCTTGAGAACCAATGTTTAGAGCAGAGTTTTGATGAAAGTTCATCTATCTGAAGTAAAAGAAGTATCTTATATTCCTTAACCTTGCATCATTCCTCACTACTTAGCGAATCAAGATAACATTTTAATCAAAAGCAAAACACTATGGATGCAAAAATCTGCTACAATCTGAAATAAGAACAGAAAATGCTGGAAATAATCAGCAGGTCAGGCAGCATCTGGAGAGAGAATAAAACAGAGTTAACGGATGGAATTTGCCGGGCCCTTTGGCAATTGGTCGGGAGGCGGGAAAGTTGCAAAATGGCATGAGAAAGTGGCAGGGAGGGATGCCCAATGTCTTCCTGCCACCATGCCATTTTTCCAGCGGTGGGTGCATCCACAGTGTTTTGCTTTTGGTTAAAATGTTATCTTGATTCGCTAAGTAGTGAGGAATGATGCAAGGTTAAGGAATATAAGGTACTTCTTGCTTTAGGTTTTGTGAAGAATTGACATTGAGGTTACTAAAGGGAGTCGTAATTCTCTGTAAGTGAAGCCATTTTATAAGTGCCATAGGCCACAGCATATAGGTCAACCCTGCTCATAAGATGACCCCATTTTTTCAGTCTCAAAAATCATGTTTTTGCATATACTCAGCATATAACTCGAACCTCCTTTTCAGCCACCGCATGCTATACTTGCATTAGTAGCCAGCCTCAATGTTTCAGCCCTCTTTTGGATGTTTTACTTACTGATACCTTATAACTGGGTGCAAGGGATCAAACAGGCAATACTGGCTGTGTTGTGAAGATGCACAGGAGATGCCCATTCAGAGCAGACCCTGCATGGTGAATGACAAAGATGGTGACCACCCACACCTATGTCGGTGGCTCTCTTTTATACTCTGTGTATAAGTTGACCTGTGTTTTGAGGAATTTTTTGAGGCTCCAAAGGTTGACCTATATGCCAACATACACGCCACTGTTGTAGTATCTGGTGAGATATATACGATGTTGAGTAAACCTCCGGCGAAAAAGGCACAAATGGAACTTGACATGGAACATGCCAATGAAATTATTTTTTGAAAATCAGTGGATCTGCAGTTTGCCCAACCAGGATATTATAGTATACCCTTAAACAAAACCTCATGTTTCATGAAAGAGTGTTGGGCAAGTGATAATGGCATCAGGTGATAAGTATCAGAGAGAAAAAAAAGCAAATTTTCTTAAAGGTACATAGACAATTGGCTCACCCTACATGCACAAGGTTAGAAACCTTACTAAAAGATGCAGGTGTGGCTGATGAGGATAATATGAGGCTAACAGAAGAGATTAGTCAGAAGTGTGAAACCTTTAACAAATACCACATGCTGCTGTAAGCCTTCCATTGGCATGTGACTTTAATGAGGTACCATAGTTATCATGGATCTAAAGATATGGGACAAAGGCAGGAATATTTTTGTGAACCTAGCTACCAAATGCAGTCTTTCTACAATAACAATTAGTAAGGAAAAAAGGGTTATTATAGTCAAAATCATGGAGAAATGGATAGGGATTGGACTCGGGGCACCAGCAAAGTTTGTGACTGATAGTGGAAAACAATTTGCCAATGGCAATTTCAGAGACATTGTGAAAACATGAACATCGTGGTCATGAACACTGCAACTGAGAGTCCTTTCAGCAATGGACTCTCTGAAAGGAATCATGTCATGATCATGAAATGCTGAATTCAAATTTTAGATTGCAAGTTGACAATTGTCCTGCATGGGCAGTTCATTCAACAGATACGCTCTTGATGGGGGCTGGATGATGTAGTCCCTGTCAATCTGTCTACATGTGAAATCCCAAATTGCCTTTTGTGCCATGTAATGGTCCTCCTGCCTTAGAAAGTACTACAATTAGTTCCATTTTTTCTGCACATTTGAATTCCTTATGTCGTCAAGACTGATGTCTCGGAGAAAATTCAGCTCTAAAGCATTGTGTAAGGCCATCCGAGATCGACTTTAATTCAAGAGATTAGGGGTATTATAAAAGAGAAGGTCATAGGAAATGGAACTGCTAGTAAGGTAATAGATTGTCATGGTAGGACAATACTTAGAAAACATGGCAATCAAACTGTTAAGATTCATTCCTCACAATTAGTCGGAATTAATTACAAAATCTCAGATTCGGAGCAGTTGATAGTTGTAAAGAAGGCGCCTCAAATGCTCATATGTTTTATGATGAGGATCCCGAAGTACAGAACGTAGTAGGTTGAGGGTTGGATAATGGTAATGTGAGTGATCAAGGCACACACGTCAGAGCTATCATATCCAAAGGCCAATTTCCCAGAGTGGGTACTCAGGTGACATAAATACCAGATGGGTCTAGTGAATGTAGGGACACAACAATTTGGGACATGCAGGAAAAGTCACTGGGATATTGGTTGAATGTTCAGTATGATGGTCATGAAGTAAGTTCCTTGGACTGGCAGAGTGAGGTGGAGGTTTAGAAAGTAAGAAAGCTCAGTGTAAGTCCTTAGAGTGAGTCTGGATTGACTCTCGACTCAGAAAACAATTACATATCGGAGAAAGACCCTTAGATTATGCATGAGAGTGATCTCATGGTTGTAGTTCCCACAGACTCCCCAAAGCTTGCCCACCATCTACAAGGCACAAGTCAGGAGTGTGATGGAATACTCCCCACTTGCCTAGATGAGTGCAGCTCCCACAACACTCAAGAAGATTGACACCATCCAGGGCAAAGCAGCCCACTTTATTGGCACCCCATCCACAAACATTCACTCCCTTCACCACTGACGCACAGTAGCAGCAGTGTGTACCATCTACAAGATGCACTGCAGGAACTCACCAAGGCTCCTTAGACAGCACCTTCCAAACCCTCAACTGCTACCAACTAGAAGGACAAGGGCAGCAGACACATGAGAACACCACCACCTGGAAGTTTCCCTCCAAACTACTCACCATCCTGACTTGGAAGTATATCACCGTTCCTTCACTGTCGCTGGGTCAAAATCCTGGAACTCTCTTCCTAACAGCACTGTGGGTGTACCTACACCACGTGGACTGCAGTGGTTCAAGAAAGCAGCTCAAGGGCAATTAGGGATGGGCAATAAATGCTGGCCCAGCCAGCGATATCCATGTTCCATGAGAGAATAAAAAAAGAAGCCTGAGCTTGAATAGATTAAACAATGAAATGAAGGTCAGAGGACAGTCTCTTGAGGATAACCTAATGAGAGAGGGGAAACAAAGGAAATTAAGTAGTTGGAAAGAGTTTGCAGTTTATCTGAGGTACCAGATAAGTGGTAACTAGCTCTGTCACATAGGTGGATTAGTACTGAAGAAGCCCTTGTCGATGGGACTTCTAAGGCAAGCAAACTAGTAGGGATTTTGAAGAGAAAGTGGGTGACACAGGTGTTAGAATGGGCTCTCCCACAGCTGGGAAAATCATCCTCACAATCATTTTAGCCCTTCACTCTCTTCACTTCAGTTATGAAGATAAATTGGATAAGTTGGAACCGTTTTCCTGGGAGGAGAGAAGAAAGGAGATTTGACAAAGACGTTCAAAATCATGAGAGGCCTGGACAGAGTAGATATGGAGAAACTCATGAAAGAATTGAGAACCAGTGGGCGCAGATTTAAAGAAATTTGCTAAAGAAAAAGAATTTTTTCATGTAGTGAGTGGTTAAGGTCTGGGATGCACTACCTGTGAGGTGGTGGAGGCAGGTTCAATCAAGGCATTCAAAAGCGAACTAGACTGTTACATAAGAAGAAACAATATGAAGGGTTATGGGAGAAGGGGCAAGAATAGTACTAAGTAAACTGCGCATTTGGAGAGCTGGTGCAGACACGAAAGCCAAATGGCCTCCTCCTGCGCTGTAACAATTCTTTGATTCAGTGATTCTTTTTGCAATATCGGCATGGGAGGGAAGACCAGTCAAACCTAACAACTATATTTCTTCAGGGCAACACGTTTCAGAAAGAAGTGTTTCTGGAAACACGCAAAGTGGTAGCAGATGCAACAGGAGAGCCCAGAGGAAACTAAGCAAAGAGGTCTGAGGTCTGAATGATGCTTTCAGGCAGTGGTATTGTTCAGGCAGATCTGTTTTGCTGAAAATAGATTTTGGTCAGCTGAAAGCAGATTTATTGTTTTATTGGCGTCATAAAGGAAAATGTTGAGGAAGTCAGGCTTGTGAGGCTTTTAGATATATTGATTTTTAAAAATTCATTTATGGATGTGGGTGTTGCTGGCTGCTCATCCCTAATTGCCCTTTAGATATTAGAAATTAAGCAAATTAACCCTGGAATAAATCAGCAATCTTTAAATCAACAATCAAGCCAGATATTTTGAGAGCTTCATGCATCTGCCAGTATGAAATATCTTCTAAGTTATTAACATGAAGGAGATGGAACGTAATCAGGGTTTCTGTACAGAAACTTGAGAAATGCTTGTTGCTTGTGGGAAACCAATGACCTTGGTTCGTAGATATTATGGAATCAGAATGGTTACAGCACAGAAGGAGGCCATTCAGCCTGTCATGTTTGTGCTGACTCTTTGCAAGATCAATTCACCGAGTGCCATTCCTTTGCCTTTTCCCTGTAGCCCTGCAAATTTTTCCTTTGCAGATAATGATCCAATTCTCTTTTGAAAGCCATGATTGAATCTGCCTCCACCACACTCTCAGGCAGTGCACTGATCTTAACCACTCACTGTGTGAAAAAGCTTTTCCTCTTGTTGCTTCTTTTGCCAGTCATTTCAAATTGGTGTCCTCTGGTTCTCCACCCGCCCACCAATGGGAACAGTTTCTCCCTAACTACTCTGTCTGGACCCCTCAGGATTTTGTATACCTATACCAATTCCCCATTCAATCTTATCTTCTCCAAGGAGAACAGTCCCACTTTCTCCAATCTATCCATGTAACTGAAGTTCCTCATCCCGCATGCTTTATTAACCGTTCCCTCAACCTGCCCTGCAGCCTTCAGTGACTTGTGCACATATACTCCCAGGTTGCTCTGCTCCTGCACCCACTTTAGAGTTGTATCCTTTATCTTATGTTGTCTCCCTGCGTTCCTCATACCAAAATGAATCACTTCAACCTTCACTGCATCAAATTTCTGTGTGTCTATCCCAACAACCTGTCTATGCCCTTTTAAAGTCCAGCACTATCCTCCTCATTGTTCACAGAACTTCCAACTTTTGTGTCATCTGCAATCTTTGAAATTCTGCCCTTTATACCAAAGTCTAGTTCATTCATATATATCAGGAAGAGCAGGGGCCCTAATACCACTTTAATCCTTCCCCAGGTCCGAGAAACAACAGGTCACCACTACTCTTTGTTTCCTGTCAGTCAGCTGACTTCGTATCCATGTTGCTCCTGTCCCTTGTATTCCATGAATTCTAACTTTACTGGTCTATATTCCTTCACTCTTTCTTTCTAGGAAGTGCACTTTGAAGAAAAGGAGCAGTGAAAGGAAGTAAACACTTAAAACATGGAGCAGCAGGGACCCCTAGGGAATAGATTTTCATTTTCACTGCCTGGATCGAGGGGATTGGCCATCCTTTTAGGGCCTGCGTGTTTTTCATTCTATTGCAATCGTGAATTGAAAATTGGGCCCCTTCCACAAAGGATGGGAGGTCCGCTTCAGCCAGGTTACTGTCCAGGGGGTGAAGGTGGAAATCGATCCAGTTGGAATGTAGATTCATACATCCACTAAGTGAAAAATCTGCTTCGATTTCTACAGTGGAAAAGTAGAATACTAGGGAATTGAAAAATTAGCAAAGAGGAGAAATTTATAGGGATCAGTATAAACTGAAATATGCTAATGATAAACTAATGCGATTAAAGCTAAATAAATCGTCCGCTTCAAGTGGCAGCATGGGTAGAAAAGAGCTGATAATGTCAAATAGATTTTTGTCACTAATAGATACAAGAAATGTGAGGAAAATGTACAGCTTCAGTTGAAGAGCCAACATTGACTCTATTGGCTGAATGGTTTCCTTAATAGTGTAAAGTCCATGATTCTTCCTTCCCTAACACATCGTCAAACTTTCCCCTCTCCGCTTCTCTTTGCTTCATCCCTGTCTCCCTGCCCTTATCCCTATCCCTCTATCCACTTCCACTTTCATTCTGTGTCTTACGCATTAGCTGAATTTTACCAGGCCTTGTTGATGGGCTTGGAGGTGGGAAGGCTGGCAAAATGGTGCAGAATGGTGATGGGTAGCAGACCCACTGACGTACCAACTTGTCTGCGATGGGGAAGGTGGCAGATGGCCCACCCACCCAGAGCCCAATTGAGCCACTTAAGTGGCTAATTAAAAGGCTCTTACAAGAACACAAGAAATAAGGGCAGGAGTAGACCATATGGTTCACTGAATCTGCTCCACCATTCAACACGATCATGGCTGATCTTAAGCTTGCACTCCATTTTTCTGCCTGTTCCTCAAATACCTTAATTCCCTGGGAGACCAAAAATCTGTCAATGCCAGTCTTAAATGTATTCAACGATGGAGCATCCACAGCCCTCTGGGGTAAACCATAAGACATAGGAGCAGAAATTAGGCCATTCAGCCCATCGAGTCTGCTCTGCCATTCAATCATGGCTGATAAGTTTCTCAACCCCATTCTCCCACCTTCTTCCCATAACCTTTGATCTCCTTCCCAATCAAGAACCTATCTATCTCGGTCTTAAATACACTCAATGACCTGGCCTCCACAGCCTTCTGTGGCAATGAATTCCATAGATTCACCACTCTCTGGCTAAATAAGTTTCTCCTCATCTCTGTTCTAAAAGGTCTTCCCTTTACTCTGAGGCTGTGCCCTCGGGTCCTCGTCTCTCCTACCAATGGAAACATCTTCCCCACGTCCACTCTATCCAGCTATCCAGGCCTTTCAGTATTCTGTAAGTTTCAATCAGACCCCCCCTCATCCTTCTAAACTCCATCGAGTGTAGACCCAGAGTCCTCAAACGTTCCTCATATGTTAAGTCTTTCATTCCTGGGATCGTTCTTGTGAACCTGCTCTGGACCCTCTCTAGGACCAGAACATCCTTCCTGAGATACGGGGCCCAAAATTGCTCACAATATTCTGAATGTGGTCTGACCAGAGCCTTATAAAGCCTCAGCAGCACATCCCTGCTTTTATATTCTAGTCCTCTCGAAATAAATGCCAAGTAGAGAATTCCAAACATTCACAACCCTTTGAGTGAAGAAATTTCTCCTCATCTCAGTCTTAAATGATTGGCCCTTTATCCTGAGACTGTGACCTCGCATTTTAGATTCCCCAGCCAATGGGAACAATCTCTCAGCATGCACCCTATCAAGCCCCTTTAGAATTCTGTAGGTGTCAATAAGATCACCTCTCACTTGTCTAAACCCAGAGAATATAAGCCCAATTTACTCAGCCTTCCATCATAGGACAGCCCCCTCATCCCAGGGCCAATTTAGTGAACCTTCACTGTACTGCCTCCAATGCAAGCATATCATTTGTGGACACCAAAACTGCACACAATATTCTGGATGTGGTCTCATTAAAACCCTTTACAATTGTAGTAAGACTTTTATTCTCATATTCCAATCCCTTTGCAATAAAGGCCAATGTGCCATTTGCCTCCCTAATTGCCTCTTTCTGTTGCGACTGGCATTTTCCCAGCACTTGGGGAGGGGCACACACCGCCACTTGGCAAGACAGCCAGATAAACCCAGGTGGCCTTCCAGCGGGCTGCAGGTTTGGGGCCTTCCTTGTCAGACACTTTTCGGCCCTTGGAAGGGCCCCCTGGTTGACAACAGTGCCGCCTGTCCTTAGTGGCAACGCCTCCTCCTCATAAAGGTCTGCCTGACTGGCCCAGGTGCCCTCTAAACCCACTTACGGGTCTTTGAGGATGCGAGGCCATCGATGGGCCCTCATCCTCCAGCTGCAGCCCCAGCAGTGACCAACAGTTCTGGTGGCGCTGCTGAGCTGCCGACCCTTTGATTGGGCTGGCTGCTCTTGGGGGTGGGCCTCGGTCCTTAATAAGGTGGCAGCCTTTTAATTGGCTGCTGCTTGCAGGTCCTGCTGACCGCTGTAGGTTCACCTGCCACTTTCAGGACACAATCCCTCCTATCCACCTGCCCCCCACTGCCACGTCCCCCCTCCTCCCTCCCCAGTGATTGGCTGGTTGCTCTCATGGTTGATTAGAGAGTCGACTTCAGGTTACAGATAGTAGCAGATTTCAGCAGTTATGAGATATATGCACCCCATTTTGTTTATAATGGAACTTTTGGACAGGCATTGGATAAATTATAACTTTTGTAGTTACTTTGATTCTCTTTGTTGTATTTAGGAGATCTGGGTGTCCCAAATTAGTTTTAATTCCACTAGAACTAACTTTAGTTTCATCCTCCTCCTGTGGCATGGACACCTTCTTATCACCATAAATGCAGGTGATGAATCAATGGGACCTCTGGCAGCTGGAGGGAGTGACGTTAAACTTCCAAGACTCAGAATAGACAAAGACATCTGGACCTTCTAGCTGGAGGCCTGAAGAACTCCATTGACAAATACCAGAGCACACCCTGTTGGGAGGACTAGAATCTGACACAATGGGGAATACATGTGCACAATATGGACAACTTTATGAACTTATACTTCTTCTGGTAAAGTCATGGGGGTTTTCATCGGTGAATTCCCAATATGTGCTCCTAGTCTGTGAAGTTGCAATCTAGGACAGCAAAATTGTAAAACTACCTCTTACAAAAAGAATGCCTTAAGTAGGGCAGTTCCTGTGTACAGATACCTCCCATTAACTGTATGCAAGTAAACTCTTCTATCCTCATGCAAAGACCTGTACAGGTATATTTCAGCTATGTCGAAGGTTTTATGCTATCAATAGGTGCTCTTACATATGTTGTATAAGCAAACATACAACTGCATCAAATGTGAATCATTATAAAATTGGGAAAAAACTTATCCCACAACCAACATCCCTGAAACACCATTAGCTGATCGTACAAGAACCAGGAGACACAGATTTAAGGTTTGGGGCAAGAGAAGAAGGGAGGACCTGAGGAAGACCTCACAGCACGTGGTAATGACCTGACACTCATGGTTGGTGGAAGCTAAGATGATTTCAAAAGGAAATTGGATGGACACTTGAGGGAAACATATTTGCAAGGCTGCAGGGATAGAGTGGAGGAATGGGACTAACTGGATTATTCCACAGAGAACTGTCATTGACTCAGTGGGTTGAATGGACTCTTTCTGTGCTATAATGACCCTATAACAAATGATCTAGTAGTGACATCATTGCTGTTTGTGGGAACTTGTTACATCCAAATTGGCTGACACATTTCCTACATTATAACAGTGGCTACAATTCAAATGTATTTCATAAGCTGTAAAGCATTTTGAGACATCCTGAGATCATGAAAGGTGCGAATAAATAGGAATTCTTTATTTATTTATTTAGACAAATGTGATTGCCAATTCCCCATCAAATCAAATAATTATCGTTAACCTTTTAGGAGGCCAGGGTAATATTATAACTCAAATTTTTCCCTGTTTAGACTTGCCATTTTTAGGTATCTTTCACAAGGAGTTGCTCCAAAGGTTTCATTTCTTAGAAAGCTTCCATTCATTCACCCAGAGGTTGGTGC
Organism: Isurus oxyrinchus; assembly: GCA_026770705.1. Lineage (NCBI taxonomy): Eukaryota > Metazoa > Chordata > Chondrichthyes > Lamniformes > Lamnidae > Isurus > Isurus oxyrinchus. The sequence goes on along the minus strand of JANJGN010000016.1, from coordinate 18,661,402 downwards.
TTTGCACTAGTGTGCACACCAATATCACTGAAGCTGACAATGTTATAGCTGGATCTACCGGCACTCCAGTCGGAGAAGCCTGATAGGCCCTTGATCATAAAATGACACACACTAAGCTTTGCTGTCTTCTATGTCAAGTGTTCATGACAGGAAAACGGTTCAAAGCATGGTAATATCTTCCATTATTTTGAAACTGTTAGTGCGGCTGAATATATAATACATTTGGTGCTTGGTAAAAGAGGGAACATATATTTGACCTCTATTGACAATTTTACCATGTCATAGAGTCATAGTCATAGAGGTCTACAGCACAGAAAAAGGCCCTTCAGCCCATCAAGTCTGTGCTGGTCAAACAAGTACCTAACTATTTTGATCCCATTTTCCAGCACTAGGCCCATAGCCTTGTATGCCATGGCATCGCAAGTGCACATCCAAATACTTCTTAAATGTTAAGAGGGTTTCTGCCTCTACGACGCTTTCAGGCAGTGAATTCCAGATTCCCATCACCCTCTGGGTGAAAAATTCTTCCTCACATCCCCTCTAAACCTTCTGCCCCTTACCTTAAATCTGGTTATTGATCCCTCCACCAAGGGGAAAAGTTCCTTCCTGTCTACCCTATCTATGCCTCTCATAATTTTATACACCTCAATCACGTCACAGAACCACAGATTCACAGAATCACAGAATCACAGTGCAGAAGAGGCCCTTTGGCCCATCGAGTGTGCACCGACACGTGAGAAACACCTGACCTCCCTACCTAATCCCATTTATCAGCACTTGGCCCATAGCCTTGAATGTTATGACGTGCCAAATGCTTATCCAGGTACTTTTTACACCACCCTCCCAGGTAGTACGTTCCAGACCGTCACCACCCTCTGGGTAAAAAAAGTTTTCCCTCACATCCCCCCTAAACCTCCTATCCCTCATCTTGAACTTATTTCCCCTTGTGACTGACCCTTCAACTAAGGGGAACAGCTGCTCCCTATCCACCCTGTCCATGCCCCTCATAATCTTGTACACCTCGATCAGGTCGCCCCTCAGTCTTCTCTGCTCCAACGAAAACAACCCAAGTCTATCCAACCTCTTTTCATAACTTAACTGTTTCATCCCAGGCAACATCCTGGTGAATCTCTTCTGCACCCTCTCCAGTGCAATCACATCCTTCCTATAATGTGGGGACCAGAACTGCACACAGTACTCCAGCTGTGTCCTCACCAAGGTTCTATACAACTCCAGCATGACCTCCCTACTTTTGTAATCTATGCCTCCATTGATAAAGGCAAGTGTCCCATATGCCTTTTTCATCACCCCACTAACATGCCCCTCTGCCTTCAGAGATCTATGGACACACACGCCAAGGTCCCTTGGTTCCTCAGAATTTCCTAGTGCCATGCCGTTCATTGAATACTTTGTTGTCAAATTGCTCCTTCCAAAGTGTATCACCTCACACTTTTCAGGGTTAAATTTCAAATGCTACTTATCTGTCCATTTGACCATCCTGTCTATATCTTCCAGTAGCCCAAGGCACTCAATCTCACTATTAACCACCCGGCCAATCTTTGTGTCATCCACAAACTTACTAATCCTACCCCCCACATAGTCACCTATGTCGTTTATATAATGACAAATAATAGGGGACCCAGCACAGATCCCTGTGGTATGCCACTGGACACTGGCTTCCAGTCACTAAAGCATCCTTCTGTCATCACCCTCTGCCTCCTACAACTACAACCCCTCAATCGCCTCTGCTTCCAGGAAAATAACCCCAGTCTATCCAATCTCTCCTCATAACTATAAGTCTCCAGCCCAGGCAACATCCTGGTAAATCTCCTTTGCACTCTCTCTAGTGCAATCACATCCTTCCTGTAATGCAGATTCCAGAACAGCACGCAATACTCTAGCTGTGGCCTAACCAGCATTTTATACAGTTCCAGCATAACCTCCCTGCTCTTATATTCTATGCCTCGGCTGATAGAGTCAAGTATCCCATATGCCTTCTTAACCACCTTATCTACCTGTCCCGCTACCTTATAGGACCAGTGGACATACACACCAAGGTCCTTCCGATTCTCGGTACTTCCCAGGGTCCTACCACTCATGGTGTATTCCCGTGTCTTGTTTGTCCTGCCCAAGAGCATCACCTCACACTTATCTGGATTAAATTCCATTTGCCACTGATCAGCCCATCTATGTCCTCCTGTAATCTGAGGCTATCCTCCTCACTATTTAACACAATAAAGTCAGTTGTGTTTTGCCCCATTACCACTGGAAACCTGCTGCAGAGAGGGGATCTCTGGCACATTCACAAATGTGCTCCCTTTATTCTTTCATAGAGTGTGGCTGCCACTGGCAAGGCCCATCCCTAATTGCCCTTGAACTGAGTGGCTTAATTGGTGATTTCAGAGGACAGTTAAGAGTCAACCACAATGCTTCATCTGGAAGTCACATGTAGAGCAGACCAGGTAAGGATGGCAGATTGCCTTCCCCTAAAGGAGCATTAGTGAACCTGATGGGTTCTTACAACAATTGATAGTGCATTCATGATCACCATTACTAAGTACCGAGAATCAGAGGGACCTTGGTGTGTATGTCCACTGCTCCTATAAGGTAGCGGGATAGGTAGATAAGGTGGTTAAGAAGGCATATGGGATACTTGACTTTATTAGCTTTATATTCCAGATTAATTAATTGAATTTAAATTCCACCAGCTGCCATGGTGAGATTTGAACCTGTGACCCCAGAGAATCAGCCTGGGCCTCTGAATTACTAGTCCATTGACATTACCACTACATCACCATCTTCCTCATTGGAAGTGAAGGCAGTTCTTGACTTCCAAAACTTTAATACTGGCACAACATTGTTTTTGGTCAGGCCTAGTGACATGACTTTTTCATGCAGCGAGTGGTTAGGATCTGGATGACTGCCTGAAAGTGTGGTTGAGGCAGGTTCAATTGAAGCATTCAAAAGGCAATTATATTGTTATCTGAAAAGGAAGAATGTGCAGGGTTACAGGGAGAAGGTCGGAGAGTGGAACTAGGTGAGTTGCACGTTTGGAGAGCTGGTGCAGACACAATGAGCCAAATGGCCTCCTTCTGCACAGTACCAATTCTGTGAATAATTGTTTCACAATCACACCACTTGGTAACCACTATGCTGATATGGCAATTTGGTGTTTGGTTTTGGTTTGCTCATCTAAAGATTTGACAAGACTAGTGAGCAAAACAGTTTTGAAAACTTTCCTACAGGAGGATTTAAGGAATGGAATCCACTGAATGTGGTAACATAGGAGCAGGAGGAGGCCTTTCAGCCCCTTGAGCCTGTTCTGCCAATCAATGAGATCAAGGCTGATCTGTGACCTAACTCCTTTGCTTTTGGCTTTATCTCTTAACACTTTTGGTTAATATAAATGTATCAACGTTAGGTTCAAAATTAACAATTGATTTTTTTTTCTCTCAAGGGATATGGGTGTCGCTGGGTGGGCCAGCATTTTTATTGCCCATCCCTAATTGCCCATGAGAAGGGGGTGGTGAGCTTACTTCTTGAAAAGTTGCAGTCCATATGGTGCAGGTACACCTGCAGCACTGTTAGAGAGGGATTTCCAGGATTTTGACACTGAAGGAATGGTGATATATTTCCAAATCAAGATAGTGTGTGGCTTTGAGGGGAACTTCCAGGTGATTGTGTTCCCCTTCATCCGCTGCCCTTGTCCTTCTAGGTGGTAGGGGTTATGGGTTTGAAAGGTGCTGTTGAAGGAGCCTTGGTGAGTTGCTGCACACACTGCTACCACTGTGCATCAGTGGTGGAGGGAATGAATGTTTGTGAATGTGGTGCCAATCAAGCAGGCTGCTTTGTCGTGGATGGTGTCAAGCTTCTTGAGTATTATTGGAGCTGCACTCATCCAAGCAAGTGGAGTGTGTTTCATCACATTCCTGACTTGTGCCTTGTGGACAGGCTTTGAGGAGTCAGGAGGTGAGTTACTCGCTGCAGAATTCCAGCCTCTGAGCTGTTCTTGTAGCCACAGTATTTATATGGCTAGTCTAGTTCAGTTTCTAGTCAATGGTAACCTCCAGGATGTTGATAGTGGGGGATTCAGTGATGGCAATGCCATTGAATGTCACGAGGACTTGGATAGATTCTATCTTGTTGGAGATGGTCATTACCTGGCACTTGTGTGGCACAAATGTTATTTGTTGCATCAATCGCTGTCTGTGGAAGAGAGTTCCAAACTTCTACCACCCTTTGTGTGTGTAAGTGTTTCCCAATTTTACTCCTGAAATTTTTAGACAATGCCCCAATAATTCTAGACTTCCCGGCCAGCGAAAATAATTTTACTCTATCTATCATATCTGTTTCCTTAAAATCTTGAAAACTTCCATCAAATCACTCCTTAAACTTCTAAATTCCAGGGAATACAACCCTAATTTGTGTTAATATATTTTCGAAAGTAAACTCTTGGAGTCCAAGTATTGTTCTATGCTGCATTCTCTGAGGCCAATATATCCTTCCTCAGGTGTGATGTCCAGAACTACTAACATCACACATTGTATCAACTACAATAACATAGCAGCAATGTTTGGAAAATCATTGGCGTGTTGCACAACAGATTGTTGTTGTTTAAAGAGATCAAAAAATAAAACTACTTTTCCACTCATCATTTTGTTTCGTTTCATCAAAATTGTTAAGAGAGATTTACACATAACAAAGCTTAATCAAATTGTTGCACTGATGTGTCATTTCTTTTGCTCAGAAATCAACCTCAAATATTGTTTCCAAGACAGTTTATAGTGAAAATGATAATGGGGGGATTTTAATAGTACTTTTAATGCAACTGAATTATAATTGTGAGGTGTTTTAACACCAATCAAATAGTAATAGCCTTAATGTTACATTACAGTTATAAGTGGCTGATACAAGGTGACAGAAAGTCTTTATGAGGTTGTACTGGAAGTCCTGATTGCTGTGATCGATGTAAAATGTAATAAACAGTGCAATAATGCTGCCACTTTTAGCTGATTGTGAATAAAGTTATTACGAGTTGGATATCAAAGCCAGCTAGGCTTTGATAAGTGTGATCCATTGCACATTTTTCAGTCTTTCCTCATGAGGCTATAAAGAATATGGACATAATTCTTTCCAACTCTACTTTGAATGCAAATAAATTAGGAAAAAGAATTATTTATTAATTCACGATGAAAGCTGCCAAAACCCACTTTGCCCAAAACTTGCTGGCAAAATTCGACATCCTCAGTTGTCGGAATATCAAGTCTTTATTGGTGAATTGTAAACATTATTTTTTAATAATTGTCATCATTAAAATTGTGGATAGAATCATGGCATTTAAAACATAGAAGGAAACCATTCATCCCATTATGCCTATGCCAATGTTAGCCCTGCCACTGGCTTTAATTACAATTTTCTGCTTCCTAAAAAATATAATTCCTTTTCAAATACATGTTCTGTCACATTTTAAATAATGTCTGGCCCTATTTTGCACGAGGTGCAGAAAAGAGGGCAAATGGGGAGTAGTGGTGCTGGCACTCTTTGATGCTGAAGATCACCCACCTATTTAAAGTACAGACCTGACAAGGCGCCCAGAGGTAACGAAGCCAACACGCTTGCTAATTTCTGCTTTCCTGTGAAGTTTGTTGGACCTTGGGAAGGTAAGAATAAGAGGGTTGGTAAATAGAGGCTTGGCTTCACTCTAGGCAATGCCTAACATGTTGAGGGTTGAGGGAGGGTGGGGAACAATGTGTGGGTTATCAGATCAAAGCCAAAATTGGTCAGTGGCCAGATGTGCCCGTTGCTGGAGAGTCTTTGTGTCCAGCATAGTTTTGCTCTGATTCTCCTGTCTATGGGCAGGAGTTTTTGTCCCCAAAGTTGGTGAGCAAGAAGGCGGGTCGGGGTGGGGGTTGGGTGGCAGTGGGTGGTGGTGCATGAAAAGTTGTGCCACCAGCCAGTTTGCCAGCTCTATCCTGCCCCCAGGCCATTTTCTTGGAGGCAGGGTAGAGGGAGGCAGAATACCCAAATAGCGGGTAGCCAATTGCTATGATCTAAAGGTCAATTGAGGCCAATAACAGAAGCTGACTGGAATTATCCAATCAGCCTCTGGGCTCCCCGAGACATTGGAGGACAGCCTCCCGGCGGCAGACTGGGGTCCAGCTCGCCAGACAAGCTTTGAGGCTCTCCTTCCCCGCCTGTCTAGTCATAGCTGAGGCCACTGGCTGCCTCCTCCATAATGGTGCCCCAGCTGCTCCATCTATTTTTTATTTAAAAGTTATATAAGTTGAAGAGTGTGTGCCTCCACCTTGAATTACTCTCTCTCTCTTCCCTGGAAAGGCAGCCTGCTGCTTCTTCAGTGTCAGTGGGCCTCCTAAAGGCCCTCCAGCTTTGAGAGCACACCTGCTGTCAAATAAAGTTGGTGACCCTTCCCTCTGGCCAATAATTGGCCAATTCGGGCAAAAATCACAACTGAGCGACCGTTCCCCACACAATGCCAGGTTCTGAACACCCCCCCCACCATCCCGCGCGCCCCCCCCCCCCCCCCCCCCCCCCCCCGCCCCCCCCCCCCCCCCCACCCCCACCTTTGAGCTAGATGTTGGGGTCCTGAAGCCTTCAGGGAAAATCCTGCCCCGTGTGGCAGGTCTGTCCATCTCGGTCTCCCCCTCTTCTCCACCCTCCCCCTGCTGTTCCATAGCCTCCTCAGTATCCTTCTGTGCTTATTTCCCTTTTGGCAAGAACATTTTTGCAGCCTGGAGCAGGCAGAGATGAGCTGGGGGGTTGGGCGGGGGTGGGGGGGTGGTGTTGGGGGGTGGTGGTGGTGGTGTCAATGGCTGCACTGGAGAGCAGTACTCTAACAGCACTGTGGGTGTACTTACACCGCATGGACTGCAGCGGTTCAAGAGGGCAGCTCACCACCACCTTCACAAGGGCAACTAGAGATGGGCAGTAAATGCTGGCCCAGCCAGCGAAGCCCACATCCCGTGAATGAATAAAGAAAAACCCTGCTTCAGGATTCGTGCTTAACAGTAATGTAGGGTGGCAGCATTGAATCTGTGTCTGCTAGATTTCCAGTCACGTTCACCAACCGGAGGAGTAAACTATACTCTGGTTACCATTGTGCCTGTTGGGGTCCTCAGGCATGATGGACTGCTGCACAATAGTTACATTATTAGGATAGGTTGCATAAAATTGGTTTGTATTTCCTTGCATATAGACAATTAAGGGGTGATTTACTTGAGATATTTAAAATGATAAAAGTATTCAAAAGGGTAGCTACAGAGAAACTTTCCAACGTGAGAGAATCAAGAATGAGGGGACACCGGATGGAATATTACTAACTCTGAAAATTTTCTGCAACCACGTCCAAAAGCACATCCCAACCCCAATGGCGTTGGCTAGCTGCACAGCATTGCAATCTAATGGGAATTGGTCAGCTAAGAGGCCTCCTCCTTGTTCCCTGTCCAATTAAGGAGAGCCGGCAGGCGGCCCAATCAGGTAGCCTGAAGATGTTGGTTGTCGGCAGGCCCAGACGGAGCGGGTAGGTGCTGCTCAGGTAGGTTGGAGACAATGAGGGTGCCTCAAAATGGAGCCACGCTCTGAAGGATCCTGCAAATTTAAAGAAAAATAATGACCACAACTTTCAGGTGATCAGTGTGGAGTGGAGGGAACCTGCCGCAGGATTGCTTGTGGCCCTTTGATCCCTGTGGCTCTATGATTTGGGCATTGACAGGGGGCATAAGTGGCCCCACCTCTCCCCTCCCCCCACTGGGCTATTCAGGAATAAAATTAGGAAGCGCTTGTTTACTATAAAAGGTTCCAGATATCCGAAATTCTTTGCATTAAAAAGATGTGGATGTGGGGTGAATTGGAGGTTTAAAGCCTGAAACCATTTGGTTTTTGTTCATGAACACTATCAAATTGAAATGGAGCTAAGATTGGTAAATGGTGGAACCTGCTTTCATTGCTCCTTCAGGTAGTGCATTCCCGATCTTAATAACCCACTGTGTAAAAAAAAACTCCTCATCTCTCCTCTGGCTCTTTTGCCAATTATCTTAAATCTGTGTCCTCTGATTACCAGCCACCTCCCAGTGGAAATAGTTCTTCCCTATTTAATCTAACAAAATCCCTCACAATTTTGAACACCTCTTCGACATCTCCCCTTGATCTTGTCTGCTGCAGTGAATACAATTCCAGCTTCTCTAGTCTGTCTTCATAACTGAAGTCCATTATCGCTGGTGCCATTCTTGTAGACCTTACCTGCACCATCTCCAAGGCCTTGATATCCTACTTAAAGTGTGGTGATCTGAATTGGACATGATACAGTAGCTGAGGCTTGAACCAGTGATTTATAAAGGTTTAGCATAATCTCCTTCCTTTATGCATCTACCTATGAAGCCATGGATATGCCATTTTAACAACTTTATTGACTTGTTCTCTTGCCTTCAGGTATTGTTGGTTGAGAGATGAGTGTTGTCTGGAAAATCAGTAGAAGTCTCTGGTCTTTGAAATAGTGGCAAGGGATCTTTTATAACCACCTGATTAGATCTGATGGGACCTATATTACATTTCCTTGGCAACTAAAGATATACAATCCCAATATTGAAGTGTTAAGATAATAAAAAGCATAAAATAAAAAATGAAATCAATAATATTGAATCCTAGATTGCTGAGAGATAATCCAATTTTTCTTTAATTCAGCCTGGGGATTTGAGCATCACTGACAATGTCGACATTCATTAGCCACCCTGATTGTAATGATTTGATACAATTGCTGGGCTACTTCAGTGACGGCTGAGAGTCAGCTATGTTTCTGAGGGACTGGACTCACATGTAGACCAGGCCGTACAAGACTGGTAGATTTCTTCCCCTAAAGGACACTAGTGAGTCAATTGGGTTTTTATATCAATCCAGTATATTGATGACCACCTTTTCTGATACTAGCTTTTCACTTGATACTTGATACTTTTCACTTGATACTCCATTTCATTTTAATTAAATGCAAATTCTTAAACTGCCATTGTGGGACTTGAATACTTGTTCTCTCGATTATTGGTCTAAGCCTCTAGATTATTGGATGAGTAACATGATCAATACATTACAATGCCCAAGATGCTATTGTGATCTATAAAGGTAATGACAGATATTTCCACCTCAAGCCATTTGGCTGGCTCAAGTTTCTTCATATTTTAAGAAATGAATATTTGATAACAATAGAATATTTTATATTTGAAAATGTGATTGTTTCTGTTCTTTAATATTACTAGAGCAGTTGAAAGAGTGAAACATTGCACAGTATTAGTCTTTACTCTTTCAGTTGTATGTAATAAGTAGATCAGTTATCAGCTACCACCTTAGTATCAAGAACTGCTTCTTTTTATTTTAAATTAAATTTCCAATTATGAAGATGCACCAAGCCAAGAGAACAGATTTGAGGCTTAGGCTGAATTTTACAAGGGGTGTCGAGATCCCGATGTTGGGGTAAAAAGCGAGTCCCGAACCTGCACTTGCCGTGCAGAATGTTCTCGGCAATTTTACCACAGGCGGCCTCCTAATCAGCTGCCTGTAGACCCACCATCCAGATAAGTATGGTGGGCAGGCCCAACAACAGTGTTAGCAGCTTTGAAGCCTCAGCTGTGGCGCCAGAAGAAGTGGCTGCTGCTGCGGTGTACAGGAGAGTTTGGGAGCTGGGCCAGGTAAGTTTAATTTTTTAAAAATGTTAAAAATTCACGAGGCTGAGCATTGGAGGACATACCCCTCTGGGAAGGTTGTTGAGGCCACTGGGTGCTGCTTGCCCCATTCACAGCCGCTTCTCTGGCTCTTGGAGCCTTTTCCCTTAGACTGTGGCAGGGCAGGTCATTAATGAAGCAGCTGAAGATGGTTGGGCCTAGGTCAGTACCCCGAGGAACTCCTGTTGTGATATCTTGGGGTCTCCAACAACTGCAACAATCATCCTTTATGCTATGCATGACTCTAGCTTGTGGAGAGTTTTGCCCCTGATTCCCATTGACTTCTTGACGCCAAACTTGGTTGAATGCTGCCTTGATGTCAAGGGCAACCACTCTCATCTTGCCTCTTGAGTTCAGCTCTTTTGTCCATGTTTGGACCAAGGCTTTATGAAGTCAGTAACTGAGTGGCCCTGGTGGAACCCAAACTGATCATGAGTGAGCAAGTTATTGCTGAGTACGTGCCATTGGCAGCACTGTCAACGACACCTCCATTGCTTTACTGATGATCAAGAGTAGACTGATGGGGCAGTAATTGACTGGGTTGGATTTGCCCTGCTTTTTGTGAATAGGAGATACCTGGGCAATTTTACTGGAACAGCTTGACTTTGGGTGCAGCTAGTTCTGGAGCATAGGTCTTCAGTGCTACATAGGGGCTGTTGTTGGCTCCCATAGCCTTTGCAGTATCCAGTGACTTCAGCTATTTCTTGATGTCATGCAGATTGGATTGATTTGGCTGAAGATTGACATCTATGATGCTGGGGACCTCAAGAAGAGGATTGCAGGATTTTGATCTGATTCATTGATTGCGGATCAGTTTGTTTTGTCTATCGCATGCTGCATCTGCTGCTGCTGTTGTTTAGCATGCACATAGCTCATTGTTGTAACTTCAACACTACTGCATCTCAGTTTTAGGTATTCCCGCTGCTGGCATATTCTCCTACACTTCTCATTAAACCAGGACTTCATGGTAATGGAAGAGTGAGGGATATGCAGGGCCATGAGCTTACAGGTTGTGATAGAAAACAATTTTGCTGCTGCAGATGGCCCATAGTGCCTCATGGTTGACCATTCTGAATCTATTCCGTTTAGCACGGCGATAGTGCCACACAACACCTTGGAGGGTATTGTCAGTGAAGACTAAGCTTCATCTTCACAAGAACTGTGCGATGGTCACTCCTACCAATCAGAGGCCAGCAGTTCCAATGAATGGCAGTGCCACCGGGAAGGCAGTGGCTTCTGCTGGTATGACACCCACCTGAGGCCTATTATCATTACTGGATCCCAGGCCACAAGTGAGTGATGGCAAGAGTGGGGGTGGGGGGGAGGTGCCAGGTGGCAGGTTGGGGGTCGAGGGGAAGGGGAGTTGGCAGCAAGGGCAGGTGGGTGACTCTCAGTGGGCTCTCCCCCTCACTGCACTCCCTCCCACATTCCTGATGCCAGTCCCTCGATCAGGTACTGAATGTCTTTGAACAAGGGATCTCCCATGGGAGCCCAAGGCAATGCTGCATGGGTTTTTGTGTTGTGCTCCCTGCATGGTGAGCTGGATTAACCCCAGCGGTAATGTGGTGATGTCCTTAACCGTGGAACCATAGAAAAGTTACAGCACAGAAAGAGGCCATTCAGCCCATTGTGTCTGCGCCAGCGGAGAAATAAAAAATAAAAAGAAACTAGCTGCCCATTCTAATCCCACCTTCCAGCCTTGCAGGTTACAGCATTTCAGGTGCAGACCCAGGTATCTTTTAAACAAGTTGAGGGTTTCTGCCTCCACCACCAAACCAGGCAGTGAATTCCAAACACCCGCCACCCTCTGGGTGAAGAAATTGTTCCTCATGTCCCCTCTAATCCTTCTACCCATCACCTTAAATCTGTGCCCCCGGTAACTGAAATCCCTGCCCACTCTATCTAGGCCCCTCATAATCTTGTACACCTCAATCACGTCACCCCCTCAGCCTCCTCTGTTCTAAGGAAAATGACCCCAGACTATCCAATCTTCCCTCATAGCTGCAATTTTCAAGCCCTGGCAACATTCTTGCAAATCTCCCCTGTACTCTCTCCAGAGCAATTATGTTCTTCCTGTAGTAAGGCAACCAGGGCTGTACACAAAATTCCAGCTGTGGCCTAATCACAGTGGACATTGATTGCTCAGTTAAGGGCCTCAGTTGGTGACTGGGCTGGAAGGATGTCCACCTTCCCACTGTGGAGCTAATCAGGTTTGAGGTGGGAAAGCGGCAGGGTCCCCAACCACCTCCTCCCCACCACCAAACTTGCCATGGGGGAAGGCATTAAATTCTGCCCTATGAATCTCAGTTTTGAGATTTTCAATTCACCCAGCCTCAACAGCTTTTTGGGGGTGAGAGCTCTCGGTTTTCACTGCCCTTTGTGTGAAGAAGTACTTCCTGACATCACCTTGATTGGCTCAGCCCTAATTTTAAGGTTATGCCACCTAGTTTGTGGTCTCTGCCCACCAGTGTTTCTCTCTATTTACCCACCAGCTCCATTAACCACCTTAAATATATATATGGCAGCCCTAATTCTGAACATTTTAAAGTGTGAGTGAGCTGGATGATAAAAGTACAATTTGGTGTTAACAAACTATAAAGATACGATTTCTTGTGTTTGAATGCAATTTACTGCTTTGAGCTTTCATAAGGCAGTTTCTTTTGCTTTCACCTGTCAACCTCAGCTGTCAAATATCAATGGTTTTTCTTTATTCTCTTTTTCACAATAATCTTCTCAGCTGTTCTGTCCTTTAATGTTGTTAACTGTAGAATCTTCACATCTCTTGTCACTCCAGTGCACAAATTTTGTCTGATTCTTTTACAGTATCTGCCACCCATTATACACAAAAGGCAATTGTTCACTGATCTGTGAAGCAAAATTATTTGTTCTGATGTAAATCCACTAATCAAGTGGTGAAGTGACAGTATTCCTAGAATGGTTCCCTCACTACTTATTAAGTAACATTTTAACTAGTCCTTGCACGGCTCACAATAAAATCCACTGAAGGCTTTGTCATGTCAGGTTTCAAACTTAATTTTATTGATGCTCCAGATGACATTACAAATAAAGCAAACCTGAGAGAGGACCAATTTCCCCCCTTTTACCTTGTGTGCACATTATTTCAGGATTACTGTTTCTTTCGACGCCTCTCAGTCTATTTTTGGAGGTTAACCTTTCTGCCATAGTTCCACTCCCCCAGTGAAGTCACTTTTGTAAGGTGCCTGGCCTTATTCATGCTATTTCTCAGCCTCCTGGAGCCTCCCTTCACCACTTGCCAATTATCCCTCCTTGCAAGTTTCTTCACTTACTGCTTGGTGTCCATCTCTTCCCCTCTTGTAAAGTGTTTAGGGATATGTTCTTATGTGAAGAGCACCATTTGAATTCATGGGTGATGCTCAATAAACCCAATCCCCAAAAAAGAGGAAATTAACTTAATGCTTTTTTTTAAAAAGTAAATCAATGGAAGGGAAGTACTGTTCAGCTTTTACTTGTTCCCAAATCCCTTCAAGATTAGATTTTAAGGGAGAAATGTGCTCATATCATGCCCCTGAGTCTGTAGGCTGTGAGTTCAAGTTCCACTCTAGAGACTGAACACACAATGTGTACTGCACCACAATGCCAACCTGCTCCACCGGTCAGAGAAACCATCTCTTGGACGAGATGCCTTCTCAGGTGGACACGAAAGATCACGTGGCACTATTTCAAAGAAGAGCAGAGGAGTTCTCCCTGGTGTCCTGGCCAATATTTATCTTTTAACCAATATCACTTAAAAACATTACAAGGTCATTATCAATTGCTGTTTGTGGAGTCTTGCTGTGTAAAAAATTAGTTGCCACCTTCACTACTTAATTAGCTTAAATCATAGACTTAAATCATAGATCATGAAAGTCATCAGTTAAGTATACATTTTTTTTCTTTCTTCTTACTCCCCCAAGATTTGATTTACTGAAATTTACTAAATCCTGGCTACTTTTACAGAATAAAGCGAGGGGTAAAATGTTTCTGTTTCTGTATGTCATCAGTGCAAATGCTTGTTACTGAGCAAAGATCTCCTCTCACTAACTTTAACAAAAAGGCAGACTGGACTGTAAAGCAGGGAACACCACTTTACACTCCTGTCTACTTTCTCACTCAAATTAACAAGAAATAATTAAAGGTTAATGCACCAATTGTTTCCCCAAGTTGCTGTGTGAACAGTGTTGATAGCTAGATGTTAAGCACTTTCTTCAAACATAATTAGTGCAATCCGTGAAAATGATCTTTACAGGATGGTGCAAAATTTCCTAATTTGTAGGTTTTTTTTTTGCATTGTGTCATTGGATGACACCATGTTAATATAAAAATGATGATGTAATGTGACTTGCCGTGGTTTACATTGTCAGAGTCATGCTAGGAGAAAATGCACACCCAGAGTTTTGATAAATCAGAGGATTGTTCCCTCTGGTATTCTTGATTTCTCTCTTTTGGGATAAATGTCCTTTGGTTTAAAAAAATGAATTATATTCGGAACATAAATTTTTATGACATAGCGCCGCGATTATCTCGGCTAAATAGTGTGAAATAAAATGAATCAGGTACATTGACAAATTTATGAAATCATGTTTGTGACATTTGTACTGCTTCAAGGCTACAATGTAAATTGCACCACTGAAGGACATAGGAACATAATAACAGGGGTAGGCCATTCAGCCCCTTCAGCCTGTTCTGTCATTCAGTTAGATCACAACTGATCTGTATCTTAACTCCATGTACCCGTCTTGTTCTGAAACCATTGAACAACCGTGCCTAATGGAAAAAGATCTATCAATTTCAGTTTTGAAGTTTTCAATTCATCCAGCCTCAACAGTTTTGTGGTGGGGAGAGAGTTCCAGGGCTGTGTAAAGAAGTTCTTCCTGACGTCACTCTGAATAAACTAGCTCCAATTTTGAGGTTTTGCTACTTTGTTTTGGAATGCCCCAACAGAGGAAACAGTTCCTTCCCATCCACCCTATCAATCCCCTTAATTATTTTAAATGTTAAATTGCTTAATTGGAACACCCTTTAACCTTCTATACTTAATGGAATACAAGTCTTGACTATGTAATCTGCCCTCATTATTTAGCTGTTTTAGCCCTGGTATCACTCTGGTGAATCTGTACTGCACCCCCTCACCCTGAAGGAGGCTTGCAAAATTACTTAGCAGAATGCAATAATAAAATGCTTATATATATCTCAAGGAGGCCTTGTGGTGCAGTAGGTAGCATCTCTGGCCCTGAGCCAGAAGCTTTGGGTTTAAGTCCCACTCCAGGACTTGATGGCTAAGGAAGGTGCCAGCATAACATGGCCAAACAGGTTGAGTATTAACTTGTAAATCCTTCCAGCGTATGCAAGAGCGACAGAGATTCCAGGTCAGCCATGTGATGGAAAGAAACTGGAGCCTCTAACATCACTATCCATAGCTACAACATGCCTGTAAAAGCATATGTTACCACAGCACCTGGCACTCTTTGAGGGGGCCGGTTGGCTGGATGGCTGGTCTGGATCAGATTGGTGCTAACATCACGGTGTTCGATCGCCATTCTGGCTGGGGTGGATTTAGGACCTACCCCCTTGCCCTATCTGTGGTGGCGATAGCAGTGCAGTGGGTCAGACCTGCCTTCAGGCAGTCAACTCAAGAAGAAGTTGACATCCCATGACCTTGCTCAGCCAACATTGCAGCATACGGTGTAACCGAAGTACATGTTATACACGGAGAACAAACCCAGGCATCGGGGATGGCAAGCAGACCTGGGATTTGGAAAGAATTTTGTGTGAGATGTGCTCAGAGACAATGGGCAGAATTTTGCCCTTGATCGGCAGTGGGAGGGCAGCCGATCGCCACCACCTAAACGGGCCCTGCCGCCATTTTGAGTGGGCGGGCCAGTTAAGGCCCGCCCAGCGTGTCGCCCGACGGGAAGTGCTATGTACTTCCTGTGCGGGGGAAGGAAGGGCTTCCCCAACTGTCAGAGTGCGCTCTTTCACGCATGCCCACATCTCCCCTGAGACAAAGTGCTGCCTCAGGGAGATTGCTGAAACTGTGAAACTCTAAGAATAGAAGAATTTAAAAAATCATTCACATGTCCCCCTCATGTAAAAATGTCACACGAGATGGGACGTGTTAGTGAAGAACACTTTATTAAATGTTTTTAAACCCGATATCAAACCTCATCCCTCCACTGAATGAGGTTTGTAAGAAAAAAATCACTGACCCGCCTGCCTGTTGGACCCGTGCGCTGACCCGAAGTTCGCACGAGCCCCTCAAAATCCTGGTTGATTGGAGAGTTAATGGCCTTAACAAGGCCTTTAATTAGCGGCGGGCATGTGTCCTGCTGCTGAGCGCGCATCGCCGACCGAAATATCGGGATGCCGCGTGCTGACATCGGGATGCTCGCACGACGTTTTAACCGCTGGTGTGTGGACTCCCCCACCCGCAAGTCAGCCAGCAGATTCTGAAGCAAGCGCAAAAGTGTTTTTTTATTTGGTCCTTGGGAAAATTGAGGCGAGTCAGAAAAACACCGTAAATTCCTCTGACCCACGGACACATTTAAAGTGTGGTACAGCTGTGCACGAAAGCTAAACTATGTCGGTTGTGCGCATACATAGGTAGTGTGCTGCAGCATTGTACAGGTGCACAGGCACAAATATGTTATCAAATAAATGAAAACAGACCCTAATCACTAGAGGTCAGTCAGAAAGAATGAGAAGTACTGTTGCCTAATAGAAGTAAACACAAATATAATCAATAATCTCCTTCTATGCTAAAATTCCTGACTCTGCGAAGCCTACAGACCTTTTAGTGTTAGCAAAGCAAGCAACAGCATGCTTAGGGGCTTTGCTAATGGTCACTGATTAAAATGACAGTGACTTGATTTTCAGCCAGCAAGACTTCACTTGTCCACTGACCCTGCTACAAATTAGTGTGGAGTGAGAAGGAGGGAAAGGGTTTAAGATTCAGTAAGGCACACTTAATTCCCTTTCCTTTGATTTTACTCTGGATTT
Organism: Isurus oxyrinchus; assembly: GCA_026770705.1. NCBI lineage: Eukaryota > Metazoa > Chordata > Chondrichthyes > Lamniformes > Lamnidae > Isurus > Isurus oxyrinchus. The sequence continues at coordinate 18,644,660 of JANJGN010000016.1, read as the reverse complement.
GAATTAATCGTTACTGTATTGTGAAATAACACTATTGAAATTAAATTACATTCTACAATGTAACCGAAATGTATTTATGACAATTTTAACTTTCTCTTGTTAAACAATTAAGTTACAAAAAAAATTCAAGCCTTTTTGTTGGTGCCTTCAATCTCGAACTGTATTTATTAAAGAAAATGCAAAGCAAGACCTGTTTTTGTAAATCAAAGTTCAGACAGCTACAGATGTCAGGAAATCCTGAAGTATCCTCCTAAGATGACAATAACTTCATAAATACTAAATGATGTAATATAATACTAAATAATATAAATAAATGGCAGCCATCATTTTTTTAAAACCGACACTGTAAACACAAGTTTCAGTTAAAAAATTAGCCATTTAATTTTTAAAGGAGTGGCAGAATACAAAGGAGTCAGTGCGCAGATGTGATGTTAAAAATTGTTCCTTAATTTAATCTACATATGATGAACCAACATTCTTTGGCATGATATTTGTCATGACTCGCATTCACAATTGGAATTTTTGGTTGTGAATGTGTCCTTGCCTATGTGTTTTATTCTAGCAATCATTCATCAAGCTACAGTGATGTGTGGTGTGTTGCACTTCAGTTGTGTTATACAAGATTAAAGTTTCTTGAAAATTTGAACCTTTCAGACTTACACTGGGGAAAAAGTCTACTGTCAGAACACAGGCCTCTCCCTCGATACACATTATTAGAGTCTTTTTAGAGACAAGCAGGCAATTTTGCTGTCATTGGTCTCGTTTGAACAGAATATGTTTATCCTTGCAATACTCCTGGGGGAAGGTGTCAAAAACAGATCACCCATGTTCAGGTGACACAGCTGTTATACAGTCAATGGAAGTCTTTTTTATGTTACTATTAAACTAGCTACTGTAGACATATTCTTTCTCCTGTATGATTTATTACACAAACTGAAAGTTTACAGTTGCAAAAAAGAAATGGTCACTATTGACAGCTGATAATATTTAAACACAAACTTCAGACATTATCTGTAATTTCTCTTTATAGTGACTTAGTATATCTAATTATACATTGCTTTGCTCAATTAATTTTCCATATTTTTATCTAAAATTAAATGGTTGGATTGACAGGATGTGATTTAAAACTAATAAAGCTTTCTGCTGCAAATGTTTATATACAATCTGGTACCACAGTTTTACTTTGGTAATTATTTGCTGCCTTCCAAAAATCACAGGCCGTGGAAAAGGAAAAGCCATTTTATTTTATATAGAATATATATCTTTACGTCGAAGTGAATCTTGTGCAAGGTGAATGGTGCAGTGTTTCGAACAGAACTTTTTACCCATAGGCGTCTACTGTTTCGAAACAGGCACTGATGGGTCACCTTGAGGGTCTCCTATCTCAGGTAAGTATTAAGAGTTTTAAAATCCAATTATTTTGGGAGCAGCTTTCTTTGTCCATGGATTTGGCATGGCAGGTGAGAAAAATACTGCAGTAGTGCTGCCCTTAAAGATAACACAACTGGCCACTATTGGAGACTCACTGTTTTAAGCAATAAGTACAAGTTTTAGGAAATGGGCAGACGATGTGGTTGTAGAGATGTTGGTTTGTAATTTGGTTTTAGAGACTGTGAGACGATGTGGGGAGTATTCTACACTGCATATGGCTTGTGTTATTACTGTTGTAGGGACATTTGATGCTGCTACCAGGTTCAAAATGAAGAGATGCAATACTGCAATAGTTTCTCGCGTATCTAACCATACAAAGAGAATTATTATATGCTATTAAACAATGCTGCTAGTCCCTACCTATAATAGTTGAAGCAGCGTTTTGTTTACAGTTGTTAAACATTAAATACGTATGTTGTGACTGAAATTTGATTCTACTGGAATCTTGCCCTATGAATGCCCTCATGATTTGATGATCCTATGACAAAATTTCACTGTGGTAATGGCCACTTGATCGAGTGTTACTGCCAGTTTGATGAAATATAGAAAGACATAAGCTAACATAATCAATATTACACACGTCAGTGACAAACCTTCTATGGCCTATGCCTTCCCCACCCCATAAAATGTGAAAAGTCCAAAATGCGAAAGCAATTTGCTGATGCAGGAATAGAGAAAAGGACGACTACTTCACTGAGAGAATTAATTGTCTACATGCGCGAGCAGAAAAAGCGTGCACTATATCGCAGGAGGGGTGGATATAAGCAGTCAGAGTAGAGTAGTGGGGAACAGGACAATAAGGACTTGAATGTGTGGGTACTAGGGGATGGAGCTTAGAGGACACTGGAGAAATGCTGTGGCATTTCAGAATTGGCGGCGGAATCATCAGTACACGCTGGCGTTGGACGTGTTCGGTGGCCTGAGTGGATAATATGGCGAGAAGGCCAAAAATCGGTGGCGTCGTGAAACCAGTTTGCAATTGTCCGCTGAGGCCCTCGATGACAGGTCGCATTTCCCACCATCAGATGTTGGGAACCACATTGTAATACATCAGCATATCAAAATAAGACCAGCCGGCTGGAATCATCCCCACCACTCCCTCTGCCCCCACCCCCCACCCCCCGCTGGATCGTCCACCCACTTTGGTGTGATGGCTCAATCTCTATGCCATTGACTCTTTTCAGGGCTCCAAGTGACCTCTGTGGGATGTCACAAGCCTCCAGCCACAAACGCATCCATGAGGTCACGGATGCCATCTTTGCGAGGGCAACACAACTTTGTACATTTCACCCGGGACCAAGAGAACCAGGATACAAGAGCAATTGGATTTGCCCAGATCTCGGGTTTCCCACAGGTGCAGGGTGTGATCGGCCACACTGACATGGTTCTCAGGTTTCCGTCACAACAAGGGGTCAACTATGTCAACTGCAAGGGCTTCCATTCGCTGAATGTGCAGCTGGTGCGGGACCACCACAAACGCATCCTGCAGGAGAGCGCATGGTTTCCAGTGAATGAGCACAGATCCTACATCCTCATTCGGTCACAGATCCCTGATGTAATCCAGAGTCCACAGAGGCTACAGAGTTGACTACTTGGGGACAAGGGCTACCCTGAGAGGACGTGGCTGATGACACTCATGCAGCGGCCTCAGACTGCAGCAGTGTGACGCTATAATGAGGCTCATGCTGCAACTGCACCTTGGTGGAGCAGACCATCAGGATGCTGAAGATGAGGTTCCGGTGCCTGGAACGGTCTGGTGGAGCCCTGCAATACAGTCCACAGAGGGTGTCACACATTGTCATTGCCTGCTGCACACATTACAACCTGGTACTGCAATGGGGAGAGGAGCTGGTTGAGGAGGAGATGGAGTAGCTGGAGGTCTCCTCGGCTGAGGAGGATGTTGATAGTGATGAGGGTGAGGAGGCCCTCGAAGGCGATGATGACAGGAATGGCACTGGCCAGACAAGGCAGGCTCACTCAGGAGGCTCTCATAGCTGCCAGATTTGTAGAGGATGATGATGACATGCAGTGAGGTGTCCCCACAGATCCTCACATTGCAGTTGTGAACGTTTGACTCCAGTCTGGCTTATAGCAGCACCAATACCCTCTGAGAGAATGGTCCTGTCATGGAAACACAGTGGAGGCCCTAATAGTCACTCGATTGCAGGAGGATGATGACAACATACAGTGAGGACACACCATAGATCTTCACATAGCGTCTGAGACTGTCTAACTCCTGTCCGGACGAGGGCAACTTGCTCGCGCTCTGTGTACAGCGTCATATCATAGAGACGCAGCCATGAAACTTTAAAGGCATCTGATCCTTTGTCCATCTTCAGTACCAGACCCCTTCAGGTGCACAGCATCACTGGTCACAGATGCTGAAGAGATAGTGGCCAGCCTCATATTAAAGGTGCTGAGAGCACACAGAGAGAATGAGAGAACTCTCTGGTGTCTGCCCATTACATTCTGGCAGCAATGACCAGCACTGCCAAGGTGCAGACATCAGTAATGTGTCCAGGGAGTGTGAGGCCGGTCCACCACTGTGGTCTGAAGGCTGCACAGAGCACAGGGAAGAGGCCCTGGACTGAGACACCTGCCTTTATCTTGTGCAGGATGGTTTTACATCTGAGTGACATGAACACTGCTCATCAGAACAAGGAGCCATAGACAGGGAGATATTTTGGGAGCTTATTGACAATAGTGAACATTATGTAAAAGTGATTATCATCCGTGCCCATTACATCTTCTTGGGTGGGCTTGTGTGCAATGGTATTGGGTCTGACTCCAGATCAGAAGATTGTGTTTTTAAAAAATCTCAAAAAGAGTTACATCTTCTTAACCTTTCTAACCCTGCTGCTATGCCTTGCTGTCTGGACATCCACAGCTGAGGTGGAGGCAGCCTGCTGACTGCTACACCCAGTCTGTGATGACCTTGGCAGGCATTCTCTGGAGGCCCGAGACCTGGAGGGCTCCAGTCTGCTTTTGGGGTTCTTCTGTGTGGCAGTGGCACCCTCCTCGGCCTGTGGAGCTGGAGCTGCTGAGGTCACAGGAAGAGGGGATTCGGATGGGCCGGACACTCCTGGAGTCACCTGGGTGGATGACCCTGGGGAATACAACTGCTGACCCTCCTCCCTTTGGGTGCCCAAGAGCCCCAGGTTGACTCCTTGAGGAGAAGGGGTAGCTGGAGTGTGATCGATCTGCCCTGCACCCTCTTGCATGCATATGGTTGGAGGCCAACTATGGTGTCAGCAATGGCGTTCAGCCTGCACAGCAGTGGAGGAGGAATGTCCTGGACCAAAGACTCCATGGCGGCCACCATCCTACCGGGGTTGACCTCCGTGCATTGGCATGCCGGCACTATCACCTTAGACTGAAAGCGGACGGACCCCTCCATCGTGCCATGCAACCTGAGGAGTGCAGTGGACATCCCTTTCTGATGTTCCCAAGCTTGTCTTTGGAGCTCCAGCAACTGTGACATGACGGAGTCCAGAGGCTCATCATCTGACTGGGACTCAGCAACGTTCTGGCCTCCAGCATTTCTCCGAGTGCCGGGGACCTGGGAAGTCCCTGCTGCTGCCTTCTGTGGATCAGAAAGTGCGATGTGCTCATCAGATTGTCATCCCGAGGCTACTCTAAAGCTAGGTCCCACTGGTGTGTTCTCTGCGCTGGTGGAGGGTGTGGGTGAGGGCTGTGATGGGACTTCAGGGAGGGCGCCTTCAGATTCCTCTCCAGCGGCTTCTTTGGGGCTTGATTGGAGGGTCTGGGTCATGGACTCTGTCGGCTGTTTGGCAGATGTGCCTACGAAAGCAAGGAGAGATAATTAGTGCATGGTAGTGCCCTGTGAAAGAGGACACATCACTCACAGCATGGTTGTCTGATCGATGTTGCACTGCTGGACCCTCACTTGGTGGAGCAGCGCTCACCTCACCGTCAGCACAGGACCGATCCCAGTCATCGCTAGCCAGCTGGATGGCTCTGTTTTCGAATTCTGTGAGGACCTTGATTTCAGGCGTTCTCCAGCGGCCTGCGACCTCTCCCTGTTGTTGTGTGCCAGCTTGTCCTATATGAATAGAGATGGACAGAGTGTAAGCAGGAAGCCTGCCAGGTCAGATGATCAGTATGCCTGGCATTTGTGCGTGGTGAGTGGTCCCATGGACGGGATGAGGACAACAAAGGTGTGTGTGAAAGAGTGAATGGTGATCTCTCTTGCACCGGCATTGAGTGAGGGCCCTGTGGATGTGTGATGGGTTTGTGAGTGTGTGAGTCGAGTGATGAGAAGAGTGACTAACCCTGATGGAAAGGAGGAGATCATTCATTCTCTTGTGGCATTGGGTGGCTGTCCTCTTTTGCAGGGCATTGATGCTGACCACCGCTGCCACTACCTCCCGAGCCGGATTGGTGAAGTTGCTGCCCATCCTGCGGCCAGAGCGGGGGTAGAGGACATCGCAGCGAGCCTCCACTGCATCTAAGAGGCGCTTGAGGGACACGTCATTGAACCTGGAGGCTGCAGTCTTTTTGCCTTTCAGGGCCATGTCTTTGTTTGCAGCAGTCATGGGCTGGAAGCATTGAGAGGCTGCACTTTAAATATAACGCCCGGTGTGATGAAGCAGTGAGATGATGGCATGGGGAGTGGGGTGGGTGGGCGGGGAGGTGGGGGGGAGAGAATGAGAGCTGCCCGCCATGGAAACGGCGTGTTTCCCAGGAACACATAATTAAAGCGGTGGGTTTGGGACGATGCGGCGTGAGAAGCTGCCATTGCGGCCGGCGGGTAAAACATCATTTTACCCACCCGCTACCACACAGAACTGCAAATCTGGGATGATTCTGCCCTGAGTGTGTGAACCATCACTAGAACACCAGAGCATTGAAGACTATTATGGAAGCATATATGTAAAGTACGACTTGATAGGCTGGGAGTTTGATATAAAACAGCAACTTGTTCCTCTGTACATGTAAGGCACATTTTGATTTTGATACCCATGCATTCAAATGGTTTGAATCCAAGGGTGAAGCATTTAATTTTCTGAGTAACTGCGTTTTGATCTAATTCAGGTTTTGCATTTGGTTTTCCAATTCAATGTTTGTCCCTCGTGAACGTTTGCAAAAAACTTTGGGCCTTGGAGTGATTCCTAAACTGCAATTGAACTTGCACTCACTGCTTTCTCTGCCCCTATGATGCTCGTGTGAAGTGATGTACTTACTGATAACTTCACAAGGAGCGGCTGCAGTCTTCAAACTAACTGCTTCCCGTTACAGGCTTTGTAAAAAGGTGGCATTAATTTAGTCTTTGCACAGAGATTAACCACTTTAAAGCAGGAGGCAACAGTTCCATTGATCTGTGAGACACATTCACTGCTCATGCAGATAACACAATAGTAAAATAGCCTTTAAATTTTGCTCTAAGCGGGGTAATAACTTCACTACAACAGGTGTATTATTTTACTTTGGAACGGCATCGAGAGTCTTTCTCATTATGAATGGGGTTTAACAACATTTACATCCATCGTAAAGTGAGTTCACTGCGGCTAGATTTATAGCTGTCATTCCTGATTGATTTGTGTCTTTTTGTTTTGTGCTGGTGGGCTGTTGGTCAAATCTGATGGTGTTGCTGAAGGCTTTTTTTTAAAACTCATCATAAAGTAGAGAACAAGAGAACAACAGAGGCAAGTAGAAGAGAGTTTTTCAGGACTGACATGCATCAAGACATCACCTTGTTATTCGCTTGTACAAAATAAATACAAAGTCACTGTAAGGAAATATATAAGTCATAAAACTCTTTTGAAATTCAAGTACGGCACCAGAGAAGAATAAATGTCAGTACATTACTTCACAGAAATTATTTTTTATCAGTGCAATTTTTAAAATCATGCTATATCTTAGTTTAAAAGATGCTGCCAGGCATGGACTGCTGCTGTTAAGTGGGCATTATTGACAAATAAGGCACAAGTCTCACATGTAGGATGCATGGCAATGAGTGGTGACATCCAGGAATTAGGATACAATCGTTATAAGGCTCTCAATCATAACACTGCCTCTCAACGCTTTCATTTTACATTTTATGTTATGTCACAGGACATTCATTACAGTGTGTCTCTTGTTATCATGAACAAAATATTTTAGGTCGAAGGATGACACTTTAATGAGGGTGGAGCGTATTTCAGAGCTAGCTATGAACTTAGCAGCAATCCACAGGCAACACGTAACAGTGCAGGACTAACAGGATTTGCAGCATGACAGGAGAAACCAGCGTCATCATTATGAAAAGTTTTCAGTCGGGATTGTTAGGTGTGGTGTCTGGGCAGGTTGGCTGAATGTTACCTGGTAGTGTCAGGGGAGCATGGAATGCCATTGGCCCTGTATGTGGCATGTGTGAGGGAAGCCCAAATAAACAGAGGTGGACAGTTACAATAGTTTCTCAGTCCACATTTTAATGTAGGATTTTAAACAATACTGAACAAAATGACATAAGTAGTAGTTTCGAACCTAGCATTAATTCACAGATAAAATGTAACCGTATGAAACAAAACAGTATATGTGGCATGACAGCAGAAAGCGAAAAAAGTGTCATTATTATAAACAGTCTTCAGTTGGGTTCCAAACACATTTGTAACAGGTTCTACTGCGCTCAGATCCAACATGCGCCACAGGTTATGTTTTACTCGCTCAAAAGCAGTGATTAATTTTACATCTTTAAATGTCAGTTTTTGCAAAAAAAAATGAACACAGTCTAAAATGCGAATGGATTTGTTTCTCAAAGTTATTGAAAAAAACAAGTCATAACCTAACAGTGTTTATTCTAGATGTAATTCAAAGATGTGTCAGTAGAAGAATCAATGGTGTTTTGCAGTCCAACAGTGCGGCAAAAGGAAGCCTTGGCGATACAGGTAACTATGAGTAGATGGATAAGTGGGGAGACATAAGGAGACGCATTTAAATGAGACACAGTAACCTTTGAAGATGCAAAGTGAAACTATATCACAGAGAAATGGCTGTATTGCTTGTGGTAATATTTGTTCCTCCAACCAGAAAATTTTACTAAGAGACTGACTGGTTTTAGCAGTTCCCTAGCTTTCTGAGTACTTTTTAAATAATTCCTTATTGTGCATAATAGTAGTTGTATTTTTGCAAATAATTCAGTGCTAATGCATTATACATATATTAACAGCTTAAAAAATTGGCATTATGAATTTATATCTACTACACAATAATTCTCAAACAGTATTAGCACGTCTTAATGAGGCGTTTTAATAAGATGATTCCAAACACATTTGTAACAGGTTCTACTGTGATCGGGTCCAATATGCACCATGTGGTATATTTTACATCCTTAAATGTCAATTTTACAAAAATGAACACATCTACCCCTCGACTAAAATGGTTCCATTTTTCAAACTATTGGAATATTGGAAGAAATGTGGTAATTACACATAATCTGTGAACAAACGATGTGTTTTGGAAAACCAACAATATCTAACATGATGCAACATATCGCAAGTGGATAACTGTGGCCCCAAAAAGAGCAATATTTACAACAAAAAAAATTCTTGAATCTTGCCGATTCATGATCAGCACATTTTTTGCATCTAATAAAATTAAGCTACTTTTACAGTCAAAGAAGTTGACACTGTGTTTGTTGAAAAGTTTAATTAGTAAAAACCTCTCCCCAAGGCCTGTGATGGCACAAGGTGTAATTGGAGATGCTGTCCCAGCTTGTTGCTCTGTGATACACTACATCTCACGCACAGATGGGCTGCTGAAGAAACTGTGAATGGACAAATGATAACAGAATATTCAGTAATTCCAACATCAGCTCATTAGCAATCTGTCAAAGATTTTAATTTGTGCAGTGGTGAAAAATGCAGAAATGCAACACAGTCAGAAGACAAGATTTAGGAGTTATAGCACCTAATTGAAAAGGCTTTCATAATGGATCAACACTGACTGGGAACTTTGAGAATAATCTGCTTATTGTTTCAATTCCACCATTGGTCATATGAGAACATACTACGAGGAGAGTAAGTTAATGGCTTGTCAGTAAAAATAAATATTTAAATTTTGTACATTTTTTGAATAGATCATAATAGTCAGATTTCAAATTGACTAAATACCTGTGACCTATTAGATTTTAAAAAAAAGATATTCTCTATATTGGATTTTCAAAATGGGGATAAGGAGCAAAATAGAATAAGTGAGCACAAAGCAGGAGCAAAGAGCAAACTGGAGTAACTGAGCATTAATGATGTGCAAAGCACAAACTTGAGTAACTGAGCACTGATCAGTAGCAAAGCGCTAACTGGAGTAATGGAGCATTAAACTGGAGCAAAGCACAAACTGGAGTAAATGAATGCTAAACAAGAGCAAAGAGCAAACTGGAGTAACTGAGCACTAAACAGGAGTAAAGAGCAAACTGGAGTGATTGAGTATTAAACAGGACTGAGTAGCAAACTGGAGTAACTGAGCATTAAACAGGATTGAACAGCAAACTTGAGTAACTGAGCAATAAACAGGAGCAAAAAGCAAATTGGAGGAACTGAGCATTAAACAGGAGTAAAAAGCACACTGGAGTAACTGAGCACTAAACAGGAGCAAAGAGCAAACTGGAATAACTGAGCACTAAACAGGAGGAAAGAGAAAATTGAACTAACTGAGCACTAAACAGGAGCAAACTGGAGTAACTGAGCACTAAACAGGAGCTAAGAGCAAACTGGAGTAAGTGAGCATTAAACAAGAGCGAGTTGCAAACTGGAGCAAATGAGCACTAAACAGGAGGAACAAGCAAACTGGAGTAAGTGAGCACTAAACAGGAGTGAGTAGCAAACTGGAGCAATTGTGTATTAAACAGGGGTGAGTAGCAATCTGGAGTAACTGAGTGCAAAACAGGAGCAAAGAGCATACTGGAGTAACTGAGCATTAAACAGGAGTGAGTAGCAAACTGGAGTAACTGAGCACTAAACAGGAGGAAAAAGCAAACTGGAGTAAGTGAGCACTAAACAGGAGTGAGTAGCAAACTAGAGCAATTGTGTATTAAACAGGGGTGAGTGGCAAACTGGAGTAACTGAGTGCTAAACAGAAGCAAAGAGCTAACTGGAGTAACTGAGCATTAAACAGGAGCGAGTAGCAAACTGGAGTAACTGCACACTAAACAGGAGCAAAGAGCAAAATGGAGGATCTGAGCACTAATCAAGAACAAACTGGAGTAACTGAATATTAAATAGGAGATAAGAGCACACTGGAGTAACTGAGTACTAACCAAGAGCAACATCGAACAACTCAGTATTAAACAGAATCAAATAGCAAACTGGAGTAACAGAGCACTAAAGAGGAGCAAAGAGCAAACTGGAGTAACTGAGCACTAAACAGGAGTGAGTAGCAAACTGGAGTAAGTGAACGCTAAACAGGAGCAAAGAGCAAACTGGAGTAACTAAGCATTAAACAGGGATGAGTAGCAAACTGGAGAAACTGAGCACTAAACAGGAGCAAAGTGCAAACTGGAATGACTGAGCACTAAGCAGGAGCAAAGAGCAAACTGGAGTAACTGAGCACTAAACAGGAGCCAAGAGCAAACTGGAGAACCTGAGCACTAAATGGAAGCAAAGAGCAGACTCGAGTAACTGAACATTAAACAGGGGTGACTAGCAAACCGGAGTAACTCAGCATTAAGCAGGAGTGAGTAACAAACTGGAGTAACTCAGCACTAAAGAGGAGCAAAGAGCAAATTGGCGTAACTGAGCATTAAGCACGAGCAAAGAGCAAACTGGAGGTACTGAGCATTAAAAAGGAGCAAACTGGAGTAATTGACCATTAAACAGGAGCAAAGAGCAGACTGGTGTAAATGAGCACTAAACAAGAGCAGACTAGAGTAACCGAGCATTAAACAGGAGCAAAGAGCAGACTGGAGCAAATGAGCACTAAACAAGAGCAAACTCAAGTAACTGAGCATTAAACAGGATCAAACAGCAAACTGGAGTAACTGAGCACTAAACTGGAGCAAAGAGCAAACTGGAATAACTAAGCATTAAACAGGACTGAGTAGCAAACTGGAGTAACTGATCATTAAACAGGATTGAACAGCAAACTTGAGTAACTGAGCATTAAACAGGATCAAATAGCAAACTGGAGTAACTGAGCACTAAACAGGAGCAAAGAGCAAACTGGAGGAACTGAGCATTAAACAGGAGTAAAGAGCACACTGGAGTAACTGAGCACTAAACAGGAGCAAAGAGCAAACTGGAGTAACTGAGCATTAAACAGGAGCAAACTGGAGTAACTGAGCATTGAAGAGGAAGAAAGGGCAAACTGGAGTAACTGAGCACTAAACAGGAGCAAAGAGCAAACTGGAGTAACTGAGCATTAAACAGGAGAAAAGAGCACACTGGAGTAACTGAGCACTAAACAGGAGCAAAGAGCAAACTGGAGTAACTGAGCACTAAACAGGAGCTAAGAGAAAACTGGAGTAAGTGAGCATTAAACAGGAGGGAGTTGCAAACTGGAGTAACTGAGCACTAAACAGGAGGAAAAATCAAACTGGAGTAAGTGAGCACTAAACAGGAGTGAGTAGCAAACTGGAGCAATTGTGTATTAAACAGGGGTGAGTAGCAAACTGGAGTAACTAAGTGGAAAAGAGGAGCAAAGAACATACTGGAGTAACTGAGTGCTAAACAGGAGCAAAGAGCATACTGGGGTAACTGAGCATTAAACAGGAACGAGTAGCAAACTGCAGTAACTGAGCATTAAACAGTTCGTGTAGGAAACTGGAGTAACTGCGCACTAAACAGGAGCAAAGAGCAAAATGGAGGATCCGAGCACTAATCAAGAGCAAACTGGAGTAACTGAACATTAAATAGGAGGTAAGAGCACACTGGAGTAACCGAGCACTAACCAGGAGCAACATCAAACAACGGAGTATTAAACAGAATCAAATAGCAAACTGGAGTAACTGAGCACTAAACATGAGCAAAGAGCAAACTGGAGTAACCAAGCATTAAACAGGAGTGAGTAGCACACTGCGGTAATTGAGTATTAAACAGAGGTGAGTAGCAACTGGAGTAACTGAGCATTAAACAGGAGCAAAGAGCAAATTGGAGTAACTGAGCATTAAACAGGAGTAAGTAGCAAACTGGAGTAACTGAGCATTAAACAGGGATGAGTAGCAAACTGGAGTATCTGAGCACTAAAGAGGAGCAAAGTGCAAACTGGAGTAACTGAGCATTAAACAGGAGCAAAAAGCCAGCTGGTGTAACAGCATTAAATAGGAGCAAAGGGCTAACTGGAATAACTGAGCACTAAACAGGAGTAAAGAGCAAACCAGAGGAACTGAGCATTAAATAGGATTAAAGAGCAAACTGGAGCAACTGATCATTAAACAGGACTGTGTAGCAAACTGGAGTAACTGAGCACTAAACAGAAGCAAAGAGCAAACTGGAGTAACTGAGCATTAAACAGGAGCTAAGAGAAAACTGGAGTAAGTGAGCATTAAACAGGAGGGAGTTGCAAACTGGAGTAACTGAGCACTAAACAGGAGGAAAAATCAAACTGGAGTAAGTGAGCACTAAACAGGAGTGAGTAGCAAACTGGAGCAATTGTGTATTAAACAGGGGTGAGGAGCAAACTGGAGTAACTAAGTGGAAAAGAGGAGCAAAGAACATATTGGAGTAACTGAGTGCTAAACAGGAGCAAAGAGCAAACTGGGGTAACTGAGCGTTAAACAGGAACGAGTAGCAAACTGCAGTAACTGAGCATTAAACAGTTCGTGTTTCAAACTGGAGTAACTGCGCACGAAACAGGAGCAAAGAGCAAAATGGAGGATCGGAGCACTAATCAAGAACAAACTGGAGTAACTGAACATTAAATAGGAGGTAAGAGCACACTGGAGTAACTGAGTACTAACCAAGAGCAAAATCGAACAACTGAGTATTAAACAGAATCAAATAGCAAACGGGAGTAACTGAGCACTAAACAGGAGCAAAGCGCAAACTGGAGTAACCAAGCATTAAACAGGGACGAGTAGCAAACTGGAGTAAGTGAGCACTAAACAGGAGTGAGTAGCAAACTGGAGTAAGTGAACGCTAAACAGGAGCAAAGAGCAAACTGGAGTAACTGAGTATTCAACAGGAGTAAGTAGCAAACTGGAGTAACTAAGCATTAAACAGGGATGAGTAGTGACCTGGAGCAACTGAGCACTAAAGAGGAGCAAAGAGCAAACTAGAGTAACTGAGCATTAAACAGGATTAAAGAGCAAACTGAAGTAATTGAGCATTAAGCAGGAGTGAGTAGCAAACTGGAGTAACTGAGCACTAAACAGGAGCAAAGAGCAAACTGGAGTAACTGAGCATTAAACAGGAGCAAACTGGAGTAACTGAGCATTGCAGAGAAAGAAAGGGCAAACTGGAGTAATTGAGCAATACACAGGAGCAAATAACAAATTGGTGTCTATGAGCAGCAAACAGGAATGAGGAGCAAACTGGAGTAACTGAGCACTAAACAGGAGCAAAGAGCAAACTGGAGTAACTGAGCACTAAACAGGAGGAAAGAGAAAATTGAACTAACTGAGCACCAAACAGGAGCAAACTGGAGTAACTGAGCACTAAACAGGAGTGAGTAGCAAACTGGAGCAATTGTGTATTAAACAGGGCTGAGTAGCAAACTGGAGTAACTGAGTGCAAAATAGGAGCAAAGAGCATACTGGAGTAACTGAGTGCTAAACAGGAGCAAATATCAAACTGGAGTAACTGAGTCTTAAACAGGAGCGAGTAGCAAACTGGAGTAACTGCGCACTAAACAGGAGCAAAGAGCAAAATCGAGGATGTGAGCACTAATCAAGAGTAAACTGGATTAACTGAATATTAAATAGGAGCTAAGAGCACACTGGAGTAACTGAGCACTAATCAAGAGCAAAATCGAACAGCTGAGTATTAAACAGAATCAAATAGCAAACTGGAGTAACTGAGCACTAAACAGGAGCAAAGAGCAAACTGGAGCAACTGAACATGAAACAGGACTGAGTAGCAAACTGGAGTAACTGAATATTAAATAGGAGATAAGAGCACACTGGAGTAACTGAGTACTAACCAAGAGCAAAATTGAACAACTCAGTATTAAACAGAATCAAATAGCAAACTGGAGTAACTGAGCACTAAACAGGAGCAAAGAGCTAACTGGAGTAACTGTGCACTAAACAGGAGGAAAGAGAAAATTGAACTAACTGAGCACCAAACAGAAGCAAACTGGAGTAACTGAGCACTAAACAGGAGTGAGTAGCAAACTGGAGCAATTGTGTATTAAACAGGGCTGAGTAGCAAACCGGAGTAACTGAGTGCAAAATAGGAGCAAAGAGCATACTGGAGTAACTGAGTGCTAAACAGGAGCAAATATCAAACTGGAATAACTGAGCATTAAACAGGAGCGAGTAGCAAACTGGAGTAACTGCGCACTAAACAGGAGCAAAGAGCAAAATCGAGGATGTGAGCACTAATCAAGAGCAAACTGGATTAACTGAATATTAAATAGGAGCTAAGAGCACAATGGAGTAACTGAGCACTAACCAAGAGCAAAATCGAACAGCTGAGTATTAAACAGAATCAAATAGCAAACTGGAGTAACTGAGCACTAAACAGGAGCAAAGAGCAAACTGGAGCAACTGAACATGAAACAGGACTGAGTAGCAAACTGGAGTAACTGAATATTAATAGGAGATAAGAGCACACTGGAGTAACTGAGTACTAACCAAGAGCAAAATTGAACAACTCAGTATTAAACAGAATCAAATAGCAAACTGGAGTAACTGAGCACTAAACAGGAGCAAAGAGCAAACTGAAGTAACTGAACACTAAACAGGAGTGAGTAGCAAACTGGAGTAAGTGAACGCTAAACAGGAGCAAAGAGCAAACAGGAGTAACTGAGCATTAAACAGGACTAAGTAGCAAACTAGAGTAACTAAGCATTAAACAGGGATGAGTAGCAAACTGGAGTAACTGAGCACTAAACAGGTGCAGAGTGCAAACTGGAATGACTGAGCACTAAGCAGGAGCAAAGAGCAAACTGGAGTAACTGAGCACTAAACAGGAGCAAAGCGCAAACTGGAGAACCTCAGCATTAAACAGAAGTAAAGAGCAAACTGGAGTAACTGAACATTAAACAGGGGTGAGTAGCAAACTGGAGTAATCGAATATTAAACAGGGGCAAGTAGCAAGCTGGAGTAACTGAGAACTAAACTGGAGCAAAGAGCAAATTGGAGGAACTTAGCATTAAACAGGATTAAAGAGCAAACCGGAGTAACTCAGCATTAAGCAGGAGTGAGTAACAAACTGGAGTAACTCAGCACTAAACAGGAGCAAAGAGCAAACTGGCGTAACTGAGCATTAAGTACGAGCAAAGAGCAAACTGGAGGTACTGAGCATTAAAAAGGAGCAAACTGGAGTAACTGAGCATTAAATAGGAGCAAAGAGCAGACTGGAGTAAATGAGCACTAAACAAGAGCAAACTCAAGTAACTGAGCATTAAACAGGATCAAACAGCAAACTGGAGTAACTGAGCACTAAACTGGAGCAAAGAGCAAACTGGAGTAACTAAGCATTAAACACAACTGAGTAGCAAACTGGAGCAACTGAGCATTAAACAGGAATGAGTAACAAACTGGAGTAACTCAGCACTAAACAGGAGCAAAGAGAAAACTGGTGTAACTGAGCATTAAGCATGAGCAAAGCGCAAATTAGAGGTACTGAGCATTAAAAAGGAGCAAACTGGAGTAACCGAGCATTAAACAGGAGCAAAGAGCAGACTGGAGCAAATGAGCACTAAACAAGAGCAAACTCGAGTAACTGAGCATTAAACAGGATCAAACAGCAAACTGGAGTAACTGGGCACTAAACTGGAGCAAAGAGCAACCGGGAGTAACTAAGCATTAAACAGAACTGAGTAGCAAACTGGAGTAACTGACTATTAAACAGGCTTGAACAGCAAACTTGAGTAACTGAGCATTAAACAGGATCAAATGGCAAACTGGAGTAACTGAGCACTAAACAGGAGCAAAGAGCAAACTGGAGGAACTGAGCATTAAACAGGAGTAAAGAGCACACTGGAGTAACTGAGCACTAAACAGGAGCAAAGAGCAAACTGGAGTAACTGAGCATTGAACAGGAGCAAACTGGAGTAACTGAGCATTGAAGAGGAAGAAAGGGCAAACTGGAGTAACTGAGCACTAAACAGGAGCAAAGAGAAAACTGGAGTAACTGAGCACTAAACAGGAGCTAATAGAATACTGGAGTAACTGAGCATTAAAGACGAGTGAGTTGCAAACTGTGGTAACTGAGCACTAAACAGGAGGAAAAAACAAACCGGAGTAAGTGAGCACTAAACAGGAGTGAGTAGCAAACTGGAGTAACTGAGCATTGAAGAGGAAGAAAGGGCAATTTGGAGTAACTGAGCACTACACAGAG
The DNA here is from genome assembly GCA_026770705.1 of Isurus oxyrinchus. Lineage (NCBI taxonomy): Eukaryota > Metazoa > Chordata > Chondrichthyes > Lamniformes > Lamnidae > Isurus > Isurus oxyrinchus. Next base: position 18,627,792 of record JANJGN010000016.1, on the reverse strand, counting down.
AGAAAGAAAGGGCAATTTGGAGTTACTGAGAACTACACAGAGAGGAAGAAAGGGACATTTGGAGTAACTGAGCACTACACAGGAGCATTTGGCAAATTGGTGCATATGAGCATCAAACTGGAATGAGGAGCAAACTGGAGTAAAAGAGCACCAAACAGGAGTGAAGAGCAAACTGGAGTAACTGAGCACTAAACAGGAAGAAAGAGAAAAGTGAACTAATTGAGCACTAAACAGGAGCAATCTGAAGTAACTGAGCACTAAACAGGAGCTAAGAGCAAACTGGAGTAACTGAGCATTAAAGATGAGCGAGTTGCCAACAGTAGTAACTGAGCACTAAACAGGAGGAAAAAGCAAACTGGAGTAAGTGAGCGCTAAACAGGAGTGAGTAGCAAACTGGAGTAAATGAGCATTAAACAGGGTGTGTAGCAAACTGGAGTAACTGCGCACTAAACTGGAGCAAAGAGCAAACTGGAGTAACTAAGCATTAAACAGAACTGAGTAGCAAACTGCAGTAACTGATCATTAAACAGGCTTGAACAGCAAACTTGAGTAACTGAGCATTAAACAGGATCAAATAGCAAACTGGAGTAACTGAGCACTAAACAGGAGCAAAGAGCAAACTGGAGGAACTGAGCATTAAACAGGAGCAAAGAGCAAACTGGAGTAACTGAGCATTAAACAGGATCAAATAGCAAACTGGAGTAAATGAGCACTAAACAGGAGTAAAGAGCACACTGGAGTAACTGAGCACTAAACAGGAGCAAAGAGCAAACTGGAGTAACTGAGCATTAAACAGGAGCAAACTGGAGTAACTGAGCATTGAAGAGGAAGAAAGGGCAAACTGGAGTAACTGAGCACTAAACAGGAGCAAAAAGCAAACTGGAGGAACTGAGCATTAAACAGGAGTTAAGAGCACACTGGAGTAACTGAGCACTAAACAGGAGCAAAGAACAAACTGGAGTAACTGAGCATTGAACAGGAGCAAACTGGAGTAACTGAGCATTGAAGAGGAAGAAAGGGCAAACTGGAGTAACTGAGCACTAAACAGGAGCAAAGAGCAAACTGGAGTAACTGAGCACTAAACAGGAGCTATGAGAAAACTGGAGTAAGTGAGCATTAAACAGGAGGGAGTTGCAATCTGTAGTAACTGAGCACTAAACAGGAGCTAAGAGCAAACTGGAGTAACTGAGCATTAAAGACGAGTGAGTTGCAAACTGTGGTAACTGAGCACTAAACAGGAGGAAAAAGCAAACCGGAGTAAGTGAGCACTAAACAGGAGTGAGTAGGAAACTGGAGTAACTGAGCATTGAAGGGGAAGAAAGGGCAATTTGGAGTAACTGAGCACTACATAGAGAGAAAGAAAGGGCAGTTTGGAGTTACTGAGAACTACACAGAGAGGAAGAAAGGGACATTTGGAGTAACTGAGCACTACACAGGAGCATTTGGCAAATTGGTGTATATGAGCATCAAACTGGAATGAGGAGCAAACTGGAGTAAAAGAGCACTAAACAGGAGTGAAGAGCAAACTGGAGTAACTGAGCACTAAACAGGAAGAAAGAGAAAATTGAACTTATTGAGCACTAAACAGGAGCAATCTGAAGTAACTGAGCACTAAACAGGAGCTAAGAGCAAACTGGAGTAACTGAGCATTAAAGACAAGCGAGTTGCAAACAGTAGTAACTGAGCACTAAACAGGAGGAAAAAGCAAACTGGAGTAAGTGAGCACTAAACAGGAGTGAGTAGCAAACTGGAGTAAATGAGCATTAAACAGGGCGTGTAGCAAACTGGAGTAACTGCGCACTAAACTGGGCATGTAGCAAACTGGAGTAACTGAGTGCTAAACAGGAGCAAACAGCAAACTGGAGTAACTGAGCATTAAACAGGATTAAAGAGCGAACTGAAGTAACTGAGCATTAAGCAGGAGTGAGTAGCAAACTGGAGTAACTGAGCATTAAACAGGATCAATTTGCAAAGTGAAATAACTGAGCACTAAACTGGAGCAAAGAGCAAACTGGAGTAACTGAGCATTAAACAGGACTGAGTAACAAACTGGAGTAACTAAGTGCTAAACAGGAGCAAATAGCAAACTGGAGTAACTGAGCATTAAACAGGACAGCGTAGCAAACTGGAGTAACTGAGCACGAAACAGGAGCAAAGACCAAATTAGAGTAACTGCGCATTACACAGGGGTCGAACAGCAAACTTGAGTAACTGAGCAATAAACAGGAGCAAAGAGCAAACTTGAGTAACTGAGCATTAAACAGGATCAAACTGTAGTAACTGAGCATTGAAGAGGAAGAAAGGGCAAACTGGAGTAACTGAGCACGAAACAGGAGCATATAACAAATTGGTGTATATGAGCATCAAACTGGAATGAGGAGCAAGTTGGAGTAACTGAGCACTAAACAGGAGCGAAGAGTAAACTGGAGTAACTGAGCATTAAACAGGAGCAAACTGGAGTAACTGAGCATTAAACAGGAGTTAAGAGCACACTGGAGTAACTGAGCACTAAACAGGAGCAAAGAACAAACTGGAGTAACTGAGCATTGAACAGGAGCAAACTGGAGTAACTGAGCATTGAAGAGGAAGAAAGGGCAAACTGGAGTAACTGAGCACTCAGCAGGAGCAAAGAGCAAACTGGAGTAACTGAGCACTAAACAGGAGCTATGAGAAAACTGGAGTAAGTGAGCATTAAACAGGAGGGAGTTGCAATCTGTAGTAACTGAGCACTAAACAGGAGCTAAGAGCAAACTGGAGTAACTGAGCATTAAAGACGAGTGAGTTGCAAACTGTGGTAACTGAGCACTAAACAGGAGGAAAAAGCAAACCGGAGTAAGTGAGCACTAAACAGGAGTGAGTAGGAAACTGGAGTAACTGAGCATTGAAGGGGAATAAAGGGCAATTTGGAGTAACTGAGCACTACATAGAGAGAAAGAAAGGGCAATTTGGAGTTACTGAGAACTACACAGAGAGGAAGAAAGGGACATTTGGAGTAACTGAGCACTACACAGGAGCATTTGGCAAATTGGTGTATATGAGAATCAAACTGGAATGAGGAGCAAACTGGAGTAAAAGAGCACTAAACAGGAGTGAAGAGCAAACTGGAGTAACTGAGCACTAAACAGGAAGAAAGAGAAAATTGAACTTATTGAGCACTAAACAGGAGCAATCTGAAGTAACTGAGCACTAAACAGGAGCTAAGAGCAAACTGGAGTAACTGAGCATTAAAGACAAGCGAGTTGCAAACAGTAGTAACTGAGCACTAAACAGGAGGAAAAAGCAAACTGGAGTAAGTGAGCACTAAACAGGAGTGAGTAGCAAACTGGAGTAAATGAGCATTAAACAGGGCGTGTAGCAAACTGGAGTAACTGCGCACTAAACTGGGCATGTAGCAAACTGGAGTAACTGAGTGCTAAACAGGAGCAAACAGCAAACTGGAGTAACTGAGCATTAAACAGGATTAAAGAGCGAACTGAAGTAACTGAGCATTAAGCAGGAGTGAGTAGCAAACTGGAGTAACTGAGCATTAAACAGGATCAATTTGCAAAGTGGAATAACTGAGCACTAAACTGGAGCAAAGAGCAAACTGGAGTAACTGAGCATTAAACAGGACTGAGTAACAAACTGGAGTAACTAAGTGCTAAACAGGAGCAAATAGCAAACTGGAGTAACTGAGCATTAAACAGGACAGAGTAGCAAACTGGAGTAACTGAGCACGAAACAGGAGCAAAGACCAAATTAGAGTAACTGCGCATTACACAGGGGTCGAACAGCAAACTTGAGTAACTGAGCAATAAACAGGAGCAAAGAGCAAACTTGAGTAACTGAGCATTAAACAGGATCAAACTGTAGTAACTGAGCATTGAAGAGGAAGAAAGGGCAAACTGGAGTAACTGAGCACGAAACAGGAGCATATAACAAATTGGTGTATATGAGCATCAAACTGGAATGAGGAGCAAGTTGGAGTAACTGAGCACTAAACAGGAGCGAAGAGTAAACTGGAGTAACTGAGCATTAAACAGGAGCAAACTGGAGTAACTGAGCATTAAACAGGAGTTAAGAGCACACTGGAGTAACTGAGCACTAAACAGGAGCAAAGAACAAACTGGAGTAACTGAGCATTGAACAGGAGCAAACTGGAGTAACTGAGCATTGAAGAGGAAGAAAGGGCAAACTGGAGTAACTGAGCACTCAGCAGGAGCAAAGAGCAAACTGGAGTAACTGAGCACTAAACAGGAGCAAAGAACAAACTGGAGTAACTGAGCATTGAACAGGAGCAAACTGGAGTAACTGAGCATTGAAGAGGAAGAAAGGGCAAACTGGAGTAACTGAGCACTCAGCAGGAGCAAAGAGCAAACTGGAGTAACTGAGCACTAAACAGGAGCTATGAGAAAACTGGAGTAAGTGAGCATTAAACAGGAGGGAGTTGCAATCTGTAGTAACTGAGCACTAAACAGGAGCTAAGAGCAAACTGGAGTAACTGAGCATTAAAGACGAGTGAGTTGCAAACTGTGGTAACTGAGCACTAAACAGGAGGAAAAAGCAAACCGGAGTAAGTGAGCACTAAACAGGAGTGAGTAGGAAACTGGAGTAACTGAGCATTGAAGGGGAAGAAAGGGCAATTTGGAGTAACTGAGCACTACATAGAGAGAAAGAAAGGGCAATTTGGAGTTACTGAGAACTACACAGAGAGGAAGAAAGGGACATTTGGAGTAACTGAGCACTACACAGGAGCATTTGGCAAATTGGTGTATATGAGCATCAAACTGGAATGAGGAGCAAACTGGAGTAAAAGAGCACTAAACAGGAGTGAAGAGCAAACTGGAGTAACTGAGCACTAAACAGGAAGAAAGAGAAAATTGAACTTATTGAGCACTAAACAGGAGCAATCTGAAGTAACTGAGCACTAAACAGGAGCTAAGAGCAAACTGGAGTAACTGAGCATTAAAGACAAGCGAGTTGCAAACAGTAGTAACTGAGCACTAAACAGGAGGAAAAAGCAAACTGGAGTAAGTGAGCACTAAACAGGAGTGAGTAGCAAACTGGAGTAAATGAGCATTAAACAGGGCGTGTAGCAAACTGGAGTAACTGCGCACTAAACTGGGCATGTAGCAAACTGGAGTAACTGAGTGCTAAACAGGAGCAAACAGCAAACTGGAGTAACTGAGCATTAAACAGGATTAAAGAGCGAACTGAAGTAACTGAGCATTAAGCAGGAGTGAGTAGCAAACTGGAGTAACTGAGCATTAAACAGGATCAATTTGCAAAGTGGAATAACTGAGCACTAAACTGGAGCAAAGAGCAAACTGGAGTAACTGAGCATTAAACAGGACTGAGTAACAAACTGGAGTAACTAAGTGCTAAACAGGAGCAAATAGCAAACTGGAGTAACTGAGCATTAAACAGGACAGAGTAGCAAACTGGAGTAACTGAGCACGAAACAGGAGCAAAGACCAAATTAGAGTAACTGCGCATTACACAGGGGTCGAACAGCAAACTTGAGTAACTGAGCAATAAACAGGAGCAAAGAGCAAACTTGAGTAACTGAGCATTAAACAGGATCAAACTGTAGTAACTGAGCATTGAAGAGGAAGAAAGGGCAAACTGGAGTAACTGAGCACGAAACAGGAGCATATAACAAATTGGTGTATATGAGCATCAAACTGGAATGAGGAGCAAGTTGGAGTAACTGAGCACTAAACAGGAGCGAAGAGAAAACTGGAGTAACTGAGCACTAAACAGGAGCTAATAGAATACTGGAGTAACTGAGCATTAAAGACGAGTGAGTTGCAAACTGTGGTAACTGAGCACTTAACAGGAGGAAAAAACAAACCGGAGTAAGTGAGCACTAAACAGGAGTGAGTAGCAAACTGGAGTAACTGAGCATTGAAGAGGAAGAAAGGGCAATTTGGAGTAACTGAGCACTACACAGAGTGAAAGAAAGGGCAATTTGGAGTTACTGAGAACTACACAGAGAGGAAGAAAGGGACATTTGGAGTAACTGAGCACTACACAGGAGCATTTGGCAAATTGGTGCATATGAGCATCAAACTGGAATGAGGAGCAAACTGGAGTAAAAGAGCACCAAACAGGAGTGAAGAGCAAACTGGAGTAACTGAGCACTAAACAGGAAGAAAGAGAAAAGTGAACTAATTGAGCACTAAACAGGAGCAATCTGAAGTAACTGAGCACTAAACAGGAGCTAAGAGCAAACTGGAGTAACTGAGCATTAAAGATGAGCGAGTTGCCAACAGTAGTAACTGAGCACTAAACAGGAGGAAAAAGCAAACTGGAGTAAGTGAGCGCTAAACAGGAGTGAGTAGCAAACTGGAGTAAATGAGCATTAAACAGGGTGTGTAGCAAACTGGAGTAACTGCGCACTAAACTGGAGCAAAGAGCAAACTGGAGTAACTAAGCATTAAACAGATCTGAGTAGCAAACTGCAGTAACTGATCATTAAACAGGCTTGAACAGCAAACTTGAGTAACTGAGCATTAAACAGGATCAAATAGCAAACTGGAGTAACTGAGCACTAAACAGGAGCAAACAGCAAACTGGAGGAACTGAGCATTAAACAGGAGCAAAGAGCAAACTGGAGTAACTGAGCATTAAACAGGATCAAATAGCAAACTGGAGTAAATGAGCACTAAACAGGAGTAAAGAGCACACTGGAGTAACTGAGCACTAAACAGGAGCAAAGAGCAAACTGGAGTAACTGAGCATTAAACAGGAGCAAACTGGAGTAACTGAGCATTGAAGAGGAAGAAAGGGCAAACTGGAGTAACTGAGCACTAAACAGGAGCAAAAAGCAAACTGGAGTAAATGAGCACTAAACAGGAGTAAAGAGCACACTGGAGTAACTAAGCACTAAACAGGAGCAAAGAGCAAACTGGAGTAACTGAGCATTAAACAGGAGCAAAAAGCAAACTGGAGGAACTGAGCATTAAACAGGAGTTAAGAGCACACTGGAGTAACTGAGCACTAAACAGGAGCAAAGAACAAACTGGAGTAACTGAGCATTGAACAGGAGCAAACTGGAGTAACTGAGCATTGAAGAGGAAGAAAGGGCAAACTGGAGTAACTGAGCACTAAACAGGAGCAAAGAGCAAACTGGAGTAACTGAGCACTAAACAGGAGCTAATAGAATACTGGAGTAAGTGAGCATTAAACAGGAGGGAGTTGCAATCTGTAGTAACTGAGCACTAAACAGGAGCTAAGAGCAAACTGGAGTAACTGAGCATTAAAGACGAGTGAGTTGCAAACTGTGGTAACTGAGCACTAAACAGGAGGAAAAAGCAAACCGGAGTAAGTGAGCACTAAACAGGAGTGAGTAGGAAACTGGAGTAACTGAGCATTGAAGGGGAAGAAAGGGCAATTTGGAGTAACTGAGCACTACATAGAGAGAAAGAAAGGGCAATTTGGAGTTACTGAGAACTACACAGAGAGGAAGAAAGGGACATTTGGAGTAACTGAGCACTACACAGGAGCATTTGGCAAATTGGTGTATATGAGCATCAAACTGGAATGAGGAGCAAACTGGAGTAAAAGAGCACTAAACAGGAGTGAAGAGCAAACTGGAGTAACTGAGCACTAAACAGGAGCTAAGAGAAAACTGGAGTAAGTGAGCATTAAACAGGAGGGAGTTGCAAACTGGAGTAACTGAGCACTAAACAGGAGGAAAAATCAAACTGGAGTAAGTGAGCACTAAACAGGAGTGAGTAGCAAACTGGAGCAATTGTGTATTAAACAGGGGTGAGGAGCAAACTGGAGTAACTAAGTGGAAAAGAGGAGCAAAGAACATATTGGAGTAACTGAGTGCTAAACAGGAGCAAAGAGCAAACTGGGGTAACTGAGCGTTAAACAGGAACGAGTAGCAAACTGCTCTAACTGAGCATTAAACAGTTCATGTTTCAAACTGGAGTAACTGCGCACTAAACAGGAGCAAAGAGCAAAATCGAGGATGTGAGCACTAATCAAGAGCAAACTGGATTAACTGAATAGTAAATAGGAGATAAGAGCACACTGGAGTAACTGAGTACTAACCAAGAGCAAAATCGAACAACTCAGTATTAAACAGAATCAAATAGCAAACTGGAGTAACTGAGCACTAAACAGGAGCAAAGAGCAAACTGAAGTAACTGAACACTAAACAGGAGTGAGTAGCAAACTGGAGTAAGTGAACGCTAAACAGGAGCAAAGAGCAAACAGGAGTAACTGAGCATTAAACAGGACTAAGTAGCAAACTAGAGTAACTAAGCATTAAACAGGGATGAGTAGCAAACTGGAGTAACTGAGCACTAAACAGGTGCAGAGTGCAAACTGGAATGACTGAGCACTAAGCAGGAGCAAAGAGCAAACTGGAGTAACTGAGCACTAAACAGGAGCAAAGCGCAAACTGGAGAACCTCAGCATTAAACAGAAGTAAAGAGCAAACTGGAGTAACTGAACATTAAACAGGGGTGAGTAGCAAACTGGAGTAATCGAATATTAAACAGGGGCAAGTAGCAAGCTGGAGTAACTGAGAACTAAACTGGAGCAAAGAGCAAATTGGAGGAACTTAGCATTAAACAGGATTAAAGAGCAAACCGGAGTAACTCAGCATTAAGCAGGAGTGAGTAACAAACTGGAGTAACTCAGCACTAAACAGGAGCAAAGAGCAAACTGGCGTAACTGAGCATTAAGTACGAGCAAAGAGCAAACTGGAGGTACTGAGCATTAAAAAGGAGCAAACTGGAGTAACTGAGCATTAAATAGGAGCAAAGAGCAGACTGGAGTAAATGAGCACTAAACAAGAGCAAACTCAAGTAACTGAGCATTAAACAGGATCAAACAGCAAACTGGAGTAACTGAGCACTAAACTGGAGCAAAGAGCAAACTGGAGTAACTAAGCATTAAACACAACTGAGTAGCAAACTGGAGCAACTGAGCATTAAACAGGAATGAGTAACAAACTGGAGTAACTCAGCACTAAACAGGAGCAAAGAGAAAACTGGTGTAACTGAGCATTAAGCATGAGCAAAGCGCAAACTAGAGGTACTGAGCATTAAAAAGGAGCAAACTGGAGTAACCGAGCATTAAACAGGAGCAAAGAGCAGACTGGAGCAAATGAGCACTAAACAAGAGCAAACTCGAGTAACTGAGCATTAAACAGGATCAAACAGCAAACTGGAGTAACTGGGCACTAAACTGGAGCAAAGAGCAACCGGGAGTAACTAAGCATTAAACAGAACTGAGTAGCAAACTGGAGTAACTGACCATTAAACAGGCTTGAACAGCAAACTTGAGTAACTGAGCATTAAACAGGATCAAATGGCAAACTGGAGTAACTGAGCACTAAACAGGAGCAAAGAGCAAACTGGAGGAACTGAGCATTAAACAGGAGTAAAGAGCACACTGGAGTAACTGAGCACTAAACAGGAGCAAAGAGCAAACTGGAGTAACTGAGCATTGAACAGGAGCAAACTGGAGTAACTGAGCATTGAAGAGGAAGAAAGGGCAAACTGGAGTAACTGAGCACTAAACAGGAGCAAAGAGAAAACTGGAGTAACTGAGCACTAAACAGGAGCTAATAGAATACTGGAGTAACTGAGCATTAAAGACGAGTGAGTTGCAAACTGTGGTAACTGAGCACTAAACAGGAGGAAAAAACAAACCGGAGTAAGTGAGCACTAAACAGGAGTGAGTAGCAAACTGGAGTAACTGAGCATTGAAGAGGAAGAAAGGGCAATTTGGAGTAACTGAGCACTACACAGAGAGAAAGAAAGGGCAATTTGGAGTTACTGAGAACTACACAGAGAGGAAGAAAGGGACATTTGGAGTAACTGAGCACTACACAGGAGCATTTGGCAAATTGGTGCATATGAGCATCAAACTGGAATGAGGAGCAAACTGGAGTAAAAGAGCACCAAACAGGAGTGAAGAGCAAACTGGAGTAACTGAGCACTAAACAGGAAGAAAGAGAAAAGTGAACTAATTGAGCACTAAACAGGAGCAATCTGAAGTAACTGAGCACTAAACAGGAGCTAAGAGCAAACTGGAGTAACTGAGCATTAAAGATGAGCGAGTTGCCAACAGTAGTAACTGAGCACTAAACAGGAGGAAAAAGCAAACTGGAGTAAGTGAGCGCTAAACAGGAGTGAGTAGCAAACTGGAGTAAATGAGCATTAAACAGGGTGTGTAGCAAACTGGAGTAACTGCGCACTAAACTGGAGCAAAGAGCAAACTGGAGTAACTAAGCATTAAACAGAACTGAGTAGCAAACTGCAGTAACTGATCATTAAACAGGCTTGAACAGCAAACTTGAGTAACTGAGCATTAAACAGGATCAAATAGCAAACTGGAGTAACTGAGCACTAAACAGGAGCAAACAGCAAACTGGAGGAACTGAGCATTAAACAGGAGCAAAGAGCAAACTGGAGTAACTGAGCATTAAACAGGATCAAATAGCAAACTGGAGTAAATGAGCACTAAACAGGAGTAAAGAGCACACTGGAGTAACTGAGCACTAAACAGGAGCAAAAAGCAAACTGGAGGAACTGAGCATTAAACAGGAGCAAACTGGAGTAACTGAGCATTGAAGAGGAAGAAAGGGCAAACTGGAGTAACTGAGCACTAAACAGGAGCAAAAAGCAAACTGGAGGAACTGAGCATTAAACAGGAGTTAAGAGCACACTGGAGTTACTGAGCACTAAACAGGAGCAAAGAACAAACTGGAGTAACTGAGCATTGAACAGGAGCAAACTGGAGTAACTGAGCATTGAAGAGGAAGAAAGGGCAAACTGGAGTAACTGAGCACTAAACAGGAGCAAAGAGCAAACTGGAGTAACTGAGCACTAAACAGGAGCTATGAGAAAACTGGAGTAAGTGAGCATTAAACAGGAGGGAGTTGCAATCTGCAGTAACTGAGCACTAAACAGGAGCTAAGAGCAAACTGGAGTAACTGAGCATTAAAGACGAGTGAGTTGCAAACTGTGGTAACTGAGCACTAAACAGGAGGAAAAAGCAAACCGGAGTAAGTGAGCACTAAACAGGAGTGAGTAGGAAACTGGAGTAACTGAGCATTGAAGGGGAAGAAAGGGCAATTTGGAGTAACTGAGCACTACATAGAGAGAAAGAAAGGGCAATTTGGAGTTACTGAGAACTACACAGAGAGGAAGAAAGGGACATTTGGAGTAACTGAGCACTACACAGGAGCATTTGGCAAATTGGTGTATATGAGCATCAAACTGGAATGAGGAGCAAACTGGAGTAAAAGAGCACTAAACAGGAGTGAAGAGCAAACTGGAGTAACTGAGCACTAAACAGGAAGAAAGAGAAAATTGAACTTATTGAGCACTAAACAGGAGCAATCTGAAGTAACTGAGCACTAAACAGGAGCTAAGAGCAAACTGGAGTAACTGAGCATTAAAGACAAGCGAGTTGCAAACAGTAGTAACTGAGCACTAAACAGGAGGAAAAAGCAAACTGGAGTAAGTGAGCACTAAACAGGAGTGAGTAGCAAACTGGAGTAAATGAGCATTAAACAGGGCGTGTAGCAAACTGGAGTAACTGCGCACTAAACTGGGCATGTAGCAAACTGGAGTAACTGAGTGCTAAACAGGAGCTATGAGAAAACTGGAGTAAGTGAGCATTAAACAGGAGGGAGTTGCAATCTGCAGTAACTGAGCACTAAACAGGAGCTAAGAGCAAACTGGAGTAACTGAGCATTAAAGACGAGTGAGTTGCAAACTGTGGTAACTGAGCACTAAACAGGAGGAAAAAGCAAACCGGAGTAAGTGAGCACTAAACAGGAGTGAGTAGGAAACTGGAGTAACTGAGCATTGAAGGGGAAGAAAGGGCAATTTGGAGTAACTGAGCACTACATAGAGAGAAAGAAAGGGCAATTTGGAGTTACTGAGAACTACACAGAGAGGAAGAAAGGGACATTTGGAGTAACTGAGCACTACACAGGAGCATTTGGCAAATTGGTGTATATGAGCATCAAACTGGAATGAGGAGCAAACTGGAGTAAAAGAGCACTAAACAGGAGTGAAGAGCAAACTGGAGTAACTGAGCACTAAACAGGAAGAAAGAGAAAATTGAACTTATTGAGCACTAAACAGGAGCAATCTGAAGTAACTGAGCACTAAACAGGAGCTAAGAGCAAACTGGAGTAACTGAGCATTAAAGACAAGCGAGTTGCAAACAGTAGTAACTGAGCACTAAACAGGAGGAAAAAGCAAACTGGAGTAAGTGAGCACTAAACAGGAGTGAGTAGCAAACTGGAGTAAATGAGCATTAAACAGGGCGTGTAGCAAACTGGAGTAACTGCGCACTAAACTGGGCATGTAGCAAACTGGAGTAACTGAGTGCTAAACAGGAGCAAACAGCAAACTGGAGTAACTGAGCATTAAACAGGATTAAAGAGCGAACTGAAGTAACTGAGCATTAAGCAGGAGTGAGTAGCAAACTGGAGTAACTGAGCATTAAACAGGATCAATTTGCAAAGTGGAATAACTGAGCACTAAACTGGAGCAAAGAGCAAACTGGAGTAACTGAGCATTAAACAGGACTGAGTAACAAACTGGAGTAACTAAGTGCTAAACAGGAGCAAATAGCAAACTGGAGTAACTGAGCATTAAACAGGACAGAGTAGCAAACTGGAGTAACTGAGCACGAAACAGGAGCAAAGACCAAATTAGAGTAACTGCGCATTACACAGGGGTCGAACAGCAAACTTGAGTAACTGAGCAATAAACAGGAGCAAAGAGCAAACTTGAGTAACTGAGCATTAAACAGGATCAAACTGTAGTAACTGAGCATTGAAGAGGAAGAAAGGGCAAACTGGAGTAACTGAGCACGAAACAGGAGCATATAACAAATTGGTGTATATGAGCATCAAACTGGAATGAGGAGCAAGTTGGAGTAACTGAGCACTAAACAGGAGCGAAGAGTAAACTGGAGTAACTGAGCATTAAACAGGAGCAAACTGGAGTAACTGAGCATTAAACAGGAGTTAAGAGCACACTGGAGTAACTGAGCACTAAACAGGAGCAAAGAACAAACTGGAGTAACTGAGCATTGAACAGGAGCAAACTGGAGTAACTGAGCATTGAAGAGGAAGAAAGGGCAAACTGGAGTAACTGAGCACTCAGCAGGAGCTATGAGAAAACTGGAGTAAGTGAGCATTAAACAGGAGGGAGTTGCAATCTGTAGTAACTGAGCACTAAACAGGAGCTAAGAGCAAACTGGAGTAACTGAGCATTAAAGACGAGTGAGTTGCAAACTGTGGTAACTGAGCACTAAACAGGAGGAAAAAGCAAACCGGAGTAAGTGAGCACTAAACAGGAGTGAGTAGGAAACTGGAGTAACTGAGCATTGAAGGGGAAGAAAGGGCAATTTGGAGTAACTGAGCACTACATAGAGAGAAAGAAAGGGCAATTTGGAGTTACTGAGAACTACACAGAGAGGAAGAAAGGGACATTTGGAGTAACTGAGCACTACACAGGAGCATTTGGCAAATTGGTGTATATGAGCATCAAACTGGAATGAGGAGCAAACTGGAGTAAAAGAGCACTAAACAGGAGTGAAGAGCAAACTGGAGTAACTGAGCACTAAACAGGAAGAAAGAGAAAATTGAACTTATTGAGCACTAAACAGGAGCAATCTGAAGTAACTGAGCACTAAACAGGAGCTAAGAGCAAACTGGAGTAACTGAGCATTAAAGACAAGCGAGTTGCAAACAGTAGTAACTGAGCACTAAACAGGAGGAAAAAGCAAACTGGAGTAAGTGAGCACTAAACAGGAGTGAGTAGCAAACTGGAGTAAATGAGCATTAAACAGGGCGTGTAGCAAACTGGAGTAACTGCGCACTAAACTGGGCATGTAGCAAACTGGAGTAACTGAGTGCTAAACAGGAGCAAACAGCAAACTGGAGTAACTGAGCATTAAACAGGATTAAAGAGCGAACTGAAGTAACTGAGCATTAAGCAGGAGTGAGTAGCAAACTGGAGTAACTGAGCATTAAACAGGATCAATTTGCAAAGTGGAATAACTGAGCACTAAACTGGAGCAAAGAGCAAACTGGAGTAACTGAGCATTAAACAGGACTGAGTAACAAACTGGAGTAACTAAGTGCTAAACAGGAGCAAATAGCAAACTGGAGTAACTGAGCATTAAACAGGACAGAGTAGCAAACTGGAGTAACTGAGCACGAAACAGGAGCAAAGACCAAATTAGAGTAACTGCGCATTACACAGGGGTCGAACAGCAAACTTGAGTAACTGAGCAATAAACAGGAGCAAAGAGCAAACTTGAGTAACTGAGCATTAAACAGGATCAAACTGTAGTAACTGAGCATTGAAGAGGAAGAAAGGGCAAACTGGAGTAACTGAGCACGAAACAGGAGCATATAACAAATTGGTGTATATGAGCATCAAACTGGAATGAGGAGCAAGTTGGAGTAACTGAGCACTAAACAGGAGCGAAGAGTAAACTGGAGTAACTGGGCACTAAACAGGAGGAAAGAGAAAATTGAACTAACTGAGCGCTAAACAGGAGCAATCTGAAGTAACTGAGCACTAAACAGGAGCTAAGAGCAAACTGGAGTAACTGAGCATTAAACACGAGTGATGTGCAAACTGTAGTAACTGAGCACTAAACAGGAGGAAAAAGCAAACTGGAGTATGAGAGCACTAAACAGGAGTGAGTAGCAAACTGGAGCAATTGTGTATTAAACAGTAGTGAGTAGCAAACTGGAGTAACTGAGTGCAAAACAGGAGCAAAGAGCATACTGGAGTAACTGAGTGCTAAACAGGGGCAAAGAGCAAACTGGAGTAACTGAGTGTTAAACAGGAGCGAGTAGCAAACTGGAGTAACTGAGCATTAAACAGGGCATGTAGCAAACTGGAGTAACCGAGCATTAAACAGGAGCAAAGAGCAGACTGGAGCAAATGAGCACTAAACAAGAGCAAACTCGAGTAACTGAGCATTAAACAGGATCAAACAGCAAACTGGAGTAACTGGGCACTAAACTGGAGCAAAGAGCAACCGGGAGTAACTAAGCATTAAACAGAACTGAGTAGCAAACTGGAGTAACTGACCATTAAACAGGCTTGAACAGCAAACTTGAGTAACTGAGCATTAAACAGGATCAAATGGCAAACTGGAGTAACTGAGCACTAAACAGGAGCAAAGAGCAAACTGGAGGAACTGAGCATTAAACAGGAGTAAAGAGCACACTGGAGTAACTGAGCACTAAACAGGAGCAAAGAGCAAACTGGAATAACTGAGCATTGAACAGGAGCAAACTGGAGTAACTGAGCATTGAAGAGGAAGAAAGGGCAAACTGGAGTAACTGAGCACTAAACAGGAGCAAAGAGAAAACTGGAGTAACTGAGCACTAAACAGGAGCTAATAGAATACTGGAGTAACTGAGCATTAAAGACGAGTGAGTTGCAAACTGTGGTAACTGAGCACTAAACAGGAGGAAAAAACAAACCGGAGTAAGTGAGCACTAAACAGGAGTGAGTAGCAAACTGGAGTAACTGAGCATTGAAGAGGAAGAAAGGGCAATTTGGAGTAACTGAGCACTACACAGAGAGAAAGAAAGGGCAATTTGGAGTTACTGAGAACTACACAGAGAGGAAGAAAGGGACATTTGGAGTAACTGAGCACTACACAGGAGCATTTGGCAAATTGGTGCATATGAGCATCAAACTGGAATGAGGAGCAAACTGGAGTAAAAGAGCACCAAACAGGAGTGAAGAGCAAACTGGAGTAACTGAGCACTAAACAGGAAGAAAGAGAAAAGTGAACTAATTGAGCACTAAACAGGAGCAATCTGAAGTAACTGAGCACTAAACAGGAGCTAAGAGCAAACTGGAGTAACTGAGCATTAAAGATGAGCGAGTTGCCAACAGTAGTAACTGAGCACTAAACAGGAGGAAAAAGCAAACTGGAGTAAGTGAGCGCTAAACAGGAGTGAGTAGCAAACTGGAGTAAATGAGCATTAAACAGGGTGTGTAGCAAACTGGAGTAACTGCGCACTAAACTGGAGCAAAGAGCAAACTGGAGTAACTAAGCACTAAACAGAACTGAGTAGCAAACTGCAGTAACTGATCATTAAACAGGCTTGAACAGCAAACTTGAGTAACTGAGCATTAAACAGGATCAAATAGCAAACTGGAGTAACTGAGCACTAAACAGGAGCAAACAGCAAACTGGAGGAACTGAGCATTAAACAGGAGCAAAGAGCAAACTGGAGTAACTGAGCATTAAACAGGATCAAATAGCAAACTGGAGTAAATGAGCACTAAACAGGAGTAAAGAGCACACTGGAGTAACTGAGCACTAAACAGGAGCAAAGAGCAAACTGGAGTAACTGAGCATTAAACAGGAGCAAACTGGAGTAACTGAGCATTGAAGAGGAAGAAAGGGCAAACTGGAGTAACTGAGCACTAAACAGGAGCAAAAAGCAAACTGGAGGAACTGAGCATTAAACAGGAGTTAAGAGCACACTGGAGTAACTGAGCACTAAACAGGAGCAAAGAACAAACTGGAGTAACTGAGCATTGAACAGGAGCAAACTGGAGTAACTGAGCATTGAAGAGGAAGAAAGGGCAAACTGGAGTAACTGAGCACTAAACAGGAGCAAAGAGCAAACTGGAGTAACTGAGCACTAAACAGGAGCTATGAGAAAACTGGAGTAAGTGAGCATTAAACAGGAGGGAGTTGCAATCTGCAGTAACTGAGCACTAAACAGGAGCTAAGAGCAAACTGGAGTAACTGAGCATTAAAGACGAGTGAGTTGCAAACTGTGGTAACTGAGCACTAAACAGGAGGAAAAAGCAAACCGGAGTAAGTGAGCACTAAACAGGAGTGAGTAGGAAACTGGAGTAACTGAGCATTGAAGGGGAAGAAAGGGCAATTTGGAGTAACTGAGCACTACATAGAGAGAAAGAAAGGGCAATTTGGAGTTACTGAGAACTACACAGAGAGGAAGAAAGGGACATTTGGAGTAACTGAGCACTACACAGGAGCATTTGGCAAATTGGTGTATATGAGCATCAAACTGGAATGAGGAGCAAACTGGAGTAAAAGAGCACTAAACAGGAGTGAAGAGCAAACTGGAGTAACTGAGCACTAAACAGGAAGAAAGAGAAAATTGAACTTATTGAGCACTAAACAGGAGCAATCTGAAGTAACTGAGCACTAAACAGGAGCTAAGAGCAAACTGGAGGAACTGAGCATTAAACAGGAGTAAAGAGCACACTGGAGTAACTGAGCACTAAACAGGAGCAAAGAGCAAACTGGAGTAACTGAGCATTGAACAGGAGCAAACTGGAGTAACTGAGCATTGAAGAGGAAGAAAGGGCAAACTGGAGTAACTGAGCACTAAACAGGAGCAAAGAGAAAACTGGAGTAACTGAGCACTAAACAGGAGCTAATAGAATACTGGAGTAACTGAGCATTAAAGACGAGTGAGTTGCAAACTGTGGTAACTGAGCACTAAACAGGAGGAAAAAACAAACCGGAGTAAGTGAGCACTAAACAGGAGTGAGTAGCAAACTGGAGTAACTGAGCATTGAAGAGGAAGAAAGGGCAATTTGGAGTAACTGAGCACTACACAGAGAGAAAGAAAGGGCAATTTGGAGTTACTGAGAACTACACAGAGAGGAAGAAAGGGACATTTGGAGTAACTGAGCACTACACAGGAGCATTTGGCAAATTGGTGCATATGAGCATCAAACTGGAATGAGGAGCAAACTGGAGTAAAAGAGCACCAAACAGGAGTGAAGAGCAAACTGGAGTAACTGAGCACTAAACAGGAAGAAAGAGAAAAGTGAACTAATTGAGCACTAAACAGGAGCAATCTGAAGTAACTGAGCACTAAACAGGAGCTAAGAGCAAACTGGAGTAACTGAGCATTAAAGATGAGCGAGTTGCCAACAGTAGTAACTGAGCACTAAACAGGAGGAAAAAGCAAACTGGAGTAAGTGAGCGCTAAACAGGAGTGAGTAGCAAACTGGAGTAAATGAGCATTAAACAGGGTGTGTAGCAAACTGGAGTAACTGCGCACTAAACTGGAGCAAAGAGCAAACTGGAGTAACTAAGCATTAAACAGAACTGAGTAGCAAACTGCAGTAACTGATCATTAAACAGGCTTGAACAGCAAACTTGAGTAACTGAGCATTAAACAGGATCAAATAGCAAACTGGAGTAACTGAGCACTAAACAGGAGCAAACAGCAAACTGGAGGAACTGAGCATTAAACAGGAGCAAAGAGCAAACTGGAGTAACTGAGCATTAAACAGGATCAAATAGCAAACTGGAGTAAATGAGCACTAAACAGGAGTAAAGAGCACACTGGAGTAACTGAGCACTAAACAGGAGCAAAGAGCAAACTGGAGTAACTGAGCATTAAACAGGAGCAAACTGGAGTAACTGAGCATTGAAGAGGAAGAAAGGGCAAACTGGAGTAACTGAGCACTAAACAGGAGCAAAAAGCAAACTGGAGTAAATGAGCACTAAACAGGAGTAAAGAGCACACTGGAGTAACTGAGCACTAAACAGGAGCAAAGAGCAAACTGGAGTAACTGAGCATTAAACAGGAGCAAACTGGAGTAACTGAGCATTGAAGAGGAAGAAAGGGCAAACTGGAGTAACTGAGCACTAAACAGGAGCAAAAAGCAAACTGGAGGAACTGAGCATTAAACAGGAGTTAAGAGCACACTGGAGTAACTGAGCACTAAACAGGAGCAAAGAACAAACTGGAGTAACTGAGCATTGAACAGGAGCAAACTGGAGTAACTGAGCATTGAAGAGGAAGAAAGGGCAAACTGGAGTAACTGAGCACTAAACAGGAGCAAAGAGCAAACTGGAGTAACTGAGCACTAAACAGGAGCTATGAGAAAACTGGAGTAAGTGAGCATTAAACAGGAGGGAGTTGCAATCTGTAGTAACTGAGCACTAAACAGGAGCTAAGAGCAAACTGGAGTAACTGAGCATTAAAGACGAGTGAGTTGCAAACTGTGGTAACTGAGCACTAAACAGGAGGAAAAAGCAAACCGGAGTAAGTGAGCACTAAACAGGAGTGAGTAGGAAACTGGAGTAACTGAGCATTGAAGGGGAAGAAAGGGCAATTTGGAGTAACTGAGCACTACATAGAGAGAAAGAAAGGGCAATTTGGAGTTACTGAGAACTACACAGAGAGGAAGAAAGGGACATTTGGAGTAACTGAGCACTACACAGGAGCATTTGGCAAATTGGTGTATATGAGCATCAAACTGGAATGAGGAGCAAACTGGAGTAAAAGAGCACTAAACAGGAGTGAAGAGCAAACTGGAGTAACTGAGCACTAAACAGGAGCTAAGAGAAAACTGGAGTAAGTGAGCATTACACAGGAGGGAGTTGCAAACTGGAGTAACTGAGCACTAAACAGGAGGAAAAATCAAACTGGAGTAAGTGAGCACTAAACAGGAGTGAGTAGCAAACTGGAGCAATTGTGTATTAAACAGGGGTGAGGAGCAAACTGGAGTAACTAAGTGGAAAAGAGGAGCAAAGAACATATTGGAGTAACTGAGTGCTAAACAGGAGCAAAGAGCAAACTGGGGTAACTGAGCGTTAAACAGGAACGAGTAGCAAACTGCAGTAACTGAGCATTAAACAGTTCGTGTTTCAAACTGGAGTAACTGCGCACTAAACAGGAGCAAAGAGCAAAATCGAGGATGTGAGCACTAATCAAGAGCAAACTGGATTAACTGAATAGTAAATAGGAGATAAGAGCACACTGGAGTAACTGAGTACTAACCAAGAGCAAAATCGAACAACTCAGTATTAAACAGAATCAAATAGCAAACTGGAGTAACTGAGCACTAAACAGGAGCAAAGAGCAAACTGAAGTAACTGAACACTAAACAGGAGTGAGTAGCAAACTGGAGTAAGTGAACGCTAAACAGGAGCAAAGAGCAAACAGGAGTAACTGAGCATTAAACAGGACTAAGTAGCAAACTAGAGTAACTAAGCATTAAACAGGGATGAGTAGCAAACTGGAGTAACTGAGCACTAAACAGGTGCAGAGTGCAAACTGGAATGACTGAGCACTAAGCAGGAGCAAAGAGCAAACTGGAGTAACTGAGCACTAAACAGGAGCAAAGCGCAAACTGGAGAACCTCAGCATTAAACAGAAGTAAAGAGCAAACTGGAGTAACTGAACATTAAACAGGGGTGAGTAGCAAACTGGAGTAATCGAATATTAAACAGGGGCAAGTAGCAAGCTGGAGTAACTGAGAACTAAACTGGAGCAAAGAGCAAATTGGAGGAACTTAGCATTAAACAGGATTAAAGAGCAAACCGGAGTAACTCAGCATTAAGCAGGAGTGAGTAACAAACTGGAGTAACTCAGCACTAAACAGGAGCAAAGAGCAAACTGGCGTAACTGAGCATTAAGTACGAGCAAAGAGCAAACTGGAGGTACTGAGCATTAAAAAGGAGCAAACTGGAGTAACTGAGCATTAAATAGGAGCAAAGAGCAGACTGGAGTAAATGAGCACTAAACAAGAGCAAACTCAAGTAACTGAGCATTAAACAGGATCAAACAGCAAACTGGAGTAACTGAGCACTAAACTGGAGCAAAGAGCAAACTGGAGTAACTAAGCATTAAACACAACTGAGTAGCAAACTGGAGCAACTGAGCATTAAACAGGAATGAGTAACAAACTGGAGTAACTCAGCACTAAACAGGAGCAAAGAGAAAACTGGTGTAACTGAGCATTAAGCATGAGCAAAGCGCAAATTAGAGGTACTGAGCATTAAAAAGGAGCAAACTGGAGTAAACGAGCATTAAACAGGAGCAAAGAGCAGACTGGCGTAACTGAGCATTAAGTACGAGCAAAGAGCAAACTGGAGGTACTGAGCATTAAAAAGGAGCAAACTGGAGTAACTGAGCATTAAATAGGAGCAAAGAGCAGACTGGAGTAAATGAGCACTAAACAAGAGCAAACTCAAGTAACTGAGCATTAAACAGGATCAAACAGCAAACTGGAGTAACTGAGCACTAAACTGGAGCAAAGAGCAAACTGGAGTAACTAAGCATTAAACACAACTGAGTAGCAAACTGGAGCAACTGAGCATTAAACAGGAATGAGTAACAAACTGGAGTAACTCAGCACTAAACAGGAGCAAAGAGAAAACTGGTGTAACTGAGCATTAAGCATGAGCAAAGCGCAAACTAGAGGTACTGAGCATTAAAAAGGAGCAAACTGGAGTAACCGAGCATTAAACAGGAGCAAAGAGCAGACTGGAGCAAATGAGCACTAAACAAGAGCAAACTCGAGTAACTGAGCATTAAACAGGATCAAACAGCAAACTGGAGTAACTGGGCACTAAACTGGAGCAAAGAGCAACCGGGAGTAACTAAGCATTAAACAGAACTGAGTAGCAAACTGGAGTAACTGACCATTAAACAGGCTTGAACAGCAAACTTGAGTAACTGAGCATTAAACAGGATCAAATGGCAAACTGGAGTAACTGAGCACTAAACAGGAGCAAAGAGCAAACTGGAGGAACTGAGCATTAAACAGGAGTAAAGAGCACACTGGAGTAACTGAGCACTAAACAGGAGCAAAGAGCAAACTGGAGTAACTGAGCATTGAACAGGAGCAAACTGGAGTAACTGAGCATTGAAGAGGAAGAAAGGGCAAACTGGAGTAACTGAGCACTAAACAGGAGCAAAGAGAAAACTGGAGTAACTGAGCACTAAACAGGAGCTAATAGAATACTGGAGTAACTGAGCATTAAAGACGAGTGAGTTGCAAACTGTGGTAACTGAGCACTAAACAGGAGGAAAAAACAAACCGGAGTAAGTGAGCACTAAACAGGAGTGAGTAGCAAACTGGAGTAACTGAGCATTGAAGAGGAAGAAAGGGCAATTTGGAGTAACTGAGCACTACACAGAGAGAAAGAAAGGGCAATTTGGAGTTACTGAGAACTACACAGAGAGGAAGAAAGGGACATTTGGAGTAACTGAGCACTACACAGGAGCATTTGGCAAATTGGTGCATATGAGCATCAAACTGGAATGAGGAGCAAACTGGAGTAAAAGAGCACCAAACAGGAGTGAAGAGCAAACTGGAGTAACTGAGCACTAAACAGGAAGAAAGAGAAAAGTGAACTAATTGAGCACTAAACAGGAGCAATCTGAAGTAACTGAGCACTAAACAGGAGCTAAGAGCAAACTGGAGTAACTGAGCATTAAAGATGAGCGAGTTGCCAACAGTAGTAACTGAGCACTAAACAGGAGGAAAAAGCAAACTGGAGTAAGTGAGCGCTAAACAGGAGTGAGTAGCAAACTGGAGTAAATGAGCATTAAACAGGGTGTGTAGCAAACTGGAGTAACTGCGCACTAAACTGGAGCAAAGAGCAAACTGGAGTAACTAAGCATTAAACAGAACTGAGTAGCAAACTGCAGTAACTGATCATTAAACAGGCTTGAACAGCAAACTTGAGTAACTGAGCATTAAACAGGATCAAATAGCAAACTGGAGTAACTGAGCACTAAACAGGAGCAAACAGCAAACTGGAGGAACTGAGCATTAAACAGGAGCAAAGAGCAAACTGGAGTAACTGAGCATTAAACAGGATCAAATAGCAAACTGGAGTAAATGAGCACTAAACAGGAGTAAAGAGCACACTGGAGTAACTGAGCACTAAACAGGAGCAAAGAGCAAACTGGAGTAACTGAGCATTAAACAGGAGCAAACTGGAGTAACTGAGCATTGAAGAGGAAGAAAGGGCAAACTGGAGTAACTGAGCACTAAACAGGAGCAAAAAGCAAACTGGAGGAACTGAGCATTAAACAGGAGTTAAGAGCACACTGGAGTAACTGAGCACTAAACAGGAGCAAAGAACAAACTGGAGTAACTGAGCATTGAACAGGAGCAAACTGGAGTAACTGAGCATTGAAGAGGAAGAAAGGGCAAACTGGAGTAACTGAGCACTAAACAGGAGCAAAGAGCAAACTGGAGTAACTGAGCACTAAACAGGAGCTATGAGAAAACTGGAGTAAGTGAGCATTAAACAGGAGGGAGTTGCAATCTGCAGTAACTGAGCACTAAACAGGAGCTAAGAGCAAACTGGAGTAACTGAGCATTAAAGACGAGTGAGTTGCAAACTGTGGTAACTGAGCACTAAACAGGAGGAAAAAGCAAACCGGAGTAAGTGAGCACTAAACAGGAGTGAGTAGGAAACTGGAGTAACTGAGCATTGAAGGGGAAGAAAGGGCAATTTGGAGTAACTGAGAACTACATAGAGAGAAAGAAAGGGCAATTTGGAGTTACTGAGAACTACACAGAGAGGAAGAAAGGGACATTTGGAGTAACTGAGCACTACACAGGAGCATTTGGCAAATTGGTGTATATGAGCATCAAACTGGAATGAGGAGCAAACTGGAGTAAAAGAGCACTAAACAGGAGTGAAGAGCAAACTGGAGTAACTGAGCACTAAACAGGAAGAAAGAGAAAATTGAACTTATTGAGCACTAAACAGGAGCAATCTGAAGTAACTGAGCACTAAACAGGAGCTAAGAGCAAACTGGAGTAACTGAGCATTAAAGACAAGCGAGTTGCAAACAGTAGTAACTGAGCACTAAACAGGAGGAAAAAGCAAACTGGAGTAAGTGAGCACTAAACAGGAGTGAGTAGCAAACTGGAGTAAATGAGCATTAAACAGGGCGTGTAGCAAACTGGAGTAACTGCGCACTAAACTGGGCATGTAGCAAACTGGAGTAACTGAGTGCTAAACAGGAGCAAACAGCAAACTGGAGTAACTGAGCATTAAACAGGATTAAAGAGCGAACTGAAGTAACTGAGCATTAAGCAGGAGTGAGTAGCAAACTGGAGTAACTGAGCATTAAACAGGATCAATTTGCAAAGTGGAATAACTGAGCACTAAACTGGAGCAAAGAGCAAACTGGAGTAACTGAGCATTAAACAGGACTGAGTAACAAACTGGAGTAACTAAGTGCTAAACAGGAGCAAATAGCAAACTGGAGTAACTGAGCATTAAACAGGACAGAGTAGCAAACTGGAGTAACTGAGCACGAAACAGGAGCAAAGACCAAATTAGAGTAACTGCGCATTACACAGGGGTCGAACAGCAAACTTGAGTAACTGAGCAATAAACAGGAGCAAAGAGCAAACTTGAGTAACTGAGCATTAAACAGGATCAAACTGTAGTAACTGAGCATTGAAGAGGAAGAAAGGGCAAACTGGAGTAACTGAGCACGAAACAGGAGCATATAACAAATTGGTGTATATGAGCATCAAACTGGAATGAGGAGCAAGTTGGAGTAACTGAGCACTAAACAGGAGCGAAGAGTAAACTGGAGTAACTGAGCATTAAACAGGAGCAAACTGGAGTAACTGAGCATTAAACAGGAGTTAAGAGCACACTGGAGTAACTGAGCACTAAACAGGAGCAAAGAACAAACTGGAGTAACTGAGCATTGAACAGGAGCAAACTGGAGTAACTGAGCATTGAAGAGGAAGAAAGGGCAAACTGGAGTAACTGAGCACTCAGCAGGAGCAAAGAGCAAACTGGAGTAACTGAGCACTAAACAGGAGCTATGAGAAAACTGGAGTAAGTGAGCATTAAACAGGAGGGAGTTGCAATCTGTAGTAACTGAGCACTAAACAGGAGCTAAGAGCAAACTGGAGTAACTGAGCATTAAAGACGAGTGAGTTGCAAACTGTGGTAACTGAGCACTAAACAGGAGGAAAAAGCAAACCGGAGTAAGTGAGCACTAAACAGGAGTGAGTAGGAAACTGGAGTAACTGAGCATTGAAGGGGAAGAAAGGGCAATTTGGAGTAACTGAGCACTACATAGAGAGAAAGAAAGGGCAATTTGGAGTTACTGAGAACTACACAGAGAGGAAGAAAGGGACATTTGGAGTAACTGAGCACTACACAGGAGCATTTGGCAAATTGGTGTATATGAGCATCAAACTGGAATGAGGAGCAAACTGGAGTAAAAGAGCACTAAACAGGAGTGAAGAGCAAACTGGAGTAACTGAGCACTAAACAGGAAGAAAGAGAAAATTGAACTTATTGAGCACTAAACAGGAGCAATCTGAAGTAACTGAGCACTAAACAGGAGCTAAGAGCAAACTGGAGTAACTGAGCATTAAAGACAAGCGAGTTGCAAACAGTAGTAACTGAGCACTAAACAGGAGGAAAAAGCAAACTGGAGTAAGTGAGCACTAAACAGGAGTGAGTAGCAAACTGGAGTAAATGAGCATTAAACAGGGCGTGTAGCAAACTGGAGTAACTGTGCACTAAACTGGGCATGTAGCAAACTGGAGTAACTGAGTGCTAAACAGGAGCAAACAGCAAACTGGAGTAACTGAGCATTAAACAGGATTAAAGAGCGAACTGAAGTAACTGAGCATTAAGCAGGAGTGAGTAGCAAACTGGAGTAACTGAGCATTAAACAGGATCAATTTGCAAAGTGGAATAACTGAGCACTAAACTGGAGCAAAGAGCAAACTGGAGTAACTGAGCATTAAACAGGACTGAGTAACAAACTGGAGTAACTAAGTGCTAAACAGGAGCAAATAGCAAACTGGAGTAACTGAGCATTAAACAGGACAGAGTAGCAAACTGGAGTAACTGAGCACGAAACAGGAGCAAAGACCAAATTAGAGTAACTGCGCATTACACAGGGGTCGAACAGCAAACTTGAGTAACTGAGCAATAAACAGGAGCAAAGAGCAAACTTGAGTAACTGAGCATTAAACAGGATCAAACTGTAGTAACTGAGCATTGAAGAGGAAGAAAGGGCAAACTGGAGTAACTGAGCACGAAACAGGAGCATATAACAAATTGGTGTATATGAGCATCAAACTGGAATGAGGAGCAAGTTGGAGTAACTGAGCACTAAACAGGAGCGAAGAGTAAACTGGAGTAACTGAGCATTAAACAGGAGCAAACTGGAGTAACTGAGCATTAAACAGGAGTTAAGAGCACACTGGAGTAACTGAGCACTAAACAGGAGCAAAGAACAAACTGGAGTAACTGAGCATTGAACAGGAGGAAACTGGAGTAACTGAGCATTGAAGAGGAAGAAAGGGCAAACTGGAGTAACTGAGCACTCAGCAGGAGCAAAGAGCAAACTGGAGTAACTGAGCACTAAACAGGAGCTATGAGAAAACTGGAGTAAGTGAGCATTAAACAGGAGGGAGTTGCAATCTGTAGTAACTGAGCACTAAACAGGAGCTAAGAGCAAACTGGAGTAACTGAGCATTAAAGACGAGTGAGTTGCAAACTGTGGTAACTGAGCACTAAACAGGAGGAAAAAGCAAACCGGAGTAAGTGAGCACTAAACAGGAGTGAGTAGGAAACTGGAGTAACTGAGCATTGAAGGGGAAGAAAGGGCAATTTGGAGTAACTGAGCACTACATAGAGAGAAAGAAAGGGCAATTTGGAGTTACTGAGAACTACACAGAGAGGAAGAAAGGGACATTTGGAGTAACTGAGCACTACACAGGAGCATTTGGCAAATTGGTGTATATGAGCATCAAACTGGAATGAGGAGCAAACTGGAGTAAAAGAGCACTAAACAGGAGTGAAGAGCAAACTGGAGTAACTGAGCACTAAACAGGAAGAAAGAGAAAATTGAACTTATTGAGCACTAAACAGGAGCAATCTGAAGTAACTGAGCACTAAACAGGAGCTAAGAGCAAACTGGAGTAACTGAGCATTAAAGACAAGCGAGTTGCAAACAGTAGTAACTGAGCACTAAACAGGAGGAAAAAGCAAACTGGAGTAAGTGAGCACTAAACAGGAGTGAGTAGCAAACTGGAGTAAATGAGCATTAAACAGGGCGTGTAGCAAACTGGAGTAACTGCGCACTAAACTGGGCATGTAGCAAACTGGAGTAACTGAGTGCTAAACAGGAGCAAACAGCAAACTGGAGTAACTGAGCATTAAACAGGATTAAAGAGCGAACTGAAGTAACTGAGCATTAAGCAGGAGTGAGTAGCAAACTGGAGTAACTGAGCATTAAACAGGATCAATTTGCAAAGTGGAATAACTGAGCACTAAACTGGAGCAAAGAGCAAACTGGAGTAACTGAGCATTAAACAGGACTGAGTAACAAACTGGAGTAACTAAGTGCTAAACAGGAGCAAATAGCAAACTGGAGTAACTGAGCATTAAACAGGACAGAGTAGCAAACTGGAGTAACTGAGCACGAAACAGGAGCAAAGACCAAATTAGAGTAACTGCGCATTACACAGGGGTCGAACAGCAAACTTGAGTAACTGAGCAATAAACAGGAGCAAAGAGCAAACTTGAGTAACTGAGCATTAAACAGGATCAAACTGTAGTAACTGAGCATTGAAGAGGAAGAAAGGGCAAACTGGAGTAACTGAGCACGAAACAGGAGCATATAACAAATTGGTGTATATGAGCATCAAACTGGAATGAGGAGCAAGTTGGAGTAACTGAGCACTAAACAGGAGCGAAGAGTAAACTGGAGTAACTGGGCACTAAACAGGAGGAAAGAGAAAATTGAACTAACTGAGCGCTAAACAGGAGCAATCTGAAGTAACTGAGCACTAAACAGGAGCTAAGAGCAAACTGGAGTAACTGAGCATTAAACACGAGTGATGTGCAAACTGTAGTAACTGAGCACTAAACAGGAGGAAAAAGCAAACTGGAGTATGTGAGCACTAAACAGGAGTGAGTAGCAAACTGGAGCAATTGTGTATTAAACAGTAGTGAGTAGCAAACTGGAGTAACTGAGTGCAAAACAGGAGCAAAGAGCATACTGGAGTAACTGAGTGCTAAACAGGGGCAAAGAGCAAACTGGAGTAACTGAGTGTTAAACAGCAGCGAGTAGCAAACTGGAGTAACTGAGCATTAAACAGGGCATGTAGCAAACTGGAGTAACCGAGCATTGAACAGGAGCAAAGAGCAGACTGGAGCAAATGAGCACTAAACAAGAGCAAACTCGAGTAACTGAGCATTAAACAGGATCAAACAGCAAACTGGAGTAACTGGGCACTAAACTGGAGCAAAGAGCAACCGGGAGTAACTAAGCATTAAACAGAACTGAGTAGCAAACTGGAGTAACTGACCATTAAACAGGCTTGAACAGCAAACTTGAGTAACTGAGCATTAAACAGGATCAAATGGCAAACTGGAGTAACTGAGCACTAAACAGGAGCAAAGAGCAAACTGGATGAACTGAGCATTAAACAGGAGTAAAGAGCACACTGGAGTAACTGAGCACTAAACAGGAGCAAAGAGCAAACTGGAATAACTGAGCATTGAACAGGAGCAAACTGGAGTAACTGAGCATTGAAGAGGAAGAAAGGGCAAACTGGAGTAACTGAGCACTAAACAGGAGCAAAGAGAAAACTGGAGTAACTGAGCACTAAACAGGAGCTAATAGAATACTGGAGTAACTGAGCATTAAAGGCGAGTGAGTTGCAAACTGTGGTAACTGAGCACTAAACAGGAGGAAAAAACAAACCGGAGTAAGTGAGCACTAAACAGGAGTGAGTAGCAAACTGGAGTAACTGAGCATTGAAGAGGAAGAAAGGGCAATTTGGAGTAACTGAGCACTACACAGAGAGAAAGAAAGGGCAATTTGGAGTTACTGAGAACTACACAGAGAGGAAGAAAGGGACATTTGGAGTAACTGAGCACTACACAGGAGCATTTGGCAAATTGGTGCATATGAGCATCAAACTGGAATGAGGAGCAAACTGGAGTAAAAGAGCACCAAACAGGAGTGAAGAGCAAACTGGAGTAACTGAGCACTAAACAGGAAGAAAGAGAAAAGTGAACTAATTGAGCACTAAACAGGAGCAATCTGAAGTAACTGAGCACTAAACAGGAGCTAAGAGCAAACTGGAGTAACTGAGCATTAAAGATGAGCGAGTTGCCAACAGTAGTAACTGAGCACTAAACAGGAGGAAAAAGCAAACTGGAGTAAGTGAGCGCTAAACAGGAGTGAGTAGCAAACTGGAGTAAATGAGCATTAAACAGGGTGTGTAGCAAACTGGAGTAACTGCGCACTAAACTGGAGCAAAGAGCAAACTGGAGTAACTAAGCATTAAACAGAACTGAGTAGCAAACTGCAGTAACTGATCATTAAACAGGCTTGAACAGCAAACTTGAGTAACTGAGCATTAAACAGGATCAAATAGCAAACTGGAGTAACTGAGCACTAAACAGGAGCAAACAGCAAACTGGAGGAACTGAGCATTAAACAGGAGCAAAGAGCAAACTGGAGTAACTGAGCATTAAACAGGATCAAATAGCAAACTGGAGTAAATGAGCACTAAACAGGAGTAAAGAGCACACTGGAGTAACTGAGCACTAAACAGGAGCAAAGAGCAAACTGGAGTAACTGAGCATTAAACAGGAGCAAACTGGAGTAACTGAGCATTGAAGAGGAAGAAAGGGCAAACTGGAGTAACTGAGCACTAAACAGGAGCAAAAAGCAAACTGGAGGAACTGAGCATTAAACAGGAGTTAAGAGCACACTGGAGTAACTGAGCACTAAACAGGAGCAAAGAACAAACTGGAGTAACTGAGCATTGAACAGGAGCAAACTGGAGTAACTGAGCATTGAAGAGGAAGAAAGGGCAAACTGGAGTAACTGAGCACTAAACAGGAGCAAAGAGCAAACTGGAGTAACTGAGCACTAAACAGGAGCTATGAGAAAACTGGAGTAAGTGAGCATTAAACAGGAGGGAGTTGCAATCTGCAGTAACTGAGCACTAAACAGGAGCTAAGAGCAAACTGGAGTAACTGAGCATTAAAGACGAGTGAGTTGCAAACTGTGGTAACTGAGCACTAAACAGGAGGAAAAAGCAAACCGGAGTAAGTGAGCACTAAACAGGAGTGAGTAGGAAACTGGAGTAACTGAGCATTGAAGGGGAAGAAAGGGCAATTTGGAGTAACTGAGAACTACATAGAGAGAAAGAAAGGGCAATTTGGAGTTACTGAGAACTACACAGAGAGGAAGAAAGGGACATTTGGAGTAACTGAGCACTACACAGGAGCATTTGGCAAATTGGTGTATATGAGCATCAAACTGGAATGAGGAGCAAACTGGAGTAAAAGAGCACTAAACAGGAGTGAAGAGCAAACTGGAGTAACTGAGCACTAAACAGGAAGAAAGAGAAAATTGAACTTATTGAGCACTAAACAGGAGCAATCTGAAGTAACTGAGCACTAAACAGGAGCTAAGAGCAAACTGGAGTAACTGAGCATTAAAGACAAGCGAGTTGCAAACAGTAGTAACTGAGCACTAAACAGGAGGAAAAAGCAAACTGGAGTAAGTGAGCACTAAACAGGAGTGAGTAGCAAACTGGAGTAAATGAGCATTAAACAGGGCGTGTAGCAAACTGGAGTAACTGCGCACTAAACTGGGCATGTAGCAAACTGGAGTAACTGAGTGCTAAACAGGAGCAAACAGCAAACTGGAGTAACTGAGCATTAAACAGGATTAAAGAGCGAACTGAAGTAACTGAGCATTAAGCAGGAGTGAGTAGCAAACTGGAGTAACTGAGCATTAAACAGGATCAATTTGCAAAGTGGAATAACTGAGCACTAAACTGGAGCAAAGAGCAAACTGGAGTAACTGAGCATTAAACAGGACTGAGTAACAAACTGGAGTAACTAAGTGCTAAACAGGAGCAAATAGCAAACTGGAGTAACTGAGCATTAAACAGGACAGAGTAGCAAACTGGAGTAACTGAGCACGAAACAGGAGCAAAGACCAAATTAGAGTAACTGCGCATTACACAGGGGTCGAACAGCAAACTTGAGTAACTGAGCAATAAACAGGAGCAAAGAGCAAACTTGAGTAACTGAGCATTAAACAGGATCAAACTGTAGTAACTGAGCATTGAAGAGGAAGAAAGGGCAAACTGGAGTAACTGAGCACGAAACAGGAGCATATAACAAATTGGTGTATATGAGCATCAAACTGGAATGAGGAGCAAGTTGGAGTAACTGAGCACTAAACAGGAGCGAAGAGTAAACTGGAGTAACTGAGCATTAAACAGGAGCAAACTGGAGTAACTGAGCATTAAACAGGAGTTAAGAGCACACTGGAGTAACTGAGCACTAAACAGGAGCAAAGAACAAACTGGAGTAACTGAGCATTGAACAGGAGCAAACTGGAGTAACTGAGCATTGAAGAGGAAGAAAGGGCAAACTGGAGTAACTGAGCACTCAGCAGGAGCAAAGAGCAAACTGGAGTAACTGAGCACTAAACAGGAGCTATGAGAAAACTGGAGTAAGTGAGCATTAAACAGGAGGGAGTTGCAATCTGTAGTAACTGAGCACTAAACAGGAGCTAAGAGCAAACTGGAGTAACTGAGCATTAAAGACGAGTGAGTTGCAAACTGTGGTAACTGAGCACTAAACAGGAGGAAAAAGCAAACCGGAGTAAGTGAGCACTAAACAGGAGTGAGTAGGAAACTGGAGTAACTGAGCATTGAAGGGGAAGAAAGGGCAATTTGGAGTAACTGAGAACTACATAGAGAGAAAGAAAGGGCAATTTGGAGTTACTGAGAACTACACAGAGAGGAAGAAAGGGACATTTGGAGTAACTGAGCACTACACAGGAGCATTTGGCAAATTGGTGTATATGAGCATCAAACTGGAATGAGGAGCAAACTGGAGTAAAAGAGCACTAAACAGGAGTGAAGAGCAAACTGGAGTAACTGAGCACTAAACAGGAAGAAAGAGAAAATTGAACTTATTGAGCACTAAACAGGAGCAATCTGAAGTAACTGAGCACTAAACAGGAGCTAAGAGCAAACTGGAGTAACTGAGCATTAAAGACAAGCGAGTTGCAAACAGTAGTAACTGAGCACTAAACAGGAGGAAAAAGCAAACTGGAGTAAGTGAGCACTAAACAGGAGTGAGTAGCAAACTGGAGTAAATGAGCATTAAACAGGGCGTGTAGCAAACTGGAGTAACTGCGCACTAAACTGGGCATGTAGCAAACTGGAGTAACTGAGTGCTAAACAGGAGCAAACAGCAAACTGGAGTAACTGAGCATTAAACAGGATTAAAGAGCGAACTGAAGTAACTGAGCATTAAGCAGGAGTGAGTAGCAAACTGGAGTAACTGAGCATTAAACAGGATCAATTTGCAAAGTGGAATAACTGAGCACTAAACTGGAGCAAAGAGCAAACTGGAGTAACTGAGCATTAAACAGGACTGAGTAACAAACTGGAGTAACTAAGTGCTAAACAGGAGCAAATAGCAAACTGGAGTAACTGAGCATTAAACAGGACAGAGTAGCAAACTGGAGTAACTGAGCACGAAACAGGAGCAAAGACCAAATTAGAGTAACTGCGCATTACACAGGGGTCGAACAGCAAACTTGAGTAACTGAGCAATAAACAGGAGCAAAGAGCAAACTTGAGTAACTGAGCATTAAACAGGATCAAACTGTAGTAACTGAGCATTGAAGAGGAAGAAAGGGCAAACTGGAGTAACTGAGCACGAAACAGGAGCATATAACAAATTGGTGTATATGAGCATCAAACTGGAATGAGGAGCAAGTTGGAGTAACTGAGCACTAAACAGGAGCGAAGAGTAAACTGGAGTAACTGAGCATTAAACAGGAGCAAACTGGAGTAACTGAGCATTAAACAGGAGTTAAGAGCACACTGGAGTAACTGAGCACTAAACAGGAGCAAAGAACAAACTGGAGTAACTGAGCATTGAACAGGAGGAAACTGGAGTAACTGAGCATTGAAGAGGAAGAAAGGGCAAACTGGAGTAACTGAGCACTCAGCAGGAGCAAAGAGCAAACTGGAGTAACTGAGCACTAAACAGGAGCTATGAGAAAACTGGAGTAAGTGAGCATTAAACAGGAGGGAGTTGCAATCTGTAGTAACTGAGCACTAAACAGGAGCTAAGAGCAAACTGGAGTAACTGAGCATTAAAGACGAGTGAGTTGCAAACTGTGGTAACTGAGCACTAAACAGGAGGAAAAAGCAAACCGGAGTAAGTGAGCACTAAACAGGAGTGAGTAGGAAACTGGAGTAACTGAGCATTGAAGGGGAAGAAAGGGCAATTTGGAGTAACTGAGCACTACATAGAGAGAAAGAAAGGGCAATTTGGAGTTACTGAGAACTACACAGAGAGGAAGAAAGGGACATTTGGAGTAACTGAGCACTACACAGGAGCATTTGGCAAATTGGTGTATATGAGCATCAAACTGGAATGAGGAGCAAACTGGAGTAAAAGAGCACTAAACAGGAGTGAAGAGCAAACTGGAGTAACTGAGCACTAAACAGGAAGAAAGAGAAAATTGAACTTATTGAGCACTAAACAGGAGCAATCTGAAGTAACTGAGCACTAAACAGGAGCTAAGAGCAAACTGGAGTAACTGAGCATTAAAGACAAGCGAGTTGCAAACAGTAGTAACTGAGCACTAAACAGGAGGAAAAAGCAAACTGGAGTAAGTGAGCACTAAACAGGAGTGAGTAGCAAACTGGAGTAAATGAGCATTAAACAGGGCGTGTAGCAAACTGGAGTAACTGTGCACTAAACTGGGCATGTAGCAAACTGGAGTAACTGAGTGCTAAACAGGAGCAAACAGCAAACTGGAGTAACTGAGCATTAAACAGGATTAAAGAGCGAACTGAAGTAACTGAGCATTAAGCAGGAGTGAGTAGCAAACTGGAGTAACTGAGCATTAAACAGGATCAATTTGCAAAGTGGAATAACTGAGCACTAAACTGGAGCAAAGAGCAAACTGGAGTAACTGAGCATTAAACAGGACTGAGTAACAAACTGGAGTAACTAAGTGCTAAACAGGAGCAAATAGCAAACTGGAGTAACTGAGCATTAAACAGGACAGAGTAGCAAACTGGAGTAACTGAGCACGAAACAGGAGCAAAGACCAAATTAGAGTAACTGCGCATTACACAGGGGTCGAACAGCAAACTTGAGTAACTGAGCAATAAACAGGAGCAAAGAGCAAACTTGAGTAACTGAGCATTAAACAGGATCAAACTGTAGTAACTGAGCATTGAAGAGGAAGAAAGGGCAAACTGGAGTAACTGAGCACGAAACAGGAGCATATAACAAATTGGTGTATATGAGCATCAAACTGGAATGAGGAGCAAGTTGGAGTAACTGAGCACTAAACAGGAGCGAAGAGTAAACTGGAGTAACTGGGCACTAAACAGGAGGAAAGAGAAAATTGAACTAACTGAGCACTGAACAGGAGCAATCTGAAGTAACTGAGCACTAAACAGGAGCTAAGAGCAAACTGGAGTAACTGAGCATTAAACACGAGTGATGTGCAAACTGTAGTAACTGAGCACTAAACAGGAGGAAAAAGCAAACTGGAGTATGTGAGCACTAAACAGGAGTGAGTAGCAAACTGGAGCAATTGTGTATTAAACAGTAGTGAGTAGCAAACTGGAGTAACTGAGTGCAAAACAGGAGCAAAGAGCATACTGGAGTAACTGAGTGCTAAACAGGGGCAAAGAGCAAACTGGAGTAACTGAGTGTTAAACAGGAGCGAGTAGCAAACTGGAGTAACTGAGCATTAAACAGGGCATGTAGCAAACTGGAGTAACTGCGCACTAAACAGGAGCAAAGAGCAAAATGGAGGATCCGAGCACTAATCAAGAGCAAACTGGAGTAATTGAACATTAGATAGGAGCTAAGAGCACACTGGAGTAACCGAGCACTAACCAGGAGCAACATCAAACAACGGAGTATTAAACAGAATCAAATAGCAAACTGGAGTAACTGAGCACTAAACATGAGCAAAGAGCAAACTGGAGTAACCAAGCATTAAACAGGAGTGAGTAGCACACTGCGGTAATTGAGTATTAAACAGAGGTGAGTAGCAACTGGAGTAACTGAGCATTAAACAGGAGCAAAGAGCAAATTGGAGTAACTGAGCATTAAACAGGAGTAAGTAGCAAACTGGAGTAACTGAGCATTAAACAGGGATGAGTAGCAAACTGGAGTATCTGAGCACTAAAGAGGAGCAAAGTGCAAACTGGAGTAACTGAGCATTAAACAGGAGCAAAAAGCCAGCTGGTGTAACAGCATTAAATAGGAGCAAAGGGCTAACTGGAATAACTGAGCACTAAACAGGAGTAAAGAGCAAACCAGAGGAACTGAGCATTAAATAGGATTAAAGAGCAAACTGGAGCAACTGATCATTAAACAGGACTGTGTAGCAAACTGGAGTAACTGAGCACTAAACAGAAGCAAAGAGCAAACTGGAGTAACTGAGCACTAAACAGGAGCTTAGAGAAAACTGGAGTAAGTGAGCATTAAACAGGAGGGAGTTGCAAACTGGAGTAACTGAGCACTAAACAGGAGGAAAAATCAAACTGGAGTAAGTGAGCACTAAACAGGAGTGAGTAGCAAACTGGAGCAATTGTGTATTAAACAGGGGTGAGGAGCAAACTGGAGTAACTAAGTGGAAAAGAGGAGCAAAGAACATATTGGAGTAACTGAGTGCTAAACAGGAGCAAAGAGCAAACTGGGGTAACTGAGCGTTAAACAGGAACGAGTAGCAAACTGCAGTAACTGAGCATTAAACAGTTCGTGTTTCAAACTGGAGTAACTGCACACTAAACAGGAGCAAAGAGCAAAATGGAGGATCGGAGCACTAATCAAGAACAAACTGGAGTAACTGAACATTAAATAGGAGGTAAGAGCACACTGGAGTAACTGAGTACTAACCAAGAGCAAAATCGAACAACTGAGTATTAAACAGAATCAAATAGCAAACGGGAGTAACTGAGCACTAAACAGGAGCAAAGCGCAAACTGGAGTAACCAAGCATTAAACAGGGACGAGTAGCAAACTGGAGTAAGTGAACGCTAAACAGGAGCAAAGAGCAAACAGGAGTAACTGAGCACTAAACAGGAGCAAAGAGCAAACTGGAGTAACTGAGCATTAAACAGGAGCAAACTGGAGTAACTGAGCATTGCAGAGAAAGAAAGGGCAAACTGGAGTAATTGAGCAATACACAGGAGCAAATAGGAAATTGGTGTCTATGAGCAGCAAACAGGAATGAGGAGCAAACTGGAGTAACTGAGCACTAAACAGGAGCAAAGAGCAAACTGGAATAACTGAGTATTCAACAGGAGTAAGTAGCAAACTGGAGTAACTAAGCATTAAACAGGGATGAGTAGTGACCTGGAGCAACTGAGCACTAAAGAGGAGCAAAGAGCAAACTAGAGTAACTGAGCATTAAACAGGATTAAAGAGCAAACTGAAGTAATTGAGCATTAAGCAGGAGTGAGTAGCAAACTGGAGTAACTGAGCACTAAACAGGAGCAAAGAGCAAACTGGAGTAACTGAGCATTAAACAGGAGCAAACTGGAGTAACTGAGCATTGCAGAGAAAGAAAGGGCAAACTGGAGTAATTGAGCAATACACAGGAGCAAATCGCAAATTGGTGTCTATGAGCAGCAAACAGGAATGAGGAGCAAACTGGAGTAACTGAGCACTAAACAGGAGCAAAGAGCAAACTGGAATAACTGAGCACTAAACAGGAGGAAAGAGAAAATTGAACTAACTGAGCACCAAACAGGAGCAAACTGGAGTAACTGAGCACTAAACAGGAGTGAGTAGCAAACTGGAGCAATTGTGTATTAAACAGGGCTGAGTAGCAAACTGGAGTAACTGAGTGCAAAATAGGAGCAAAGAGCATACTGGAGTAACTGAGTGCTAAACAGGAGCAAATATCAAACTGGAGTAACTGAGTCTTAAACAGGAGCGAGTAGCAAACTGGAGTAACTGCGCACTAAACAGGAGCAAAGAGCAAAATCGAGGATGTGAGCACTAATCAAGAGTAAACTGGATTAACTGAATATTAAATAGGAGCTAAGTGCACACTGGAGTAACTGAGCACTAATCAAGAGCAAAATCGAACAGCTGAGTATTAAACAGAATCAAATAGCAAACTGGAGTAACTGAGCACTAAACAGGAGCA
Source organism: Isurus oxyrinchus (assembly GCA_026770705.1). Classification (NCBI taxonomy): domain Eukaryota; kingdom Metazoa; phylum Chordata; class Chondrichthyes; order Lamniformes; family Lamnidae; genus Isurus; species Isurus oxyrinchus. Next base: position 18,590,801 of record JANJGN010000016.1, on the reverse strand, counting down.
AAGAGCAAACTGGAGCAACTGAACATGAAACAGGACTGAGTAGCAAACTGGAGTAACTGAATATTAAATAGGAGATAAGAGCACACTGGAGTAACTGAGTACTAACCAAGAGCAAAATTGAACAACTCAGTATTAAACAGAATCAAATAGCAAACTGGAGTAACTGAGCACTAAACAGGAGCAAAGAGCTAACTGGAGTAACTGTGCACTAAACAGGAGGAAAGAGCAAACTGGAGGAACTGAGCATTAAACAGGAGTAAAGAGCACACTGGAGTAACTGAGCACTAAACAGGAGCAAAGAGCAAACTGGAGTAACTGAGCTTTGAACAGGAGCAAACTGGAGTAACTGAGCATTGAAGAGGAAGAAAGGGCAAACTGGAGTAACTGAGCACTAAACAGGAGCAAAGAGAAAACTGGAGTAACTGAGCACTAAACAGGAGCTAATAGAATACTGGAGTAACTGAGCATTAAAGACGAGTGAGTTGCAAACTGTGGTAACTGAGCACTAAACAGGAGGAAAAAACAAACCGGAGTAAGTGAGCACTAAACAGGAGTGAGTAGCAAACTGGAGTAACTGAGCATTGAAGAGGAAGAAAGGGCAATTTGGAGTAACTGAGCACTACACAGAGAGAAAGAAAGGGCAATTTGGAGTTACTGAGAACTACACAGAGAGGAAGAAAGGGACATTTGGAGTAACTGAGCACTACACAGGAGCATTTGGCAAATTGGTGCATATGAGCATCAAACTGGAATGAGGAGCAAACTGGAGTAAAAGAGCACCAAACAGGAGTGAAGAGCAAACTGGAGTAACTGAGCACTAAACAGGAAGAAAGAGAAAAGTGAACTAATTGAGCACTAAACAGGAGCAATCTGAAGTAACTGAGCACTAAACAGGAGCTAAGAGCAAACTGGAGTAACTGAGCATTAAAGATGAGCGAGTTGCCAACAGTAGTAACTGAGCACTAAACAGGAGGAAAAAGCAAACTGGAGTAAGTGAGCGCTAAACAGGAGTGAGTAGCAAACTGGAGTAAATGAGCATTAAACAGGGTGTGTAGCAAACTGGAGTAACTGCGCACTAAACTGGAGCAAAGAGCAAACTGGAGTAACTAAGCATTAAACAGAACTGAGTAGCAAACTGCAGTAACTGATCATTAAACAGGCTTGAACAGCAAACTTGAGTAACTGAGCATTAAACAGGATCAAATAGCAAACTGGAGTAACTGAGCACTAAACAGGAGCAAACAGCAAACTGGAGGAACTGAGCATTAAACAGGAGCAAAGAGCAAACTGGAGTAACTGAGCATTAAACAGGATCAAATAGCAAACTGGAGTAAATGAGCACTAAACAGGAGTAAAGAGCACACTGGAGTAACTGAGCACTAAACAGGAGCAAAGAGCAAACTGGAGTAACTGAGCATTAAACAGGAGCAAACTGGAGTAACTGAGCATTGAAGAGGAAGAAAGGGCAAACTGGAGTAACTGAGCACTAAACAGGAGCAAAAAGCAAACTGGAGGAACTGAGCATTAAACAGGAGTTAAGAGCACACTGGAGTAACTGAGCACTAAACAGGAGCAAAGAACAAACTGGAGTAACTGAGCATTGAACAGGAGCAAACTGGAGTAACTGAGCATTGAAGAGGAAGAAAGGGCAAACTGGAGTAACTGAGCACTAAACAGGAGCAAAGAGCAAACTGGAGTAACTGAGCACTAAACAGGAGCTATGAGAAAACTGGAGTAAGTGAGCATTAAACAGGAGGGAGTTGCAATCTGCAGTAACTGAGCACTAAACAGGAGCTAAGAGCAAACTGGAGTAACTGAGCATTAAAGACGAGTGAGTTGCAAACTGTGGTAACTGAGCACTAAACAGGAGGAAAAAGCAAACCGGAGTAAGTGAGCACTAAACAGGAGTGAGTAGGAAACTGGAGTAACTGAGCATTGAAGGGGAAGAAAGGGCAATTTGGAGTAACTGAGAACTACATAGAGAGAAAGAAAGGGCAATTTGGAGTTACTGAGAACTACACAGAGAGGAAGAAAGGGACATTTGGAGTAACTGAGCACTACACAGGAGCATTTGGCAAATTGGTGTATATGAGCATCAAACTGGAATGAGGAGCAAACTGGAGTAAAAGAGCACTAAACAGGAGTGAAGAGCAAACTGGAGTAACTGAGCACTAAACAGGAAGAAAGAGAAAATTGAACTTATTGAGCACTAAACAGGAGCAATCTGAAGTAACTGAGCACTAAACAGGAGCTAAGAGCAAACTGGAGTAACTGAGCATTAAAGACAAGCGAGTTGCAAACAGTAGTAACTGAGCACTAAACAGGAGGAAAAAGCAAACTGGAGTAAGTGAGCACTAAACAGGAGTGAGTAGCAAACTGGAGTAAATGAGCATTAAACAGGGCGTGTAGCAAACTGGAGTAACTGCGCACTAAACTGGGCATGTAGCAAACTGGAGTAACTGAGTGCTAAACAGGAGCAAACAGCAAACTGGAGTAACTGAGCATTAAACAGGATTAAAGAGCGAACTGAAGTAACTGAGCATTAAGCAGGAGTGAGTAGCAAACTGGAGTAACTGAGCATTAAACAGGATCAATTTGCAAAGTGGAATAACTGAGCACTAAACTGGAGCAAAGAGCAAACTGGAGTAACTGAGCATTAAACAGGACTGAGTAACAAACTGGAGTAACTAAGTGCTAAACAGGAGCAAATAGCAAACTGGAGTAACTGAGCATTAAACAGGACAGAGTAGCAAACTGGAGTAACTGAGCACGAAACAGGAGCAAAGACCAAATTAGAGTAACTGCGCATTACACAGGGGTCGAACAGCAAACTTGAGTAACTGAGCAATAAACAGGAGCAAAGAGCAAACTTGAGTAACTGAGCATTAAACAGGATCAAACTGTAGTAACTGAGCATTGAAGAGGAAGAAAGGGCAAACTGGAGTAACTGAGCACGAAACAGGAGCATATAACAAATTGGTGTATATGAGCATCAAACTGGAATGAGGAGCAAGTTGGAGTAACTGAGCACTAAACAGGAGCGAAGAGTAAACTGGAGTAACTGAGCATTAAACAGGAGCAAACTGGAGTAACTGAGCATTAAACAGGAGTTAAGAGCACACTGGAGTAACTGAGCACTAAACAGGAGCAAAGAACAAACTGGAGTAACTGAGCATTGAACAGGAGCAAACTGGAGTAACTGAGCATTGAAGAGGAAGAAAGGGCAAACTGGAGTAACTGAGCACTCAGCAGGAGCAAAGAGCAAACTGGAGTAACTGAGCACTAAACAGGAGCTATGAGAAAACTGGAGTAAGTGAGCATTAAACAGGAGGGAGTTGCAATCTGTAGTAACTGAGCACTAAACAGGAGCTAAGAGCAAACTGGAGTAACTGAGCATTAAAGACGAGTGAGTTGCAAACTGTGGTAACTGAGCACTAAACAGGAGGAAAAAGCAAACCGGAGTAAGTGAGCACTAAACAGGAGTGAGTAGGAAACTGGAGTAACTGAGCATTGAAGGGGAAGAAAGGGCAATTTGGAGTAACTGAGCACTACATAGAGAGAAAGAAAGGGCAATTTGGAGTTACTGAGAACTACACAGAGAGGAAGAAAGGGACATTTGGAGTAACTGAGCACTACACAGGAGCATTTGGCAAATTGGTGTATATGAGCATCAAACTGGAATGAGGAGCAAACTGGAGTAAAAGAGCACTAAACAGGAGTGAAGAGCAAACTGGAGTAACTGAGCACTAAACAGGAAGAAAGAGAAAATTGAACTTATTGAGCACTAAACAGGAGCAATCTGAAGTAACTGAGCACTAAACAGGAGCTAAGAGCAAACTGGAGTAACTGAGCATTAAAGACAAGCGAGTTGCAAACAGTAGTAACTGAGCACTAAACAGGAGGAAAAAGCAAACTGGAGTAAGTGAGCACTAAACAGGAGTGAGTAGCAAACTGGAGTAAATGAGCATTAAACAGGGCGTGTAGCAAACTGGAGTAACTGTGCACTAAACTGGGCATGTAGCAAACTGGAGTAACTGAGTGCTAAACAGGAGCAAACAGCAAACTGGAGTAACTGAGCATTAAACAGGATTAAAGAGCGAACTGAAGTAACTGAGCATTAAGCAGGAGTGAGTAGCAAACTGGAGTAACTGAGCATTAAACAGGATCAATTTGCAAAGTGGAATAACTGAGCACTAAACTGGAGCAAAGAGCAAACTGGAGTAACTGAGCATTAAACAGGACTGAGTAACAAACTGGAGTAACTAAGTGCTAAACAGGAGCAAATAGCAAACTGGAGTAACTGAGCATTAAACAGGACAGAGTAGCAAACTGGAGTAACTGAGCACGAAACAGGAGCAAAGACCAAATTAGAGTAACTGCGCATTACACAGGGGTCGAACAGCAAACTTGAGTAACTGAGCAATAAACAGGAGCAAAGAGCAAACTTGAGTAACTGAGCATTAAACAGGATCAAACTGTAGTAACTGAGCATTGAAGAGGAAGAAAGGGCAAACTGGAGTAACTGAGCACGAAACAGGAGCATATAACAAATTGGTGTATATGAGCATCAAACTGGAATGAGGAGCAAGTTGGAGTAACTGAGCACTAAACAGGAGCGAAGAGTAAACTGGAGTAACTGGGCACTAAACAGGAGGAAAGAGAAAATTGAACTAACTGAGCGCTGAACAGGAGCAATCTGAAGTAACTGAGCACTAAACAGGAGCTAAGAGCAAACTGGAGTAACTGAGCATTAAACACGAGTGATGTGCAAACTGTAGTAACTGAGCACTAAACAGGAGGAAAAAGCAAACTGGAGTATGTGAGCACTAAACAGGAGTGAGTAGCAAACTGGAGCAATTGTGTATTAAACAGTAGTGAGTAGCAAACTGGAGTAACTGAGTGCAAAACAGGAGCAAAGAGCATACTGGAGTAACTGAGTGCTAAACAGGGGCAAAGAGCAAACTGGAGTAACTGAGTGTTAAACAGGAGCGAGTAGCAAACTGGAGTAACTGAGCATTAAACAGGGCATGTAGCAAACTGGAGTAACTGCGCACTAAACAGGAGCAAAGAGCAAAATGGAGGATCCGAGCACTAATCAAGAGCAAACTGGAGTAATTGAACATTAGATAGGAGCTAAGAGCACACTGGAGTAACCGAGCACTAACCAGGAGCAACATCAAACAACGGAGTATTAAACAGAATCAAATAGCAAACTGGAGTAACTGAGCACTAAACATGAGCAAAGAGCAAACTGGAGTAACCAAGCATTAAACAGGAGTGAGTAGCACACTGCGGTAATTGAGTATTAAACAGAGGTGAGTAGCAACTGGAGTAACTGAGCATTAAACAGGAGCAAAGAGCAAATTGGAGTAACTGAGCATTAAACAGGAGTAAGTAGCAAACTGGAGTAACTGAGCATTAAACAGGGATGAGTAGCAAACTGGAGTATCTGAGCACTAAAGAGGAGCAAAGTGCAAACTGGAGTAACTGAGCATTAAACAGGAGCAAAAAGCCAGCTGGTGTAACAGCATTAAATAGGAGCAAAGGGCTAACTGGAATAACTGAGCACTAAACAGGAGTAAAGAGCAAACCAGAGGAACTGAGCATTAAATAGGATTAAAGAGCAAACTGGAGCAACTGATCATTAAACAGGACTGTGTAGCAAACTGGAGTAACTGAGCACTAAACAGAAGCAAAGAGCAAACTGGAGTAACTGAGCACTAAACAGGAGCTTAGAGAAAACTGGAGTAAGTGAGCATTAAACAGGAGGGAGTTGCAAACTGGAGTAACTGAGCACTAAACAGGAGGAAAAATCAAACTGGAGTAAGTGAGCACTAAACAGGAGTGAGTAGCAAACTGGAGCAATTGTGTATTAAACAGGGGTGAGGAGCAAACTGGAGTAACTAAGTGGAAAAGAGGAGCAAAGAACATATTGGAGTAACTGAGTGCTAAACAGGAGCAAAGAGCAAACTGGGGTAACTGAGCGTTAAACAGGAACGAGTAGCAAACTGCAGTAACTGAGCATTAAACAGTTCGTGTTTCAAACTGGAGTAACTGCACACTAAACAGGAGCAAAGAGCAAAATGGAGGATCGGAGCACTAATCAAGAACAAACTGGAGTAACTGAACATTAAATAGGAGGTAAGAGCACACTGGAGTAACTGAGTACTAACCAAGAGCAAAATCGAACAACTGAGTATTAAACAGAATCAAATAGCAAACGGGAGTAACTGAGCACTAAACAGGAGCAAAGCGCAAACTGGAGTAACCAAGCATTAAACAGGGACGAGTAGCAAACTGGAGTAAGTGAACGCTAAACAGGAGCAAAGAGCAAACAGGAGTAACTGAGCACTAAACAGGAGCAAAGAGCAAACTGGAGTAACTGAGCATTAAACAGGAGCAAACTGGAGTAACTGAGCATTGCAGAGAAAGAAAGGGCAAACTGGAGTAATTGAGCAATACACAGGAGCAAATAGGAAATTGGTGTCTATGAGCAGCAAACAGGAATGAGGAGCAAACTGGAGTAACTGAGCACTAAACAGGAGCAAAGAGCAAACTGGAATAACTGAGTATTCAACAGGAGTAAGTAGCAAACTGGAGTAACTAAGCATTAAACAGGGATGAGTAGTGACCTGGAGCAACTGAGCACTAAAGAGGAGCAAAGAGCAAACTAGAGTAACTGAGCATTAAACAGGATTAAAGAGCAAACTGAAGTAATTGAGCATTAAGCAGGAGTGAGTAGCAAACTGGAGTAACTGAGCACTAAACAGGAGCAAAGAGCAAACTGGAGTAACTGAGCATTAAACAGGAGCAAACTGGAGTAACTGAGCATTGCAGAGAAAGAAAGGGCAAACTGGAGTAATTGAGCAATACACAGGAGCAAATCGCAAATTGGTGTCTATGAGCAGCAAACAGGAATGAGGAGCAAACTGGAGTAACTGAGCACTAAACAGGAGCAAAGAGCAAACTGGAATAACTGAGCACTAAACAGGAGGAAAGAGAAAATTGAACTAACTGAGCACCAAACAGGAGCAAACTGGAGTAACTGAGCACTAAACAGGAGTGAGTAGCAAACTGGAGCAATTGTGTATTAAACAGGGCTGAGTAGCAAACTGGAGTAACTGAGTGCAAAATAGGAGCAAAGAGCATACTGGAGTAACTGAGTGCTAAACAGGAGCAAATATCAAACTGGAGTAACTGAGTCTTAAACAGGAGCGAGTAGCAAACTGGAGTAACTGCGCACTAAACAGGAGCAAAGAGCAAAATCGAGGATGTGAGCACTAATCAAGAGTAAACTGGATTAACTGAATATTAAATAGGAGCTAAGTGCACACTGGAGTAACTGAGCACTAATCAAGAGCAAAATCGAACAGCTGAGTATTAAACAGAATCAAATAGCAAACTGGAGTAACTGAGCACTAAACAGGAGCAAAGAGCAAACTGGAGCAACTGAACATGAAACAGGACTGAGTAGCAAACTGGAGTAACTGAATATTAAATAGGAGATAAGAGCACACTGGAGTAACTGAGTACTAACCAAGAGCAAAATTGAACAACTCAGTATTAAACAGAATCAAATAGCAAACTGGAGTAACTGAGCACTAAACAGGAGCAAAGAGCTAACTGGAGTAACTGTGCACTAAACAGGAGGAAAGAGCAAACTGGAGGAACTGAGCATTAAACAGGAGTAAAGAGCACACTGGAGTAACTGAGCACTAAACAGGAGCAAAGAGCAAACTGGAGTAACTGAGCTTTGAACAGGAGCAAACTGGAGTAACTGAGCATTGAAGAGGAAGAAAGGGCAAACTGGAGTAACTGAGCACTAAACAGGAGCAAAGAGAAAACTGGAGTAACTGAGCACTAAACAGGAGCTAATAGAATACTGGAGTAACTGAGCATTAAAGACGAGTGAGTTGCAAACTGTGGTAACTGAGCACTAAACAGGAGGAAAAAACAAACCGGAGTAAGTGAGCACTAAACAGGAGTGAGTAGCAAACTGGAGTAACTGAGCATTGAAGAGGAAGAAAGGGCAATTTGGAGTAACTGAGCACTACACAGAGAGAAAGAAAGGGCAATTTGGAGTTACTGAGAACTACACAGAGAGGAAGAAAGGGACATTTGGAGTAACTGAGCACTACACAGGAGCATTTGGCAAATTGGTGCATATGAGCATCAAACTGGAATGAGGAGCAAACTGGAGTAAAAGAGCACCAAACAGGAGTGAAGAGCAAACTGGAGTAACTGAGCACTAAACAGGAAGAAAGAGAAAAGTGAACTAATTGAGCACTAAACAGGAGCAATCTGAAGTAACTGAGCACTAAACAGGAGCTAAGAGCAAACTGGAGTAACTGAGCATTAAAGATGAGCGAGTTGCCAACAGTAGTAACTGAGCACTAAACAGGAGGAAAAAGCAAACTGGAGTAAGTGAGCGCTAAACAGGAGTGAGTAGCAAACTGGAGTAAATGAGCATTAAACAGGGTGTGTAGCAAACTGGAGTAACTGCGCACTAAACTGGAGCAAAGAGCAAACTGGAGTAACTAAGCATTAAACAGAACTGAGTAGCAAACTGCAGTAACTGATCATTAAACAGGCTTGAACAGCAAACTTGAGTAACTGAGCATTAAACAGGATCAAATAGCAAACTGGAGTAACTGAGCACTAAACAGGAGCAAACAGCAAACTGGAGGAACTGAGCATTAAACAGGAGCAAAGAGCAAACTGGAGTAACTGAGCATTAAACAGGATCAAATAGCAAACTGGAGTAAATGAGCACTAAACAGGAGTAAAGAGCACACTGGAGTAACTGAGCACTAAACAGGAGCAAAGAGCAAACTGGAGTAACTGAGCATTAAACAGGAGCAAACTGGAGTAACTGAGCATTGAAGAGGAAGAAAGGGCAAACTGGAGTAACTGAGCACTAAACAGGAGCAAAAAGCAAACTGGAGGAACTGAGCATTAAACAGGAGTTAAGAGCACACTGGAGTAACTGAGCACTAAACAGGAGCAAAGAACAAACTGGAGTAACTGAGCATTGAACAGGAGCAAACTGGAGTAACTGAGCATTGAAGAGGAAGAAAGGGCAAACTGGAGTAACTGAGCACTAAACAGGAGCAAAGAGCAAACTGGAGTAACTGAGCACTAAACAGGAGCTATGAGAAAACTGGAGTAAGTGAGCATTAAACAGGAGTGAGTTGCAAACTGTAGTAACTGAGCACTAAACAGGAGGAAAAAGCAAACCGGAGTAAGTGAGCACTAAACAGGAGTGAGTAGGAAACTGGAGTAACTGAGCATTGAAGGGGAAGAAAGGGCAATTTGGAGTAACTGAGCACTACATAGAGAGAAAGAAAGGGCAATTTGGAGTTACTGAGAACTACACAGAGAGGAAGAAAGGGACATTTGGAGTAACTGAGCACTACACAGGAGCATTTGGCAAATTGGTGTATATGAGCATCAAACTGGAATGAGGAGCAAACTGGAGTAAAAGAGCACTAAACAGGAGTGAAGAGCAAACTGGAGTAACTGAGCACTAAACAGGAAGAAAGAGAAAATTGAACTTATTGAGCACTAAACAGGAGCAATCTGAAGTAACTGAGCACTAAACAGGAGCTAAGAGCAAACTGGAGTAACTGAGCATTAAAGACAAGCGAGTTGCAAACAGTAGTAACTGAGCACTAAACAGGAGGAAAAAGCAAACTGGAGTAAGTGAGCACTAAACAGGAGTGAGTAGCAAACTGGAGTAAATGAGCATTAAACAGGGCGTGTAGCAAACTGGAGTAACTGCGCACTAAACTGGGCATGTAGCAAACTGGAGTAACTGAGTGCTAAACAGGAGCAAACAGCAAACTGGAGTAACTGAGCATTAAACAGGATTAAAGAGCGAACTGAAGTAACTGAGCATTAAGCAGGAGTGAGTAGCAAACTGGAGTAACTGAGCATTAAACAGGATCAATTTGCAAAGTGGAATAACTGAGCACTAAACTGGAGCAAAGAGCAAACTGGAGTAACTGAGCATTAAACAGGACTGAGTAACAAACTGGAGTAACTAAGTGCTAAACAGGAGCAAATAGCAAACTGGAGTAACTGAGCATTAAACAGGACAGAGTAGCAAACTGGAGTAACTGAGCACGAAACAGGAGCAAAGACCAAATTAGAGTAACTGCGCATTACACAGGGGTCGAACAGCAAACTTGAGTAACTGAGCAATAAACAGGAGCAAAGAGCAAACTTGAGTAACTGAGCATTAAACAGGATCAAACTGTAGTAACTGAGCATTGAAGAGGAAGAAAGGGCAAACTGGAGTAACTGAGCACGAAACAGGAGCATATAACAAATTGGTGTATATGAGCATCAAACTGGAATGAGGAGCAAGTTGGAGTAACTGAGCACTAAACAGGAGCGAAGAGTAAACTGGAGTAACTGGGCACTAAACAGGAGGAAAGAGAAAATTGAACTAACTGAGCGCTAAACAGGAGCAATCTGAAGTAACTGAGCACTAAACAGGAGCTAAGAGCAAACTGGAGTAACTGAGCATTAAACACGAGTGATGTGCAAACTGTAGTAACTGAGCACTAAACAGGAGGAAAAAGCAAACTGGAGTATGTGAGCACTAAACAGGAGTGAGTAGCAAACTGGAGCAATTGTGTATTAAACAGTAGTGAGTAGCAAACTGGAGTAACTGAGTGCAAAACAGGAGCAAAGAGCATACTGGAGTAACTGAGTGCTAAACAGGGGCAAAGAGCAAACTGGAGTAACTGAGTGTTAAACAGGAGCGAGTAGCAAACTGGAGTAACTGAGCATTAAACAGGGCATGTAGCAAACTGGAGTAACTGCGCACTAAACAGGAGCAAAGAGCAAAATGGAGGATCCGAGCACTAATCAAGAGCAAACTGGAGTAATTGAACATTAGATAGGAGCTAAGAGCACACTGGAGTAACCGAGCACTAACCAGGAGCAACATCAAACAACGGAGTATTAAACAGAATCAAATAGCAAACTGGAGTAACTGAACACTAAACATGAGCAAAGAGCAAACTGGAGTAACCAAGCATTAAACAGGAGTGAGTAGCACACTGCGGTAATTGAGTATTAAACAGAGGTGAGTAGCAACTGGAGTAACTGAGCATTAAACAGGAGCAAAGAGCAAATTGGAGTAACTGAGCATTAAACAGGAGTAAGTAGCAAACTGGAGTAACTGAGCATTAAACAGGGATGAGTAGCAAACTGGAGTATCTGAGCACTAAAGAGGAGCAAAGTGCAAACTGGAGTAACTGAGCATTAAACAGGAGCAAAAAGCCAGCTGGTGTAACAGCATTAAATAGGAGCAAAGGGCTAACTGGAATAACTGAGCACTAAACAGGAGTAAAGAGCAAACCAGAGGAACTGAGCATTAAATAGGATTAAAGAGCAAACTGGAGCAACTGATCATTAAACAGGACTGTGTAGCAAACTGGAGTAACTGAGCACTAAACAGAAGCAAAGAGCAAACTGGAGTAACTGAGCACTAAACAGGAGCTTAGAGAAAACTGGAGTAAGTGAGCATTAAACAGGAGGGAGTTGCAAACTGGAGTAACTGAGCACTAAACAGGAGGAAAAATCAAACTGGAGTAAGTGAGCACTAAACAGGAGTGAGTAGCAAACTGGAGCAATTGTGTATTAAACAGGGGTGAGGAGCAAACTGGAGTAACTAAGTGGAAAAGAGGAGCAAAGAACATATTGGAGTAACTGAGTGCTAAACAGGAGCAAAGAGCAAACTGGGGTAACTGAGCGTTAAACAGGAACGAGTAGCAAACTGCAGTAACTGAGCATTAAACAGTTCGTGTTTCAAACTGGAGTAACTGCACACTAAACAGGAGCAAAGAGCAAAATGGAGGATCGGAGCACTAATCAAGAACAAACTGGAGTAACTGAACATTAAATAGGAGGTAAGAGCACACTGGAGTAACTGAGTACTAACCAAGAGCAAAATCGAACAACTGAGTATTAAACAGAATCAAATAGCAAACGGGAGTAACTGAGCACTAAACAGGAGCAAAGCGCAAACTGGAGTAACCAAGCATTAAACAGGGACGAGTAGCAAACTGGAGTAAGTGAGCACTAAACAGGAGTGAGTAGCAAACTGGAGTAAGTGAACGCTAAACAGGAGCAAAGAGCAAACTGGAGTAACTGAGTATTCAACAGGAGTAAGTAGCAAACTGGAGTAACTAAGCATTAAACAGGGATGAGTAGTGACCTGGAGCAACTGAGCACTAAAGAGGAGCAAAGAGCAAACTAGAGTAACTGAGCATTAAACAGGATTAAAGAGCAAACTGAAGTAATTGAGCATTAAGCAGGAGTGAGTAGCAAACTGGAGTAACTGAGCACTAAACAGGAGCAAAGAGCAAACTGGAGTAACTGAGCATTAAACAGGAGCAAACTGGAGTAACTGAGCATTGCAGAGAAAGAAAGGGCAAACTGGAGTAATTGAGCAATACACAGGAGCAAATAGGAAATTGGTGTCTATGAGCAGCAAACAGGAATGAGGAGCAAACTGGAGTAACTGAGCACTAAACAGGAGCAAAGAGCAAACTGGAATAACTGAGTATTCAACAGGAGTAAGTAGCAAACTGGAGTAACTAAGCATTAAACAGGGATGAGTAGTGACCTGGAGCAACTGAGCACTAAAGAGGAGCAAAGAGCAAACTAGAGTAACTGAGCATTAAACAGGATTAAAGAGCAAACTGAAGTAATTGAGCATTAAGCAGGAGTGAGTAGCAAACTGGAGTAACTGAGCACTAAACAGGAGCAAAGAGCAAACTGGAGTAACTGAGCATTAAACAGGAGCAAACTGGAGAAACTGAGCATTGCAGAGAAAGAAAGGGCAAACTGGAGTAATTGAGCAATACACAGGAGCAAATAGCAAATTGGTGTCTATGAGCAGCAAACAGGAATGAGGAGCAAACTGGAGTAACTGAGCACTAAACAGGAGCAAAGAGCAAACTGGAATAACTGAGCACTAAACAGGAGGAAAGAGAAAATTGAACTAACTGAGCACCAAACAGGAGCAAACTGGAGTAACTGAGCACTAAACAGGAGTGAGTAGCAAACTGGAGCAATTGTGTATTAAACAGGGCTGAGTAGCAAACTGGAGTAACTGAGTGCAAAATAGGAGCAAAGAGCATACTGGAGTAACTGAGTGCTAAACAGGAGCAAATATCAAACTGGAGTAACTGAGTCTTAAACAGGAGCGAGTAGCAAACTGGAGTAACTGCGCACTAAACAGGAGCAAAGAGCAAAATCGAGGATGTGAGCACTAATCAAGAGTAAACTGGATTAACTGAATATTAAATAGGAGCTAAGAGCACACTGGAGTAACTGAGCACTAATCAAGAGCAAAATCGAACAGCTGAGTATTAAACAGAATCAAATAGCAAACTGGAGTAACTGAGCACTAAACAGGAGCAAAGAGCAAACTGGAGCAACTGAACATGAAACAGGACTGAGTAGCAAACTGGAGTAACTGAATATTAAATAGGAGATAAGAGCACACTGGAGTAACTGAGTACTAACCAAGAGCAAAATTGAACAACTCAGTATTAAACAGAATCAAATAGCAAACTGGAGTAACTGAGCACTAAACAGGAGCAAAGAGCTAACTGGAGTAACTGTGCACTAAACAGGAGGAAAGAGCAAACTGGAGGAACTGAGCATTAAACAGGAGTAAAGAGCACACTGGAGTAACTGAGCACTAAACAGGAGCAAAGAGCAAACTGGAGTAACTGAGCTTTGAACAGGAGCAAACTGGAGTAACTGAGCATTGAAGAGGAAGAAAGGGCAAACTGGAGTAACTGAGCACTAAACAGGAGCAAAGAGAAAACTGGAGTAACTGAGCACTAAACAGGAGCTAATAGAATACTGGAGTAACTGAGCATTAAAGACGAGTGAGTTGCAAACTGTGGTAACTGAGCACTAAACAGGAGGAAAAAACAAACCGGAGTAAGTGAGCACTAAACAGGAGTGAGTAGCAAACTGGAGTAACTGAGCATTGAAGAGGAAGAAAGGGCAATTTGGAGTAACTGAGCACTACACAGAGAGAAAGAAAGGGCAATTTGGAGTTACTGAGAACTACACAGAGAGGAAGAAAGGGACATTTGGAGTAACTGAGCACTACACAGGAGCATTTGGCAAATTGGTGCATATGAGCATCAAACTGGAATGAGGAGCAAACTGGAGTAAAAGAGCACCAAACAGGAGTGAAGAGCAAACTGGAGTAACTGAGCACTAAACAGGAAGAAAGAGAAAAGTGAACTAATTGAGCACTAAACAGGAGCAATCTGAAGTAACTGAGCACTAAACAGGAGCTAAGAGCAAACTGGAGTAACTGAGCATTAAAGATGAGCGAGTTGCCAACAGTAGTAACTGAGCACTAAACAGGAGGAAAAAGCAAACTGGAGTAAGTGAGCACTAAACAGGAGTGAGTAGCAAACTGGAGTAAATGAGCATTAAACAGGGTGTGTAGCAAACTGGAGTAACTGCGCACTAAACTGGAGCAAAGAGCAAACTGGAGTAACTAAGCATTAAACAGAACTGAGTAGCAAACTGCAGTAACTGATCATTAAACAGGCTTGAACAGCAAACTTGAGTAACTGAGCATTAAACAGGATCAAATAGCAAACTGGAGTAACTGAGCACTAAACAGGAGCAAACAGCAAACTGGAGGAACTGAGCATTAAACAGGAGCAAAGAGCAAACTGGAGTAACTGAGCATTAAACAGGATCAAATAGCAAACTGGAGTAAATGAGCACTAAACAGGAGTAAAGAGCACACTGGAGTAACTGAGCACTAAACAGGAGCAAAGAGCAAACTGGAGTAACTGAGCATTAAACAGGAGCAAACTGGAGTAACTGAGCATTGAAGAGGAAGAAAGGGCAAACTGGAGTAACTGAGCACTAAACAGGAGCAAAAAGCAAACTGGAGGAACTGAGCATTAAACAGGAGTTAAGAGCACACTGGAGTAACTGAGCACTAAACAGGAGCAAAGAACAAACTGGAGTAACTGAGCATTGAACAGGAGCAAACTGGAGTAACTGAGCATTGAAGAGGAAGAAAGGGCAAACTGGAGTAACTGAGCACTAAACAGGAGCAAAGAGCAAACTGGAGTAACTGAGCACTAAACAGGAGCTATGAGAAAACTGGAGTAAGTGAGCATTAAACAGGAGTGAGTTGCAAACTGTAGTAACTGAGCACTAAACAGGAGGAAAAAGCAAACCGGAGTAAGTGAGCACTAAACAGGAGTGAGTAGGAAACTGGAGTAACTGAGCATTGAAGGGGAAGAAAGGGCAATTTGGAGTAACTGAGCACTACATAGAGAGAAAGAAAGGGCAATTTGGAGTTACTGAGAACTACACAGAGAGGAAGAAAGGGACATTTGGAGTAACTGAGCACTGCACAGGAGCATTTGGCAAATTGGTGTATATGAGCATCAAACTGGAATGAGGAGCAAACTGGAGTAAAAGAGCACTAAACAGGAGTGAAGAGCAAACTGGAGTAACTGAGCACTAAACAGGAAGAAAGAGAAAATTGAACTTATTGAGCACTAAACAGGAGCAATCTGAAGTAACTGAGCACTAAACAGGAGCTAAGAGCAAACTGGAGTAACTGAGCATTAAAGACAAGCGAGTTGCAAACAGTAGTAACTGAGCACTAAACAGGAGGAAAAAGCAAACTGGAGTAAGTGAGCACTAAACAGGAGTGAGTAGCAAACTGGAGTAAATGAGCATTAAACAGGGCATGTAGCAAACTGGAGTAACTGCGCACTAAACTGGGCATGTAGCAAACTGGAGTAACTGAGTGCTAAACAGGAGCAAACAGCAAACTGGAGTAACAGCATTAAACAGGATTAAAGAGCGAACTGAAGTAACTGAGCATTAAGCAGGAGTGAGTAGCAAACTGGAGTAACTGAGCATTAAACAGGATCAATTTGCAAAGTGGAATAACTGAGCACTAAACTGGAGCAAAGAGCAAACTGGAGTAACTGAGCATTAAACAGGACTGAGTAACAAACTGGAGTAACTAAGTGCTAAACAGGAGCAAATAGCAAACTGGAGTAACTGAGCATTAAACAGGACAGAGTAGCAAACTGGAGTAACTGAGCACGAAACAGGAGCAAAGACCAAATTAGAGTAACTGCGCATTACACAGGGGTCGAACAGCAAACTTGAGTAACTGCGCAATAAACAGGAGCAAAGAGCAAACTTGAGTAACTGAGCATTAAACAGGATCAAACTGTAGTAACTGAGCATTGAAGAGGAAGAAAGGGCAAACTGGAGTAACTGAGCACGAAACAGGAGCATATAACAAATTGGTGTATATGAGCATCAAACTGGAATGAGGAGCAAGTTGGAGTAACTGAGCACTAAACAGGAGCGAAGAGTAAACTGGAGTAACTGGGCACTAAACAGGAGGAAAGAGAAAATTGAACTAACTGAGCGCTAAACAGGAGCAATCTGAAGTAACTGAGCACTAAACAGGAGCTAAGAGCAAACTGGAGTAACTGAGCATTAAACACGAGTGATGTGCAAACTGTAGTAACTGAGCACTAAACAGGAGGAAAAAGCAAACTGGAGTATGTGAGCACTAAACAGGAGTGAGTAGCAAACTGGAGCAATTGTGTATTAAACAGTAGTGAGTAGCAAACTGGAGTAACTGAGTGCAAAACAGGAGCAAAGAGCATACTGGAGTAACTGAGTGCTAAACAGGGGCAAAGAGCAAACTGGAGTAACTGAGTGTTAAACAGGAGCGAGTAGCAAACTGGAGTAACTGAGCATTAAACAGGGCATGTAGCAAACTGGAGTAACTGCGCACTAAACAGGAGCAAAGAGCAAAATGGAGGATCCGAGCACTAATCAAGAGCAAACTGGAGTAATTGAACATTAGATAGGAGCTAAGAGCACACTGGAGTAACCGAGCACTAACCAGGAGCAACATTAAACAACGGAGTATTAAACAGAATCAAAAAGCAAACTGGAGTAACTGAGCACTAAACATGAGCAAAGAGCAAACTGGAGTAACCAAGCATTAAACAGGAGTGAGTAGCACACTGCGGTAATTGAGTATTAAACAGAGGTGAGTAGCAACTGGAGTAACTGAGCACTAAACAGGAGCAAAGAGCAAACTGGAGTAACTGAGCATTGAACAGGAGCAAACTGGAGTAACTGAGCATTGAAGAGGAAGAAAGGGCAAACTGGAGTAACTGAGCACTAAACAGGAGCAAAGAGAAAACTGGAGTAACTGAGCACTAAACAGGAGCTAATAGAATACTGGAGTAACTGAGCATTAAAGACGAGTGAGTTGCAAACTGTGGTAACTGAGCACTAAACAGGAGGAAAAAACAAACCGGAGTAAGTGAGCACTAAACAGGAGTGAGTAGCAAACTGGAGTAACTGAGCATTGAAGAGGAAGAAAGGGCAATTTGGAGTAACTGAGCACTACACAGAGAGAAAGAAAGGGCAATTTGGAGTTACTGAGAACTACACAGAGAGGAAGAAAGGGACATTTGGAGTAACTGAGCACTACACAGGAGCATTTGGCAAATTGGTGCATATGAGCATCAAACTGGAATGAGGAGCAAACTGGAGTAAAAGAGCACCAAACAGGAGTGAAGAGCAAACTGGAGTAACTGAGCACTAAACAGGAAGAAAGAGAAAAGTGAACTAATTGAGCACTAAACAGGAGCAATCTGAAGTAACTGAGCACTAAACAGGAGCTAAGAGCAAACTGGAGTAACTGAGCATTAAAGATGAGCGAGTTGCCAACAGTAGTAACTGAGCACTAAACAGGAGGAAAAAGCAAACTGGAGTAAGTGAGCGCTAAACAGGAGTGAGTAGCAAACTGGAGTAAATGAGCATTAAACAGGGTATGTAGCAAACTGGAGTAACTGCGCACTAAACTGGAGCAAAGAGCAAACTTGAGTAACTGAGCATTAAACAGGATCAAACTGTAGTAACTGAGCATTGAAGAGGAAGAAAGGGCAAACTGGAGTAACTGAGCACGAAACAGGAGCATATAACAAATTGGTGTATATGAGCATCAAACTGGAATGAGGAGCAAGTTGGAGTAACTGAGCACTAAACAGGAGCGAAGAGTAAACTGGAGTAACTGGGCACTAAACAGGAGGAA
This sequence comes from Isurus oxyrinchus, assembly GCA_026770705.1. NCBI lineage: Eukaryota > Metazoa > Chordata > Chondrichthyes > Lamniformes > Lamnidae > Isurus > Isurus oxyrinchus. Next base: position 18,572,647 of record JANJGN010000016.1, on the reverse strand, counting down.
AGAGAAAATTGAACTAACTGAGCGCTAAACAGGAGCAATCTGAAGTAACTGAGCACTAAACAGGAGCTAAGAGCAAACTGGAGTAACTGAGCATTAAACACGAGTGATGTGCAAACTGTAGTAACTGAGCACTAAACAGGAGGAAAAAGCAAACTGGAGTATGTGAGCACTAAACAGGAGTGAGTAGCAAACTGGAGCAATTGTGTATTAAACAGTAGTGAGTAGCAAACTGGAGTAACTGAGTGCAAAACAGGAGCAAAGAGCATACTGGAGTAACTGAGTGCTAAACAGGGGCAAAGAGCAAACTGGAGTAACTGAGTGTTAAACAGGAGCGAGTAGCAAACTGGAGTAACTGAGCATTAAACAGGGCATGTAGCAAACTGGAGTAACTGCGCACTAAACAGGAGCAAAGAGCAAAATGGAGGATCCGAGCACTAATCAAGAGCAAACTGGAGTAATTGAACATTAGATAGGAGCTAAGAGCACACTGGAGTAACCGAGCACTAACCAGGAGCAACATCAAACAACGGAGTATTAAACAGAATCAAATAGCAAACTGGAGTAACTGAGCACTAAACATGAGCAAAGAGCAAACTGGAGTAACCAAGCATTAAACAGGAGTGAGTAGCACACTGCGGTAATTGAGTATTAAACAGAGGTGAGTAGCAACTGGAGTAACTGAGCATTAAACAGGAGCAAAGAGCAAATTGGAGTAACTGAGCATTAAACAGGAGTAAGTAGCAAACTGGAGTAACTGAGCATTAAACAGGGATGAGTAGCAAACTGGAGTATCTGAGCACTAAAGAGGAGCAAAGTGCAAACTGGAGTAACTGAGCATTAAACAGGAGCAAAAAGCCAGCTGGTGTAACAGCATTAAATAGGAGCAAAGGGCTAACTGGAATAACTGAGCACTAAACAGGAGTAAAGAGCAAACCAGAGGAACTGAGCATTAAATAGGATTAAAGAGCAAACTGGAGCAACTGATCATTAAACAGGACTGTGTAGCAAACTGGAGTAACTGAGCACTAAACAGAAGCAAAGAGCAAACTGGAGTAACTGAGCACTAAACAGGAGCTAAGAGAAAACTGGAGTAAGTGAGCATTAAACAGGAGGGAGTTGCAAACTGGAGTAACTGAGCACTAAACAGGAGGAAAAATCAAACTGGAGTAAGTGAGCACTAAACAGGAGTGAGTAGCAAACTGGAGCAATTGTGTATTAAACAGGGGTGAGGAGCAAACTGGAGTAACTAAGTGGAAAAGAGGAGCAAAGAACATATTGGAGTAACTGAGTGCTAAACAGGAGCAAAGAGCAAACTGGGGTAACTGAGCGTTAAACAGGAACGAGTAGCAAACTGCAGTAACTGAGCATTAAACAGTTCGTGTTTCAAACTGGAGTAACTGCGCACTAAACAGGAGCAAAGAGCAAAATGGAGGATCGGAGCACTAATCAAGAACAAACTGGAGTAACTGAACATTAAATAGGAGGTAAGAGCACACTGGAGTAACTGAGTACTAACCAAGAGCAAAATCGAACAACTGAGTATTAAACAGAATCAAATAGCAAACGGGAGTAACTGAGCACTAAACAGGAGCAAAGCGCAAACTGGAGTAACCAAGCATTAAACAGGGACGAGTAGCAAACTGGAGTAAGTGAGCACTAAACAGGAGTGAGTAGCAAACTGGAGTAAGTGAACGCTAAACAGGAGCAAAGAGCAAACTGGAGTAACTGAGTATTCAACAGGAGTAAGTAGCAAACTGGAGTAACTAAGCATTAAACAGGGATGAGTAGTGACCTGGAGCAACTGAGCACTAAAGAGGAGCAAAGAGCAAACTAGAGTAACTGAGCATTAAACAGGATTAAAGAGCAAACTGAAGTAATTGAGCATTAAGCAGGAGTGAGTAGCAAACTGGAGTAACTGAGCACTAAACAGGAGCAAAGAGCAAACTGGAGTAACTGAGCATTAAACAGGAGCAAACTGGAGTAACTGAGCATTGCAGAGAAAGAAAGGGCAAACTGGAGTAATTGAGCAATACACAGGAGCAAATCGCAAATTGGTGTCTATGAGCAGCAAACAGGAATGAGGAGCAAACTGGAGTAACTGAGCACTAAACAGGAGCAAAGAGCAAACTGGAATAACTGAGCACTAAACAGGAGGAAAGAGAAAATTGAACTAACTGAGCACCAAACAGGAGCAAACTGGAGTAACTGAGCACTAAACAGGAGTGAGTAGCAAACTGGAGCAATTGTGTATTAAACAGGGCTGAGTAGCAAACTGGAGTAACTGAGTGCAAAATAGGAGCAAAGAGCATACTGGAGTAACTGAGTGCTAAACAGGAGCAAATATCAAACTGGAGTAACTGAGTCTTAAACAGGAGCGAGTAGCAAACTGGAGTAACTGCGCACTAAACAGGAGCAAAGAGCAAAATCGAGGATGTGAGCACTAATCAAGAGTAAACTGGATTAACTGAATATTAAATAGGAGCTAAGAGCACACTGGAGTAACTGAGCACTAATCAAGAGCAAAATCGAACAGCTGAGTATTAAACAGAATCAAATAGCAAACTGGAGTAACTGAGCACTAAACAGGAGCAAAGAGCAAACTGGAGCAACTGAACATGAAACAGGACTGAGTAGCAAACTGGAGTAACTGAATACTAAATAGGAGATAAGAGCACACTGGAGTAACTGAGTACTAACCAAGAGCAAAATTGAACAACTCAGTATTAAACAGAATCAAATAGCAAACTGGAGTAACTGAGCACTAAACAGGAGCAAAGAGCTAACTGGAGTAACTGTGCACTAAACAGGAGGAAAGAGCAAACTGGAGGAACTGAGCATTAAACAGGAGTAAAGAGCACACTGGAGTAACTGAGCACTAAACAGGAGCAAAGAGCAAACTGGAGTAACTGAGCATTGAACAGGAGCAAACTGGAGTAACTGAGCATTGAAGAGGAAGAAAGGGCAAACTGGAGTAACTGAGCACTAAACAGGAGCAAAGAGAAAACTGGAGTAACTGAGCACTAAACAGGAGCTAATAGAATACTGGAGTAACTGAGCATTAAAGACGAGTGAGTTGCAAACTGTGGTAACTGAGCACTAAACAGGAGGAAAAAACAAACCGGAGTAAGTGAGCACTAAACAGGAGTGAGTAGCAAACTGGAGTAACTGAGCATTGAAGAGGAAGAAAGGGCAATTTGGAGTAACTGAGCACTACACAGAGAGAAAGAAAGGGCAATTTGGAGTTACTGAGAACTACACAGAGAGGAAGAAAGGGACATTTGGAGTAACTGAGCACTACACAGGCGCATTTGGCAAATTGGTGCATATGAGCATCAAACTGGAATGAGGAGCAAACTGGAGTAAAAGAGCACCAAACAGGAGTGAAGAGCAAACTGGAGTAACTGAGCACTAAACAGGAAGAAAGAGAAAAGTGAACTAATTGAGCACTAAACAGGAGCAATCTGAAGTAACTGAGCACTAAACAGGAGCTAAGAGCAAACTGGAGTAACTGAGCATTAAAGATGAGCGAGTTGCCAACAGTAGTAACTGAGCACTAAACAGGAGGAAAAAGCAAACTGGAGTAAGTGAGCGCTAAACAGGAGTGAGTAGCAAACTGGAGTAAATGAGCATTAAACAGGGTGTGTAGCAAACTGGAGTAACTGCGCACTAAACTGGAGCAAAGAGCAAACTTGAGTAACTGAGCATTAAACAGGATCAAACTGTAGTAACTGAGCATTGAAGAGGAAGAAAGGGCAAACTGGAGTAACTGAGCACGAAACAGGAGCATGTAACAAATTGGTGTATATGAGCATCAAACTGGAATGAGGAGCAAGTTGGAGTAACTGAGCACTAAACAGGAGCGAAGAGTAAACTGGAATAACTGAGCACTAAACAGGAGGAAAGAGAAAATTGAACTAACTGAGCACCAAACAGGAGCAAACTGGAGTAACTGAGCACTAAACAGGAGTGAGTAGCAAACTGGAGTAACTGAGCATTAAAGATGAGCGAGTTGCCAACAGTAGTAACTGAGCACTAAACAGGAGGAAAAAGCAAACTGGAGTAAGTGAGCGCTAAACAGGAGTGAGTAGCAAACTGGAGTAAATGAGCATTAAACAGGGTGTGTAGCAAACTGGAGTAACTGCGCACTAAACTGGAGCAAAGAGCAAACTTGAGTAACTGAGCATTAAACAGGATCAAACTGTAGTAACTGAGCATTGAAGAGGAAGAAAGGGCAAACTGGAGTAACTGAGCACGAAACAGGAGCATATAACAAATTGGTGTATATGAGCATCAAACTGGAATGAGGAGCAAGTTGGAGTAACTGAGCACTAAACAGGAGCGAAGAGTAAACTGGAGTAACTGGGCACTAAACAGGAGGAAAGAGAAAATTGAACTAACTGAGCGCTAAACAGGAGCAATCTGAAGTAACTGAGCACTAAACAGGAGCTAAGAGCAAACTGGAGTAACTGAGCATTAAACACGAGTGATGTGCAAACTGTAGTAACTGAGCACTAAACAGGAGGAAAAAGCAAACTGGAGTATGTGAGCACTAAACAGGAGTGAGTAGCAAACTGGAGCAATTGTGTATTAAACAGTAGTGAGTAGCAAACTGGAGTAACTGAGTGCAAAACAGGAGCAAAGAGCATACTGGAGTAACTGAGTGCTAAACAGGGGCAAAGAGCAAACTGGAGTAACTGAGTGTTAAACAGGAGCGAGTAGCAAACTGGAGTAACTGAGCATTAAACAGGGCATGTAGCAAACTGGAGTAACTGCGCACTAAACAGGAGCAAAGAGCAAAATGGAGGATCCGAGCACTAATCAAGAGCAAACTGGAGTAATTGAACATTAGATAGGAGCTAAGAGCACACTGGAGTAACCGAGCACTAACCAGGAGCAACATCAAACAACGGAGTATTAAACAGAATCAAATAGCAAACTGGAGTAACTGAGCACTAAACATGAGCAAAGAGCAAACTGGAGTAACCAAGCATTAAACAGGAGTGAGTAGCACACTGCGGTAATTGAGTATTAAACAGAGGTGAGTAGCAACTGGAGTAACTGAGCATTAAACAGGAGCAAAGAGCAAATTGGAGTAACTGAGCATTAAACAGGAGTAAGTAGCAAACTGGAGTAACTGAGCATTAAACAGGGATGAGTAGCAAACTGGAGTATCTGAGCACTAAAGAGGAGCAAAGTGCAAACTGGAGTAACTGAGCATTAAACAGGAGCAAAAAGCCAGCTGGTGTAACAGCATTAAATAGGAGCAAAGGGCTAACTGGAATAACTGAGCACTAAACAGGAGTAAAGAGCAAACCAGAGGAACTGAGCATTAAATAGGATTAAAGAGCAAACTGGAGCAACTGATCATTAAACAGGACTGTGTAGCAAACTGGAGTAACTGAGCACTAAACAGAAGCAAAGAGCAAACTGGAGTAACTGAGCACTAAACAGGAGCTAAGAGAAAACTGGAGTAAGTGAGCATTAAACAGGAGGGAGTTGCAAACTGGAGTAACTGAGCACTAAACAGGAGGAAAAATCAAACTGGAGTAAGTGAGCACTAAACAGGAGTGAGTAGCAAACTGGAGCAATTGTGTATTAAACAGGGGTGAGGAGCAAACTGGAGTAACTAAGTGGAAAAGAGGAGCAAAGAACATATTGGAGTAACTGAGTGCTAAACAGGAGCAAAGAGCAAACTGGGGTAACTGAGCGTTAAACAGGAATGAGTAGCAAACTGCAGTAACTGAGCATTAAACAGTTCGTGTTTCAAACTGGAGTAACTGCGCACTAAACAGGAGCAAAGAGCAAAATGGAGGATCGGAGCACTAATCAAGAACAAACTGGAGTAACTGAACATTAAATAGGAGGTAAGAGCACACTGGAGTAACTGAGTACTAACCAAGAGCAAAATCGAACAACTGAGTATTAAACAGAATCAAATAGCAAACGGGAGTAACTGAGCACTAAACAGGAGCAAAGCGCAAACTGGAGTAACCAAGCATTAAACAGGGACGAGTAGCAAACTGGAGTAAGTGAGCACTAAACAGGAGTGAGTAGCAAACTGGAGTAAGTGAACGCTAAACAGGAGCAAAGAGCAAACTGGAGTAACTGAGTATTCAACAGGAGTAAGTAGCAAACTGGAGTAACTAAGCATTAAACAGGGATGAGTAGTGACCTGGAGCAACTGAGCACTAAAGAGGAGCAAAGAGCAAACTAGAGTAACTGAGCATTAAACAGGATTAAAGAGCAAACTGAAGTAATTGAGCATTAAGCAGGAGTGAGTAGCAAACTGGAGTAACTGAGCACTAAACAGGAGCAAAGAGCAAACTGGAGTAACTGAGCATTAAACAGGAGCAAACTGGAGTAACTGAGCATTGCAGAGAAAGAAAGGGCAAACTGGAGTAATTGAGCAATACACAGGAGCAAATCGCAAATTGGTGTCTATGAGCAGCAAACAGGAATGAGGAGCAAACTGGAGTAACTGAGCACTAAACAGGAGCAAAGAGCAAACTGGAATAACTGAGCACTAAACAGGAGGAAAGAGAAAATTGAACTAACTGAGCACCAAACAGGAGCAAACTGGAGTAACTGAGCACTAAACAGGAGTGAGTAGCAAACTGGAGCAATTGTGTATTAAACAGGGCTGAGTAGCAAACTGGAGTAACTGAGTGCAAAATAGGAGCAAAGAGCATACTGGAGTAACTGAGTGCTAAACAGGAGCAAATATCAAACTGGAGTAACTGAGTCTTAAACAGGAGTGAGTAGCAAACTGGAGTAACTGCGCACTAAACAGGAGCAAAGAGCAAAATCGAGGATGTGAGCACTAATCAAGAGTAAACTGGATTAACTGAATATTAAATAGGAGCTAAGAGCACACTGGAGTAACTGAGCACTAATCAAGAGCAAAATCGAACAGCTGAGTATTAAACAGAATCAAATAGCAAACTGGAGTAACTGAGCACTAAACAGGAGCAAAGAGCAAACTGGAGCAACTGAACATGAAACAGGACTGAGTAGCAAACTGGAGTAACTGAATATTAAATAGGAGATAAGAGCACACTGGAGTAACTGAGTACTAACCAAGAGCAAAATTGAACAACTCAGTATTAAACAGAATCAAATAGCAAACTGGAGTAACTGAGCACTAAACAGGAGCAAAGAGCTAACTGGAGTAACTGTGCACTAAACAGGAGGAAAGAGCAAACTGGAGGAACTGAGCATTAAACAGGAGTAAAGAGCACACTGGAGTAACTGAGCACTAAACAGGAGCAAAGAGCAAACTGGAGTAACTGAGCATTGAACAGGAGCAAACTGGAGTAACTGAGCATTGAAGAGGAAGAAAGGGCAAACTGGAGTAACTGAGCACTAAACAGGAGCAAAGAGAAAACTGGAGTAACTGAGCACTAAACAGGAGCTAATAGAATACTGGAGTAACTGAGCATTAAAGACGAGTGAGTTGCAAACTGTGGTAACTGAGCACTAAACAGGAGGAAAAAACAAACCGGAGTAAGTGAGCACTAAACAGGAGTGAGTAGCAAACTGGAGTAACTGAGCATTGAAGAGGAAGAAAGGGCAATTTGGAGTAACTGAGCACTACACAGAGAGAAAGAAAGGGCAATTTGGAGTTACTGAGAACTACACAGAGAGGAAGAAAGGGACATTTGGAGTAACTGAGCACTACACAGGAGCATTTGGCAAATTGGTGCATATGAGCATCAAACTGGAATGAGGAGCAAACTGGAGTAAAAGAGCACCAAACAGGAGTGAAGAGCAAACTGGAGTAACTGAGCACTAAACAGGAAGAAAGAGAAAAGTGAACTAATTGAGCACTAAACAGGAGCAATCTGAAGTAACTGAGCACTAAACAGGAGCTAAGAGCAAACTGGAGTAACTGAGCATTAAAGATGAGCGAGTTGCCAACAGTAGTAACTGAGCACTAAACAGGAGGAAAAAGCAAACTGGAGTAAGTGAGCGCTAAACAGGAGTGAGTAGCAAACTGGAGTAAATGAGCATTAAACAGGGTGTGTAGCAAACTGGAGTAACTGCGCACTAAACTGGAGCAAAGAGCAAACTGGAGTAACTAAGCATTAAACAGAACTGAGTAGCAAACTGCAGTAACTGATCATTAAACAGGCTTGAACAGCAAACTTGAGTAACTGAGCATTAAACAGGATCAAATAGCAAACTGGAGTAACTGAGCACTAAACAGGAGCAAACAGCAAACTGGAGGAACTGAGCATTAAATAGGAGCAAAGAGCAAACTGGAGTAACTGAGCATTAAACAGGATCAAATAGCAAACTGGAGTAAATGAGCACTAAACAGGAGTAAAGAGCACACTGGAGTAACTGAGCACTAAACAGGAGCAAAGAGCAAACTGGAGTAACTGAGCATTAAACAGGAGCAAACTGGAGTAACTGAGCATTGAAGAGGAAGAAAGGGCAAACTGGAGTAACTGAGCACTAAACAGGAGCAAAAAGCAAACTGGAGGAACTGAGCATTAAACAGGAGTTAAGAGCACACTGGAGTAACTGAGCACTAAACAGGAGCAAAGAACAAACTGGAGTAACTGAGCATTGAACAGGAGCAAACTGGAGTAACTGAGCATTGAAGAGGAAGAAAGGGCAAACTGGAGTAACTGAGCACTAAACAGGAGCAAAGAGCAAACTGGAGTAAATGAGCATTAAACAGGGCGTGTAGCAAACTGGAGTAACTGCGCACTAAACTGGGCATGTAGCAAACTGGAGTAACTGAGTGCTAAACAGGAGCAAACAGCAAACTGGAGTAACTGAGCATTAAACAGGATTAAAGAGCGAACTGAAGTAACTGAGCATTAAGCAGGAGTGAGTAGCAAACTGGAGTAACTGAGCATTAAACAGGATCAATTTGCAAAGTGGAATAACTGAGCACTAAACTGGAGCAAAGAGCAAACTGGAGTAACTGAGCATTAAACAGGACTGAGTAACAAACTGGAGTAACTAAGTGCTAAACAGGAGCAAATAGCAAACTGGAGTAACTGAGCATTAAACAGGACAGAGTAGCAAACTGGAGTAACTGAGCACGAAACAGGAGCAAAGACCAAATTAGAGTAACTGCGCATTACACAGGGGTCGAACAGCAAACTTGAGTAACTGAGCAATAAACAGGAGCAAAGAGCAAACTTGAGTAACTGAGCATTAAACAGGATCAAACTGTAGTAACTGAGCATTGAAGAGGAAGAAAGGGCAAACTGGAGTAACTGAGCACGAAACAGGAGCATATAACAAATTGGTGTATATGAGCATCAAACTGGAATGAGGAGCAAGTTGGAGTAACTGAGCACTAAACAGGAGCGAAGAGTAAACTGGAGTAACTGGGCACTAAACAGGAGGAAAGAGAAAATTGAACTAACTGAGCGCTAAACAGGAGCAATCTGAAGTAACTGAGCACTAAACAGGAGCTAAGAGCAAACTGGAGTAACTGAGCATTAAACACGAGTGATGTGCAAACTGTAGTAACTGAGCACTAAACAGGAGGAAAAAGCAAACTGGAGTATGTGAGCACTAAACAGGAGTGAGTAGCAAACTGGAGCAATTGTGTATTAAACAGTAGTGAGTAGCAAACTGGAGTAACTGAGTGCAAAACAGGAGCAAAGAGCATACTGGAGTAACTGAGTGCTAAACAGGGGCAAAGAGCAAACTGGAGTAACTGAGTGTTAAACAGGAGCGAGTAGCAAACTGGAGTAACTGAGCATTAAACAGGGCATGTAGCAAACTGGAGTAACTGCGCACTAAACAGGAGCAAAGAGCAAAATGGAGGATCCGAGCACTAATCAAGAGCAAACTGGAGTAATTGAACATTAGATAGGAGCTAAGAGCACACTGGAGAAACCGAGCACTAACCAGGAGCAACATCAAACAACGGAGTATTAAACAGAATCAAATAGCAAACTGGAGTAACTGAGCACTAAACATGAGCAAAGAGCAAACTGGAGTAACCAAGCATTAAACAGGAGTGAGTAGCACACTGCGGTAATTGAGTATTAAACAGAGGTGAGTAGCAACTGGAGTAACTGAGCATTAAACAGGAGCAAAGAGCAAATTGGAGTAACTGAGCATTAAACAGGAGTAAGTAGCAAACTGGAGTAACTGAGCATTAAACAGGGATGAGTAGCAAACTGGAGTATCTGAGCACTAAAGAGGAGCAAAGTGCAAACTGGAGTAACTGAGCATTAAACAGGAGCAAAAAGCCAGCTGGTGTAACAGCATTAAATAGGAGCAAAGGGCTAACTGGAATAACTGAGCACTAAACAGGAGTAAAGAGCAAACCAGAGGAACTGAGCATTAAATAGGATTAAAGAGCAAACTGGAGCAACTGATCATTAAACAGGACTGTGTAGCAAACTGGAGTAACTGAGCACTAAACAGAAGCAAAGAGCAAACTGGAGTAACTGAGCACTAAACAGGAGCTAAGAGAAAACTGGAGTAAGTGAGCATTAAACAGGAGGGAGTTGCAAACTGGAGTAACTGAGCACTAAACAGGAGGAAAAATCAAACTGGAGTAAGTGAGCACTAAACAGGAGTGAGTAGCAAACTGGAGCAATTGTGTATTAAACAGGGGTGAGGAGCAAACTGGAGTAACTAAGTGGAAAAGAGGAGCAAAGAACATATTGGAGTAACTGAGTGCTAAACAGAGGCAAAGAGCAAACTGGGGTAACTGAGCGTTAAACAGGAACGAGTAGCAAACTGCAGTAACTGAGCATTAAACAGTTCGTGTTTCAAACTGGAGTAACTGCGCACTAAACAGGAGCAAAGAGCAAAATGGAGGATCGGAGCACTAATCAAGAACAAACTGGAGTAACTGAACATTAAATAAGAGGTAAGAGCACACTGGAGTAACTGAGTACTAACCAAGAGCAAAATCGAACAACTGAGTATTAAACAGAATCAAATAGCAAACGGGAGTAACTGAGCACTAAACAGGAGCAAAGCGCAAACTGGAGTAACCAAGCATTAAACAGGGACGAGTAGCAAACTGGAGTAAGTGAGCACTAAACAGGAGTGAGTAGCAAACTGGAGTAAGTGAACGCTAAACAGGAGCAAAGAGCAAACTGGAGTAACTGAGCATTCAACAGGAGTAAGTAGCAAACTGGAGTAACTAAGCATTAAACAGGGATGAGTAGTGACCTGGAGCAACTGAGCACTAAAGAGGAGCAAACTGCAAACTGGAGTAACTGAGCATTAAACAGGAGCAAAACGGAAACTGGAGTGACTGAGCACTAAGCAGGAGCAAATAGCAAACTGGAGTAACTGAGCACTGAACAGGAGCAAAGAGCAAACTGGAGAAACTAAGCACTAAATGGAAGCAAAGAGCAAACTGGGGTAACTGAGCATTAAACAGGGGTGAGTAGCAAACTGGAGTAACTGAACATTAAACAGGAGCAAAGCGCAAACTGGAGTGACTGAGCACTAAACAGGAGCAAAGAGCAAAATGGAGGATCTGAACACTAAACAGAAGCAAAGAGCAAACTGGAGAAACTAAGCACTAAATGGAAGCAAAGAGCAAACTAGAGTAACTGAGTATTAAACAGGGGCAAGTAACAAACAGGAGTAACTGAGCACTAAACAGGACCAAAGAGGAAACTGGAGTAAATGAGCACGAAACAGGAGCAAAGAGCAAACTGGAGGTACTGAGCATTAAACAGGAGCAAACTGGAGTAACTGAGCAGTAAATAGGAGCAAAGGGGAGACTGGAGTAAATGAGCACTAAACAAGAGCAAACTGGAGTAACTGAGCATTAAACAGGACTGAGTAGCAAACTGGAATAACCGAGTGCCAATCAGGAGCCAATAACAAACTGGAGTAACTGAGCATTAAACAGGAGCAAATAGCAAACTGGAGTAACTGAGCACTAAACAGGAGCAAGGAGCAAACTAGAGTAACTGAGCACTAAACAGGAGCAAAGAGCAAACTAGAGTAACTGAGCATTAAACAGGATTAAAGAGCAAACTGAAGTAATTGAGCATTAAGCAAGAGTGAGTAGCAAACTGGAGTAACTGAGCACTAAACAGGAGCAAAGAGCAAACTGGAGTAACTGAGCATTAAACAGGAGCAAACTGGAGTAACTGAGCATTGCAGAGAAAGAAAGGGCAAACTGGAGTAATTGAGCAATACACAGGAGCAAATAGCAAATTGGTGTATATGAGCAGCAAACAGGAATGAGGAGCAAACTGGAGTAACTGAGCACTAAACAGGAGCAAAGAGCAAACTGGAGAAACTAAGCACTAAATGGAAGCAAAGAGCAAACTGGGGTAACTGAGCATTAAACAGGGCTGAGTAGCAAACTGGAGTAACTGAACATTAAACAGGAGCAAAGCGCAAACTGGAGTGACTGAGCACTAAACAGGAGCAAAGAGCAAAATGGAGGATCTGAGCACTAATCAAGAGCAAACTGGAGTAATTGAACATTAGATAGGAGCTAAGAGCACACTGGAGTAACCGAGCACTAACCAGGAGCAACATCAAACAACAGAGTATTAAACAGAATCAAACAGCAAACTGGAGTAACTGAGCACTAAACATGAGCAAAGAGCAAACTGGAGTAACCAAGCATTAAACAGGAGTGAGTAGCACACTGCGGTAATTGAGTATTAAACAGAGGTGAGTAGCAACTGGAGTAACTGAGCATTAAACAGGAGTAAGTAGCAAACTGGAGTAACTGAGCATTAAACAGGGATGAGTAGCAAACTGGAGTATCTGAGCACTAAAGAGGAGCAAAGTGCAAACTGGAGTAACTGAGCATTAAACAGGAGCAAAAAGCCAGATGGTGTAACAGCATTAAATAGGAGCAAAGGGCTAACTGGAATAACTGAGCACTAAACAGGAGTAAAGAGCAAACCAGAGGAACTGAGCATTAAATAGGATTAAAGAGCAAACTGGAGTAACAGAGCATTAATCAGGAGTGAGCAGCAAAGTGGAGTAAATTAGCATTAAACAGGAGCAAACTGAAGTAACTGATCATTAAATAGTAGCAAAGAGCAGACTGGAGTAACTGAGCACTAAACAGAAGCAAAGAGCAAATTAGAGTAACTGAGCACTGAACAGGAGCAAAATGGAAAAACTGAGCATTAAACAGGACCAAATAACATTCTGGAGTAACTGAGCACTAAACAGGAGCAAAGAGCAAACTGGAGCAACTGATCATTAAACAGGACTGTGTAGCAAACTGGAGTAACTGAGCACTAAACAGAAGCAAAGAGCAAACTGGAGTAACTGAGCACTAAACAGGAGCTTAGAGAAAACAGGAGTAAGTGAGCATTAAACAGGAGGGAGTTGCAAACTGGAGTAACTGAGCACTAAACAGGAGGAAAAATCAAACTGGAGTAAGTGAGCACTAAACAGGAGTGAGTAGCAAACTGGAGCAATTGTGTATTAAACAGGGGTGAGGAGCAAACTGGAGTAACTAAGTGGAAAAGAGGAGCAAAGAACATACTGGAGTAACTGAGTGCTAAACAGGAGCAAAGAGCAAACTGGGGTAACTGAGCGTTAAACAGGAACGAGTAGCAAACTGCAGTAACTGAGCATTAAACAGTTCGTGTAGCAAACTGGAGGAACTGCGCACTAAACAGGAGCAAAGAGCAAAATGGAGGATCGGAGCACTAATCAAGAACAAACTGGAGTAACTGAACATTAAATAAGAGGTAAGAGCACACTGGAGTAACTGAGTACTAACCAAGAGCAAAATCGAACAACTGAGTATTAAACAGAATCAAATAGCAAACGGGAGTAACTGAGCACTAAACAGGAGCAAAGCGCAAACTGGAGTAACCAAGCATTAAACAGGGACGAGTAGCAAACTGGAGTAAGTGAGCACTAAACAGGAGTGAGTAGCAAACTGGAGTAAGTGAACGCTAAACAGGAGCAAAGAGCAAACTGGAGTAACTGAGCATTCAACAGGAGTAAGTAGCAAACTGGAGTAACTAAGCATTAAACAGGGATGAGTAGTGACCTGGAGCAACTGAGCACTAAAGAGGAGCAAACTGCAAACTGGAGTAACTGAGCATTAAACAGGAGCAAAGCGGAAACTGGAGTGACTGAGCACTAAGCAGGAGCAAACAGCAAACCGGAGTAACTGAGCACTGAACAGGAGCAAAGAGCAAACTGGAGAAACTAAGCACTAAATGGAAGCAAAGAGCAAACTGGGGTAACTGAGCATTAAACAGGGGTGAGTTGCAAACTGGAGTAACTGAACATTAAACAGGAGCAAAGCGCAAACTGGAGTGACTGAGCACTAAACAGGAGCAAAGAGCAAACTGGATTAACTGAGCACTAAACAGGAGCAAAGAGCAAACTGGGGAACCTGAACACTAAACAGAAGCAAAGAGCAAACTGGAGAAACTAAGCACTAAATGGAAGCAAAGAACAAACTAGAGTAACTGAGTATTAAACAGGGGCAAGTAACAAACAGGAGTAACTGAGCACTAAACAGGACCAAAGAGGAAACTGGAGTAAATGAGCACGAAACAGGAGCAAAGAGCAAACTGGAGGTACTGAGCATTAAACAGGAGCAAACTGGAGTAACTGAGCAGTAAATAGGAGCAAAGGGGAGACTGGAGTAAATGAGCACTAAACAAGAGCAAACTGGAGTAACTGAGCATTAAACAGGACTGAGTAGCAAACTGGAATAACCGAGTGCCAATCAGGAGCCAATAACAAACTGGAGTAACTGAGCATTAAACAGGAGCAAATAGCAAACTGGAGTAACTGAGCACTAAACAGGAGCAAGGAGCAAACTAGAGTAACTGAGCACTAAACAGGAGCAAAGAGCAAACTAGAGTAACTGAGCATTAAACAGGATTAAAGAGCAAACTGAAGTAATTGAGCATTAAGCAGGAGTGAGTAGCAAACTGGAGTAACTGAGCACTAAACAGGAGCAAAGAGCAAACTGGAGTAACTGAGCATTAAACAGGAGCAAACTGGAGTAACTGAGCATTGCAGAGAAAGAAAGGGCAAACTGGAGTAATTGAGCAATACACAGGAGCAAATAGCAAATTGGTGTATATGAGCAGCAAACAGGAATGAGGAGCAAACTGGAGTAACTGAGCACTAAACAGGAGCAAAGAGCAAACTGGAATAACTGAGCACTAAACAGGAGGAAAGAGAAAATTGAACTAACTGAGCACCAAACAGGAGCAAACTGGAGTAACTGAGCACTAAACAGGAGTGAGTAGCAAACTGGAGCAATTGTGTATTAAACAGGGCTGAGTAGCAAACTGGAGTAACTGAGTGCAAAATAGGAGCAAAGAGCATACTGGAGTAACTGAGTACTAAACAGGAGCAAATATCAAACTGGAGTAACTGAGTCTTAAACAGGAGCGAGTAGCAAACTGGAGTAACTGCGCACTAAACAGGAGCAAAGAGCAAAATCGAGGATGTGAGCACTAATCAAGAGCAAACTGGAGTAACTGAATATTAAATAGGAGCTAAGAGCACACAGGAGTAACTGAGCACTAATCAAGAGCAAAATCGAACAGCTGAGTATTAAACAGAATCAAATAGCAAACTGGAGTAACTGAGCACTAAACAGGAGCAATCTGAAGTAACTGAGCACTAAACAGGAGCTTAGAGCAAACTGGAGTAACTGAGCATTAAAGATGAGCGAGTTGCCAACAGTAGTAACTGAGCACTAAACAGGAGGAAAAAGCAAACTGGAGTAAGTGAGCGCTAAACAGGAGTGAGTAGCAAACTGGAATAAATGAGCATTAAACAGGGCGTGTAGCAAACTGGAGTAACTGCGCACTAAACTGGAGCAAAGAGCAAACTGGAGTAACTAAGCATTAAGCAGAACTGAGTAGCAAACTGCAGTAACTGATCATTAAACAGGCTTGAACAGCAAACTTGAGTAACTGAGCATTAAACAGGATCAAATAGCAAACTGGAGTAAATGAGCACTAAACAGGAGCAAAAAGCAAACTGGTGGAACTGAGCATTAAACAGGAGTAAAGAGCACACTGGAGTAACTGAGCACTAAACAGGAGCAAAGAGCAAACTGGAGTAACTGAGCATTAAACAGGAGCAAACTGGAGTAACTGAGCATTGAAGAGGAAGAAAGGGCAAACTGGAGTAACTGAGCACTAAACAGGAGCAAAAGGCAAACTGGAGGAACTGAGCATTAAACAGGAGTTAAGAACACACTGGAGTAACTGAGCACTAAACAGGAGCAAAGAGCAAACTGGAGTAACTGAGCATTGAACAGGAGCAAACTGGAGTAACTGAGCATTGAAGAGGAAGAAAGGGCAAACTGGAGTAACTGAGCACTAAACAGGAGCAAAGAGCAAACTGGAGTAACTGAGCACTAAACAGGAGCTATGAGAAAACTGGAGTAAGTGAGCATTAAACAGGAGGGAGTTGCAATCTGAAGTAACTGAGCACTAAACAGGAGCTAAGAGCAAACTGGAGTAACTGAGCATTAAAGACGAGTGAGTTGCAAACTGTGGTAACTGAGCACTAAACAGGAGGAAAAAGCAAACCTGAGTAAGTGAGCACTAAACAGGAGTGAGTAGCAAACTGGAGTAACTGAGCATTGAAGGGGAAGAAAGGGCAATTTGGAGTAACTGAGCACTACACAGAGAGAAAGAAAGGGCAATTTGGAGTTACTGAGAACTACACAGAGAGGAAGAAAGGGACATTTGGAGTAACTGAGCACTACACAGGAGCATTTGGCAAATTGGTGTATATGAGCATCAAACTGGAATGAGGAGCAAACTGGAGTAAAAGAGCACTAAACAGGAGTGAAGAGCAAACTGGAGTAACTGAGCACTAAACAGGAAGAAAGAGAAAATTGAACTAATTGAGCACTAAACAGGAGCAATCTGAAGTAACTGAGCACTAAACAGGAGCAAAGAGCAAACTATAGTAACTGAGCATTAAACAGGAGCAATGAGCAAATTGGAGTAACTGAGCACTGAACAGGAGCAAAGAGCAAAGTAGAGTAACTGAGCATTACACAGGGATCGAACAGCAAATTTGAGTAACTGAGCAATAAACAGAGCAAACAGCAAACTGAAGTAACTGAACATTAAACAGGAGCAAACTTGAGTAACTGAGCATTGAAGAGGAAGAAAGGGCAATTTGGAGTAACTGAGCACTACACAGGAGCAAATAGCAAATTGGTGTATATGAGCATCAAACAGGAATGAGGAGCAAACTGGAGTAACTGAGCACTAAACAGGAGCAAAGAACAAACTGGAGTAACTGAACACAAAACAGGACGAACGAGAAAACTGGAGTAACTGAGCATTAAACAGGAGGAAAGAGAAAATTGAACTAATTGAGCACTAAACAGGAGCAAACTGGAGTATCTGAGCACTAAACAGGAGCAAAGAGCAAACTTTAGTAACTGAGCATTAAACGGAATCATAGTGCAAACTGGAGTAACTGAGCACTAAACAGGAGCAAATTGGAGTAACTATGCATTAAATAGGAGCAAAGAGCAGACTGGAGTAACTGAGCACAAAACCAGAGCAAAATGGAATAACTGAGCATTAAACAGGATCAAAGAGCAAACTGGAGTAACTGAGCACTATACAGGAGCAAAGAGCAAACTGGAGGTACTTAGCATTAAACAGGATTAAAGAGCAAACTGGAGTAATTGAGCATTAAGCAGGAGTGAGTAACAAAGTGGAGTAACTGAATACTAAACCGGAGCAAATAGCAAACTGGAGTAACTGAGCACTGAACAGGAGCAAAGAGCAAACTGGAGAAACTAAGCACTAAATGGAAGCAAAGAGCAAACTGGGGTAACTGAGCATTAAACAGGGGTGAGTAGCAAACTGGAGTAACTGAACATTAAACAGGAGCAAAGCGCAAAATGGAGTGACTGAGCACTAAACAGGAGCAAAGAGCAAACTGGATTAACTGAGCACTAAACAGGAGCAAAGAGCAAACTGGAGAACCTGAACACTAAACAGAAGCAAAGAACAAACTGGAGAAACTAAGCACTAAATGGAAGCAAAGAGCAAACTCGAGTAACTGAGTATTAAACAGGGGCAAGTAACAAACAGGAGTAACTGAGCACTAAACAGGACCAAAGAGGAAACTGGAGTAAATGAGCACGAAACAGGAGCAAAGAGCAAACTGGAGGTACTGAGCATTAAACAGGAGCAAACTGGAGTAACTGAGCAGTAAATAGGAGCAAAGGGGAGACTGGAGTAAATGAGCACTAAACAAGAGCAAACTGGAGTAACTGAGCATTAAACAGGACTGAGTAGCAAACTGGAGTAACCGAGTGCCAAACAGGAGCCAATAACAAACTGGAGTAACTGAGCACTAAACAGAAGCAAAGAGCAAACTATAGTAACTGAGCACTAAACGGGATCAAAGAGCAAACTGGAGTAACTGAGCACTAAACAGGAGCAAATTGTAGTAACTGAGCATTAAATAGGAGCAAAGAGCAGACTGGTGTATGTGAATACAAAACCAGAGTGAAATGGAATAACTGAGCATTAAACAGGGTCAAATAGCAAACTGGATTAACTAAGCACTAAACAGGAGCAAAGAGCAAACTGTAGTAACTGAGCATTAAACAGGAGCAATGAGCAAACTGGAGTAACTGAGCACTAAACAGAAGCAAAGAGCAAACTATAGTAACTGAGCATTAAACGGGATCAAAGAGCAAACTGGAGTAACTGAGCACTAAACAGGAGCAAATTGTAGTAACTGAGCATTAAATAGGAGCAAAGAGCAGACTGGTGTATGTGAATACAAAACCAGAGTGAAATGGAATAACTGAGCATTAAACAGGGTCAAATAGCAAACTGGAGTAACTGAGCACTAAACAGGAGCAAAGAGCAAACTATAGTAACTGAGCATTAAACAGGAGCAATGAGCAAATTGGAGTAACTGAGCACTGAACAGGAGCAAAGAGCAAAGTAGAGTAACTGAGCATTAAACAGGGATCGAACAGCAAACTTGAGTAACTGAGCAAGAAACAGGAGCAAACAGCAAACTGAAGTAACTGAGCATTAAACAGGAGCAAACTGGAGTAACTGAGCATTGAAGAGGAAGAAAGGGCAATTTGGAGTAACTGAGCACTACACAGGAGCAAATAGCAAATTGGTGTATATGAGCATCAAACAGGAATGAGGAGCAAACTGGAGTAACTGAGCACTAAACAGGAGCAAAGAACAAACTGGAGTAACTGAACACAAAACAGGACGAACGAGAAAACTGGAGTAACTGAGCATTAAACAGGAGGAAAGAGAAAATTGAATTAATTGAGCACTAAACAGGAGCAAACTGGAGTAACTGAGCACTAAACAGGAGCAAAGAGCAAACTTTAGTAACTGAGCATGAAACGGGATCATAGTGCAAACTGGAGTAACTGAGCACTAAACAGGAGCACATTGGAGTAACTATGCATTAAATAGGAGCAAAGAGCAGACTGGAGTAACTGAGCACAAAACCAGAGCAAAATGGAATAACTGAGCATTAAACAGGATCAAAGAGCAAACTGGAGTAACTGAGCACTATACAGGAGCAAAGAGCAAACTGGAGGTACTTAGCATTAAACAGGATTAAAGAGCAAACTGGAGTAATTGAGCATTAAGCAGGAGTGAGTAACAAAGTGGAGTAACTGAATACTAAACCGGAGCAAATAGCAAACTGGAGTAACTGAGCACTAAACAGGAGCAAAGAGCAAACCAGAGTAACTGAGCACTAAACAGGACCAAAGAGCAAACTGGAGTAACTGAGCACTAGACAAGAGCAAAGAGCAAACTTGAGTAACTGAGTGCTAAACAGGAGCAAAGAGCAAACTGGAGTAACTGAGCACTAAACAGGAGCAAAGAATGAACTGGAGGTACTGAGCATTAAACAGGAGCAAACTGGAGTAACTGAGCATTAAACAGGATCAATTTGCAAAGTGGAATAACTGAGCACTAAACTGGAGCAAAGAGCAAACTGGAGTAACTGAGCATTAAACAGGACTGAGTAACAAACTGGAGTAACTAAGTGCTAAACAGGAGCAAATAGCAAACTGGAGTAACTGAGCATTAAACAGGACAGAGTAGCAAACTGGAGTAACTGAGCACGAAACAGGAGCAAAGACCAAATTAGAGTAACTGTGCATTACACAGGGGTCGAACAGCAAACTTGTGTAACTGAGCAATAAACAGGGGCAAAGAGCAAACTTGAGTAACTGAGCATTAAACAGGAGCAAACTGTAGTAACTGAGCATTGAAGAGGAAGAAAGGGCAAACTGGAGTAACTGAGCACGAAACAGGAGCATATAACAAATTGGTGTATATGAGCATCAAACTGGAATGAGGAGCAAGTGGGAGTAACTGAGCACTAAACAGGAGCGAAGAGTAAACTGGAGTAACTGGGCACTAAACAGGAGGAAAGAGAAAATTGAACTAACTGAGCGCTAAACAGGAGCAATCTGAAGTAACTGAGCACTAAACAGGAGCTAAGAGCAAACTGGAGTAACTGAGCATTAAACACGAGTGATGTGCAAACTGTAGTAACTGAGCACTAAACAGGAGGAAAAAGCAAACTGGAGTAAGTGAGCACTAAACAGGAGTGAGTAGCAAACTGGAGCAATTGTGTATTAAACAGTAGTGAGTAGCAAACTGGAGTAACTGAGTGCAAAACAGGAGCAAAGAGCATACTGGAGTAACTGAGTGCTAAACAGGGGCAAAGAGCAAACTGGAGTAACTGAGCGTTAAACAGGAGGGAGTAGCAAACTGGAGTAACTGAGCATTAAACAGGGCATGTAGCAAACTGGAGTAACTGCGCACTAAACAGGAGCAAAGAGCAAAATGGAGGATCTGAGCACTAATCAAGAGCAAACTGGAGTAATTGAACATTAGATAGGAGCTAAGAGCACACTGGAGTAACCGAGCACTAACCAGGAGCAACATCAAACAACGGAGTATTAAACAGAATCAAATAGCAAACTGGAGTAACTGAGCACTAAACATGAGCAAAGAGCAAACTGGAGTAACCAAGCATTAAACAGGAGTGAGTAGCACACTGCGGTAATTGAGTATTAAACAGAGGTGAGTAGCAACTGGAGTAACTGAGCATTAAACAGGAGCAAAGAGCAAATTGGAGTAACTGAGCATTAAACAGGAGTAAGTAGCAAACTGGAGTAACTGAGCATTAAACAGGGATGAGTAGCAAACTGGAGTATCTGAGCACTAAAGAGGAGCAAAGTGCAAAC
Organism: Isurus oxyrinchus; assembly: GCA_026770705.1. NCBI lineage: Eukaryota > Metazoa > Chordata > Chondrichthyes > Lamniformes > Lamnidae > Isurus > Isurus oxyrinchus. Next base: position 18,551,451 of record JANJGN010000016.1, on the reverse strand, counting down.
TGGAGTAACTGAGCATTAAACAGGAGCAAAAAGCCAGCTGGTGTAACAGCATTAAATAGGAGCAAAGGGCTAACTGGAATAACGGAGCACTAAACAGGAGTAAAGAGCAAACCAGAGGAACTGAGCATTAAGTAGGATTAAAGAGCAAACTGGAGTAACAGAGCATTAATCAGGAGTGAGCAGCAAAGTGGAGTAAATTAGCATTAAACAGGAGCAAACTGAAGTAACTGATCATTAAATAGTAGCAAAGAGCAGACTGGAGTAACTGAGCACTAAACAGAAGCAAAGAGCAAATTAGAGTAACTGAGCACTGAACAGGAGCAAAATGGAAAAACTGAGCATTAAACAGGACCAAATAACATTCTGGAGTAACTGAGCACTAAACAGGAGCAAAGAGCAAACTGGAGCAACTGATCATTAAACAGGACTGTGTAGCAAACTGGAGTAACTGAGCACTAAACAGAAGCAAAGAGCAAACTGGAGTAACTGAGCACTAAACAGGAGCTAAGAGAAAACTGGAGTAAGTGAGCATTAAACAGGAGGGAGTTGCAAACTGGAGTAACTGAGCACTAAACAGGAGGAAAAATCAAACTGGAGTAAGTGAGCACTAAACAGGAGTGAGTAGCAAACTGGAGCAATTGTGTATTAAACAGGGGTGAGGAGCAAACTGGAGTAACTAAGTGGAAAAGAGGAGCAAAGAACATATTGGAGTAACTGAGTGCTAAACAGGAGCAAAGAGCAAACTGGGGTAACTGAGCGTTAAACAGGAACGAGTAGCAAACTGCAGTAACTGAGCATTAAACAGTTCGTGTAGCAAACTGGAGTAACTGCGCACTAAACAGGAGCAAAGAGCAAAATGGAGGATCGGAGCACTAATCAAGAACAAACTGGAGTAACTGAACATTAAATAGGAGGTAAGAGCACACTGGAGTAACTGAGTACTAACCAAGAGCAAAATCGAACAACTGAGTATTAAACAGAATCAAATAGCAAACGGGAGTAACTGAGCACTAAACAGGAGCAAAGCGCAAACTGGAGTAACCAAGCATTAAACAGGGACGAGTAGCAAACTGGAGTAAGTGAGCACTAAACAGGAGTGAGTAGCAAACTGGAGTAAGTGAACGCTAAACAGGAGCAAAGAGCAAACTGGAGTAACTGAGCATTCAACAGGAGTAAGTAGCAAACTGGAGTAACTAAGCATTAAACAGGGATGAGTAGTGACCTGGAGCAACTGAGCTCTAAAGAGGAGCAAACTGCAAACTGGAGTAACTGAGCATTAAACAGGAGCAAAGCGGAAACTGGAGTGACTGAGCACTAAGCAGGAGCAAACAGCAAACTGGAGTAACTGAGCACTGAACAGGAGCAAAGAGCAAACTGGAGAAACTAAGCACTAAATGGAAGCAAAGAGCAAACTGGGGTAACTGAGCATTAAACAGGGGTGAGTAGCAAACTGGAGTAACTGAACATTAAACAGGAGCAAAGCGCAAACTGGAGTGACTGAGCACTAAACAGGAGCAAAGAGCAAACTGGATTAACTGAGCACTAAACAGGAGCAAAGAGCAAACTGGAGAACCTGAACACTAAACAGAAGCAAAGAGCAAACTGGAGAAACTAAGCACTAAATGGAAGCAAAGAGCAAACTCGAGTAACTGAGTATTAAACAGGGGCAAGTAACAAACAGGAGTAACTGAGCACTAAACAGGACCAAAGAGGAAACTGGAGTAAATGAGCACGAAACAGGAGCAAAGAGCAAACTGGAGGTACTGAGCATTAAACAGGAGCAAACTGGAGTAACTGAGCAGTAAATAGGAGCAAAGGGGAGACTGGAGTAAATGAGCACTAAACAAGAGCAAACTGGAGTAACTGAGCATTAAACAGGACTGAGTAGCAAACTGGAGTAACCGAGTGCCAAACAGGAGCCAATAACAAACTGGAGTAACTGAGCACTAAACAGAAGCAAAGAGCAAACTATAGTAACTGAGCATTAAACGGGATCAAAGAGCAAACTGGAGTAACTGAGCACTAAACAGGAGCAAATTGTAGTAACTGAGCTTTAAATAGGAGCGAAGAGCAGACTGGTGTATGTGAATACAAAACCAGAGTGAAATGGAATAACTGAGCATTAAACAGGGTCAAATAGCAAACTGGATTAACTAAGCACTAAACAGGAGCAAAGAGCAAACTGTAGTAACTGAGCATTAAACAGGAGCAATGAGCAAACTGGAGTAACTGAGCACTAAACAGAAGCAAAGAGCAAACTATAGTAACTGAGCATTAAACGGGATCAAAGAGCAAACTGGAGTAACTGAGCACTAAACAGGAGCAAATTGTAGTAACTGAGCATTAAATAGGAGCAAAGAGCAGACTGGTGTATGTGAATACAAAACCAGAGTGAAATGGAATAACTGAGCATTAAACAGGGTCAAATAGCAAACTGGAGTAACTGAGCACTAAACAGGAGCAAAGAGCAAACTATAGTAACTGAGCATTAAACAGGAGCAATGAGCAAATTGGAGTAACTGAGCACTGAACAGGAGCAAAGAGCAAAGTAGAGTAACTGAGCATTAAACAGGGATCGAACAGCAAACTTGAGTAACTGAGCAAGAAACAGGAGCAAACAGCAAACTGAAGTAACTGAGCATTAAACAGGAGCAAACTGGAGTAACTGAGCATTGAAGAGGAAGAAAGGGCAATTTGGAGTAACTGAGCACTACACAGGAGCAAATAGCAAATTGGTGTATATGAGCATCAAACAGGAATGAGGAGCAAACTGGAGTAACTGAGCACTAAACAGGAGCAAAGAACAAACTGGAGTAACTGAACACAACACAGGTGGAACGAGAAAACTGGAGTAACTGAGCATTAAACAGGAGGAAAGAGAAAATTGAACTAATTGAGCACTAAACAGGAGCAAACTGGAGTAACTGAGCACTAAACAGGAGCAAAGAGCAAACTTTAGTAACTGAGCATGAAACGGGATCATAGTGCAAACTGGAGTAACTGAGCACTAAACAGGAGCACATTGGAGTAACTATGCATTAAATAGGAGCAAAGAGCAGACTGGAGTAACTGAGCACAAAACCAGAGCAAAATGGAATAACTGAGCATTAAACAGGATCAAAGAGCAAACTGGAGTAACTGAGCACTATACAGGAGCAAAGAGCAAACTGGAGGTACTTAGCATTAAACAGGATTAAAGAGCAAACTGGAGTAATTGAGCATTAAGCAGGAGTGAGTAACAAAGTGGAGTAACTGAATACTAAACCGGAGCAAATAGCAAACTGGAGTAACTGAGCACTAAACAGGAGCAAAGAGCAAACCAGAGTAACTGAGCACTAAACAGGACCAAAGAGCAAACTGGAGTAACTGAGCACTAGACAAGAGCAAAGAGCAAACTTGAGTAACTGAGTGCTAAACAGGAGCAAAGAGCAAACTGGAGTAACTGAGCACTAAACAGGAGCAAAGAATGAACTGGAGGTACTGAGCATTAAACAGGAGCAAACTGGAGTAACTGAGCATTAAACAGGATCAATTTGCAAAGTGGAATAACTGAGCACTAAACTGGAGCAAAGAGCAAACTGGAGTAACTGAGCATTAAACAGGACTGAGTAACAAACTGGAGTAACTAAGTGCTAAACAGGAGCAAATAGCAAACTGGAGTAACTGAGCATTAAACAGGACAGAGTAGCAAACTGGAGTAACTGAGCACGAAACAGGAGCAAAGACCAAATTAGAGTAACTGCGCATTACACAGGGGTCGAACAGCAAACTTGAGTAACCGAGCAATAAACAGGAGCAAAGAGCAAACTTGAGTAACTGAGCATTAAACAGGAGCAAACTGTAGTAACTGAGCATTGAAGAGGAAGAAAGGGCAAACTGGAGTAACTGAGCACGAAACAGGAGCATATAACAAATTGGTGTATATGAGCATCAAACTGGAATGAGGAGCAAGTGGGAGTAACTGAGCACTAAACAGGAGCGAAGAGTAAACTGGAGTAACTGGGCACTAAACAGGAGGAAAGAGAAAATTGAACTAACTGAGCGCTAAACAGGAGCAATCTGAAGTAACTGAGCACTAAACAGGAGCTAAGAGCAAACTGGAGTAACTGAGCATTAAACACGAGTGATGTGCAAACTGTAGTAACTGAGCACTAAACAGGAGGAAAAAGCAAACTGGAGTAAGTGAGCACTAAACAGGAGTGAGTAGCAAACTGGAGCAATTGTGTATTAAACAGTAGTGAGTAGCAAACTGGAGTAACTGAGTGCAAAACTGGAGCAAAGAGCATACTGGAGTAACTGAGTGCTAAACAGGGGCAAAGAGCAAACTGGAGTAACTGAGCGTTAAACAGGAGCGAGTAGCAAACTGGAGTAACTGAGCATTAAACAGGGCATGTAGCAAACTGGAGTAACTGCGCACTAAACAGGAGCAAAGAGCAAAATGGAGGATCTGAGCACTAATCAAGAGCAAACTGGAGTAACTGAACATTAAATAGGAGCTAAGAGCACACTGGAGTACCTGAGCACTAACCAAGAGCAACATTAAACAACTGAGTACTAAACATGAGCAAAGAGCAAACTGGATTAACCGAGCATTAAACAGGAGTGTGTAGCAAACTGGAGTAACTGAGCATTAAACAGGGACAAGTAGCAAACTGGAGTAACTGAGCACTAAACAGGAGTGAGTAGCACACTGCGGTAATTGAGTATTAAACAGTGGTGCATAGCAAACTCGTGTAACTGAGCGCTAAACAGGAGCACAGAGCAAACTGGAGTAACTGAGCATTAAACAGGAGTAAGTAGCAAACTGGAGTAACTGTTCACTAGAAAGTAGTAAAGAGCAAACTGGAGGAACTTAGCATTAAACAGGATTAAAGTGCAAACCGGAGTAACTGAGCATTAAGCAGGAGCAAAGATCAAACTGTTGTAATTGAGTAGTAAACAGGATCAAAGAGCAAACTGCAGTAACTGAGCACTGGACAGGATTAAAGATCAAACCGGAGCAATTGAGCATTAAGCAGGAGTGAGTAACATACTGGAATAACTGAATTCTAAACAGGAGCAAAGAGCAAACTGGCGTAACTGAGCACTAAACAGGAGCAATGAACAAACTAGAGGTACTGAGCATTAAACAAGAGCAAACTGGAGTAACTGAGCATTAAACAGGACTGAGTAGCAAATTGGAGTAACTGAGTGCTAAACAGGAGCAAATAGCAAACTGAAGTAACTGAGCATTAAACAGGACTGAGTAGCAAACTGGAGTAACTGAGCACTGAACAGGAGCAAAGAGCAAACGAGAGTAACTAAGCATTACACAGGGATCGAACAGCAAACTTGAGTAACTGAGCAATAAACAGGAGCAAACAGCAAACTGGAGTAACTAAGCACTAAACAGGAGGAAAGAGAAAATTGAACAAACTGAGCACTAAACTGGAGCAAACTGGAGTAACTGAGCACTAAAGATGAGCTATGAGCAAATTGGAGTAACTGAGCATTAAAGACGAGTGAATTGCAAACTGTACTAACTGAGCACTAAATAGGAGGAAGATGCAAACTGGAGTAAGTGAGCACTAAACAGGAGTGAGTGGCAAACTGGAGCAATTGTTTATTAAACAGGGGTGACTAGCAAACTGGAGTAACTGAGTGCAACACAGGAGCAAAGAGCATACTGGAGTAACTGAGTGCTAAACAGGAGCAAAGGGCAAACTGGATTAACTGAGCATTAAACAGGAGCGAGTAGCAAACTGCAGTAACTGAGCATTAAACAGGGCATGTAGCAAAGTGGAGTAACTGCACACTAAACAGGAGCAAAGAGAAAAATGGAGGATCTGAGCACTAATCAAGAGCAAACTGGAGTAACTGAACATTAAATAGGAGCTAAGAGTGCACAGGAGCAACTGAGCACTAACCAAGAGCAACATCAAACAAGTGAGTATTAAACAGAATCAAATAGCAAACTGGAGTAACTGAGCACTGAATAGGATCAAAGAGCAAACTGAAGTGACCGAGCATTAAACAGGAGTGAGTAGCAAACTGGAGTAACTGAGCATTAAACAGGGACGACCAGCAAACTGGAGTAACTGAGCGCTAAACTGGAGTGAGTAATGCACTGTGGTAATTGAGTATTAAACAGGGGTGAGTAGCATACTGGAGTAACTGAGCGCTAAACAGGAGCAAACAGCAAACTGGAGTAACTGAGCATTAAACAGGAGTAAGTAGCAAACTGGAGTAACTAAGTATTAAACAGGGATGAGTAGCAAACTGGAGTACCTGAGCACTAAAGAGGAGCAAACTGCAAACTGGAGTAACTGAGCATTAAACAGGAGCAAAATGCAAGCTGGAGTAACAGCATTAAATAGGAGCAAAGAGCAAACTGGAGTATCTGAGCACTAAACAGGAGCAAAGAGCAAAATGGAAGATCTGAGCACTAATCAAGATCAAACTGGAGTAATTCAACATTAAATAGGAGCTAAGAGCACACTGGAGTAATTGAGCACTAATCAAGAGCAACATCAAACAACTGAGTATTAGACAGAATCAAATAGCAAACTGGAGTAACTGAGCATTAAACAGGAGCAAAGAGCAAACAGGAGGAATGGAGCATTAAACAGGAGTAAGTAGCAAACTGTGGTAACTGAGCACTAAACAGGAGCAAAGAGCAAACCAGAGCAACTGAGCATTAAACAGTATCCAACAGCAAAGTGGAGTAACTGAGCACTAAACAGGAGCAAAGAGAAAACTGAAGGAACTGAGCATTAAACAGGATTAACGAGCAAACTGGAGTAAATGAGCATTAAACAGGAGCAAACAGGAGTAACTGAGCATGAAACAGGAACAAAGAGCAAACTGGAGTAACTGAGCACTAAACAGGAGCAAAGAGCAAACTGGAGTTACTAAGCACTAAGCAGAAGCAAAAAGCAAATTGGTGTATATGTGAATTAAACAGGAATGAGGAGGAAACTGGAGTAACTGAGCACTAAATAGGAGTAAAGAGCAAACTAGAGCAACTGAGCATTAAACAGGAACAAAGAGCAAACTGAAGTGACCGAGCATTAAACAGGAGTGAGTAGCAAACTGGAGTAACTGAGCATTAAACAGGGACGACCAGCAAACTGGAGTAACTGAGCGCTAAACTGGAGTGAGTAATGCACTGTGGTAATTGAGTATTAAACAGGGGTGAGTAGCATACTGGAGTAACTGAGCGCTAAACAGGAGCAAACAGCAAACTGGAGTAACTGAGCATTAAACAGGAGTAAGTAGCAAACTGGAGTAACTAAGTATTAAACAGGGATGAGTAGCAAACTGGAGTACCTGAGCACTAAAGAGGAGCAAACTGCAAACTGGAGTAACTGAGCATTAAACAGGAGCAAAATGCAAGCTGGAGTAACAGCATTAAATAGGAGCAAAGAGCAAACTGGAGTATCTGAGCACTAAACAGGAGCAAAGAGCAAAATGGAAGATCTGAGCACTAATCAAGATCAAACTGGAGTAATTCAACATTAAATAGGAGCTAGGAGCACACTGGAGTAATTGAGCACTAATCAAGAGCAACATCAAACAACTGAGTATTAGACAGAATCAAATAGCAAACTGGAGTAACTGAGCAGTTAACAGGAGCAAAGAGCAATCTGGAGTAACCAAGCATTAAACAGGAGTGAGTAGCACACTGCGGTAATTGAGTATTAAACAGGGGTGAGTAGCAAACTGGAGTAACTGAGCATTAAACAGGAGCAAAGAGCAAACAGGAGGAATGGAGCATTAAACAGGAGTAAGTAGCAAACTGTGGTAACTGAGCACTAAACAGGAGCAAAGAGCAAACCAGAGCAACTGAGCATTAAACAGTATCCAACAGCAAAGTGGAGTAACTGAGCACTAAACAGGAGCAAAGAGAAAACTGAAGGAACTGAGCATTAAACAGGATTAAAGAGCAAACTGGAGTAAATGAGCATTAAACAGGAGCAAACAGGAGTAACTGAGCATGAAACAGGAACAAAGAGCAAACTGGAGTAACTGAGCACTAAACAGGAGCAAAGAGCAAACTGGAGTTACTAAGCACTAAGCAGAAGCAAAAAGCAAATTGGTGTATATGTGAATTAAACAGGAATGAGGAGGAAACTGGAGTAACTGAGCACTAAATAGGAGTAAAGAGCAAACTAGAGCAACTGAGCATTAAACAGGAACAAAGAGCAAATTGGAGTAACTGAGCACTAAAAAGGAGCAAAGAGAAAAATGGAGCAACTGAGCATTAAAATGGAGTGATTAGCAAACTGGAGTAATGGAGCATTAAACAGGAGTGAGTAGCAAACTGGAGTAAGTGAGCACCAAACGGGACAAAGAGCAAACTGGAGTAACTGAGCACTAAACAGGAGCAAACTGGAGTAACTAAGCACAAAACAGGAGCAAAGAGCAATTTTGACTATATGAGCCTTAAACAGGAATGAGGAGCAAACTGGAGTAACTGAGCACTAAACAGGAGCAAAGAGCAAACTGGAGTAAATGAGCACTAAACGGGAGCAAAGAGCAAACTCGAGTAACTGAGTGCTAAACAGGAGCAAACTGAAGTAACTGAGCACTAAACAGGAGCAAAGAACAAACTGGAGTAAATGAGCACTGAACAGGAGCAAAGAGCAAACTGGAGTAACTGAGTGCTAAACAGGAGCAAACAGGAGTAACTGAGCACTAAACAGGAGCAAAGAGCAAACTGGAGTAACTGAGTAATATGCAGAAGCAAAGAGCAAACTGGAGAAACATAGTATTAAACAGGATTAATGAGCGAACCAGAGTAACGGAGCATTAAGCAGGAGTGAGTAACAAACTGGAATAACTGAAGACTAAACAGGAGCAAAGAACAAACTGGAGTAACTGAGCACTAAACAGGAGCAAAGAGCAAACTGGAGTAACTGAACACTAAACAGGACCAAAGAGCAAACTGGAGTAACTGAGCACTAAACAGGAGCAAAGAACAAACTGGAGGTACTGAGCAATAAACAGGAGCAAACTGGAGTAACTGAGCATTAAATAGGAGCAAAGGGAAGACCAGAGTAAATGGGCACTAAACAAGAGCAAACTGGAGTAACTGAGCATTAAACAGGATCAAATAGCAAACTGTAATAACTGAGCACTAAACCAGAGAAAAGAGCAAACTGGAGTAACTGAGCATTAAACAGGATTGAGAAACAAACTGGAGTAACTGAGTGCTAAACAGGAGCAAACAGCAAACTGGAGTAACTGAGCATTAAACCGGATTAAAGAGCAAACTGAAGTAACTGAGCACTAAACAGGAGCAAAGAGCAATCTGGAGTAACCGAGCATTAAACAGGAGTGAGTAGCACACTGCGGTAATTGAGTATTAAACAGGGGTGAGTAGCAAACTGGAGTAACTGAGAATTAAACAGGAGCAAAGAGCAAACAGGAGGAACTGAGCATTAAACAGGAGTAAGTACCAAACAGTGGTAACTGAGCACTAAACAGGAGCAAAGAGCAAAGCGGAGCAACTGAGCATTAAACAGTATCCAACAGCAAAGTGGAGTAACTGAGCACTAAACAGGAGCAAAGAGCAAACTGGAGGAACTGAGCATTAAACAGGATTAAAGAGCAAACTGGAGTAAATGAGCATTAAACAGGAGCAAACAGGAGTAACTGAGCATGAAACAGGAACAGAGAGCAAACTGGAGGAACTGAGCACTAAACAGGAGCAAAGAACAAACTGGAGTTACTAAGCACTAAGCAGAAGCAAAAAGCAAATTGGTGTATATGTGAATTAAACAGGAATGAGGAGGAAACTGGAGTAACTGAGCACTAAAGAGGAGCAAACTGCAAGCTGGAGTAACAGCATTAAATAGGAGCAAAGAGCAAACTGGAGTATCTGAGCACTAAACAGGAGCAAAGAGCAAAATGGAAGATCTGAGCACTAATCAAGATCAAACTGGAGTAATTCAACATTAAATAGGAGCTAAGAGCACACTGGAGTAATTGAGCACTAATCAAGAGCAACATCAAACAACTGAGTATTAGACAGAATCAAATAGCAAACTGGAGTAACTGAGCACTAAACAGGAGCAAAGAGCAATCTGGAGTAACCAAGCATTAAACAGGAGTGAGTAGCACACTGCGGTAATTGAGTATTAAACAGGGGTGAGTAGCAAACTGGAGTAACTGAGAATTAAACAGGAGCAAAGAGCAAACAGGAGGAACTGAGCATTAAACAGGAGTAAGTAGCAAACTGTGGTAACTGAGCACTAAACAGGAGCAAAGAGCAAACCAGAGCAACTGAGCATTAAACAGTATCCAACAGCAAAGTGGAGTAACTGAGCATTAAACAGGAGCAAAGAGCAAACAGGAGGAACTGAGCATTAAACAGGAGTAAGTAGCAAATTGTGGTAACTGAGCACTAAACAGGAGCAAAGAACAAACCGGAGTAACTGAGCATTAAAAGGTATCCAACAGCAAAGCGGAGTAACTGAGAACTAAACAGGAGCAAAGAGCAAATTGGAGGAACTGAGCATTAAACAGGATTAAAGAGCAAACTAGAGTAAATGAGCTTTAAACAGGAGCAAACTGGAGTAACTGAGCATTAAACAGGAACAAAGAGCAAACTGGAGTATCTGAGCACTAAACAGTAGCAAAGAGCAAAATGGAAGATCTGAGCACTAATCAAGATCAAACTGGAGTAATTGAACCTTAAATAGGAGCTAAGAGCACACTGGAGGATTTGAGCATTAACCAAGAGCAACATCAAACAACTGAGTATTAAACAGAATCAAAAAGCAAACTGGAGTAACTGAGCACTAAACAGGAGCAAAGAGCAATCTGGAGTAAACCAGCATTAAACAGGAGTGAGTAGCACACTGCGGTAATTGAGTATTAAACAGGGGTGAGTAGCAAACTGGAGTAACTGAGAATTAAACAGGAGCAAAGAGCAAACAGGAGGAACTGAGCATTAAACAGGAGTAAGTACCAAGCAGTGGTAACTGAGCACTAAACAGGAGCAAAGAGCAAAGCGGAGCAACTGAGCATTAAACAGTATCCAACAGCAAAGTGGAGTAACTGAGCACTAAACAGGAGCAAAGAGCAAACTGGAGGAACTGAGCATTAAACAGGATTAAGGAGCAAACTGGAGTAAATGAGCATTAAACAGGAGCAAACAGGAGTAACTGAGCATGAAACAGGAACAAAGAGCAAACTGGAGGAACTGAGCACTAAACAGGAGCAAAGAACAAACTGGAGTTACTAAGCACTAAGCAGAAGCAAAAAGCAAATTGGTGTATATGTGAATTAAACAGGAATGAGGAGGAAACTGGAGTAACTGAGCGCTAAACAGGAGCAAACAGCAAACTGGAGTAACTGAGCATTAAACAGGAGTAAGTAGCAAACTGGAGTAACTAAGTATTAAACAGGGATGAGTAGCAAACTGGAGTACCTGAGCACTAAAGAGGAGCAAACTGCAAGCTGGAGTAACAGCATTAAATAGGAGCAAAGAGCAAACTGGAGTATCTGAGCACTAAACAGGAGCAAAGAGCAAAATGGAAGATCTGAGCACTAATCAAGATCAAACTGCAGTAATTCAACATTAAATAGGAGCTAAGAGCACACTGGAGTAATTGAGCACTAATCAAGAGCAACATCAAACAACTGAGTATTAGACAGAATCAAATAGCAAACTGGAGTAACTGAGCACTAAACAGGAGCAAAGAGCAATCTGGAGTAACCAAGCATTAAACAGGAGTGAGTAGCACACTGCGGTAATTGAGTATTAAACAGGGGTGAGTAGCAAACTGGAGTAACTGAGAATTAAACAGGAGCAAAGAGCAAACAGGAGGAACTGAGCATTAAACAGGAGTAAGTAGCAAACTGTGGTAACTGAGCACTAAACAGGAGCAAAGAGCAAACCAGAGCAACTGAGCATTAAACAGTATCCAACAGCAAAGTGGAGTAACTGAGCATTAAACAGGAGCAAAGAGCAAACAGGAGGAACTGAGCATTAAACAGGAGTAAGTAGCAAATTGTGGTAACTGAGCACTAAACAGGAGCAAAGAACAAACCGGAGTAACTGAGCATTAAAAGGTATCCAACAGCAAAGCGGAGTAACTGAGAACTAAACAGGAGCAAAGAGCAAATTGGAGGAACTGAGCATTAAACAGGATTAAAGAGCAAACTAGAGTAAATGAGCTTTAAACAGGAGCAAACTGGAGTAACTGAGCATTAAACAGGAACAAAGAGCAAACTGGAGTATCTGAGCACTAAACAGTAGCAAAGAGCAAAATGGAAGATCTGAGCACTAATCAAGATCAAACTGGAGTAATTGAACCTTAAATAGGAGCTAAGAGCACACTGGAGGATTTGAGCATTAACCAAGAGCAACATCAAACAACTGAGTATTAAACAGAATCAAAAAGCAAACTGGAGTAACTGAGCACTAAACAGGAGCAAAGAGCAATCTGGAGTAAACCAGCATTAAACAGGAGTGAGTAGCACACTGCGGTAATTGAGTATTAAACAGGGGTGAGTAGCAAACTGGAGTAACTGAGAATTAAACAGGAGCAAAGAGCAAACAGGAGGAACTGAGCATTAAACAGGAGTAAGTACCAAGCAGTGGTAACTGAGCACTAAACAGGAGCAAAGAGCAAAGCGGAGCAACTGAGCATTAAACAGTATCCAACAGCAAAGTGGAGTAACTGAGCACTAAACAGGAGCAAAGAGCAAACTGGAGGAACTGAGCATTAAACAGGATTAAGGAGCAAACTGGAGTAAATGAGCATTAAACAGGAGCAAACAGGAGTAACTGAGCATGAAACAGGAACAAAGAGCAAACTGGAGGAACTGAGCACTAAACAGGAGCAAAGAACAAACTGGAGTTACTAAGCACTAAGCAGAAGCAAAAAGCAAATTGGTGTATATGTGAATTAAACAGGAATGAGGAGGAAACTGGAGTAACTGAGCGCTAAACAGGAGCAAACAGCAAACTGGAGTAACTGAGCATTAAACAGGAGTAAGTAGCAAACTGGAGTAACTAAGTATTAAACAGGGATGAGTAGCAAACTGGAGTACCTGAGCACTAAAGAGGAGCAAAGTGCAAACTGGAGTAACTGAGCATTAAACAGGAGCAAAAAGCAAGCTGGAGTAACAGCATTAAATAGGAGCAAAGAGCAAACTGGAGTATCTGAGCACTAAACAGGAGCAAAGAGCAAAATGGAAGATCTGAGCACTAATCAAGATCAAACTGGAGTAATTCAACATTAAATAGGAGCTAAGAGCACACTGGAGTAATTGAACACTAATCAAGAGCAACATCAAACAACTGAGTATTAGACAGAATCAAATAGCAAACTGGAGTAACTGAGCACTAAACAGGAGCAAAGAGCAATCTGGAGTAACCAAGCATTAAACAGGAGTGAGTAGCACAGTGCGGTAATTGAGTATTAAACAGGGGTGAGTAGCAAACTGGAGTAACTGAGCATTAAACAGGAGCAAAGAGCAAACAGGAGGAATGGAGCATTAAACAGGAGTAAGTAGCAAACTGTGGTAACTGAGCACTAAACAGGAGCAAAGAGCAAACCAGAGCAACTGAGCATTAAACAGTATCCAACAGCAAAGTGGAGTAACTGAGCACTAAACAGGAGCAAAGAGCAAACTGGAGGAACTGAGCATTAAACAGGATTAAAGAGCAAACTGGAGTAAATGAGCATTAAACAGGAGCAAACAGGAGTAACTGAGCATGAAACAGGAACAAAGAGCAAACTGGAGTAACTGAGCATTAAACAGGAGTAAGTAGCAAACTGGAGTAACTAAGTATTAAACAGGGATGAGTAGCAAACTGGAGTACCTGAGCACTAATGAGGAGCAAACTGCAAACTGGAGTAACTGAGCACTAAACAGGAGCAAAGAGCAATCTGGAGTAACCGAGCATTAAACAGGAGTGAGTAGCACACTGCGGTAATTGAGTATTAAACAGGGGTGAGTAGCAAACTGGAGTAACTGAGAATTAAACAGGAGCAAAGAGCAAACAGGAGGAACTGAGCATTAAACAGGAGTAAGTAGCAAACTGTGGTAACTGAGCACTAAACAGGAGCAAAGAGCAAACCAGAGCAACTGAGCATTAAACAGTATCCAACAGCAAAGTGGAGTATCTGAGCACTAAACAGGAGGAAAGAGCAAACTGGAGGAACTGAGCGTTAAACAGGATTAAAGAGCAAACTGGAGTAAATGAGCATTAAACAGGAGAAAACAGGAGTAACTGAGCATGAAACAGGAACAGAGAGCAAAGTGGAGTAACTGAGCACTAAACAGGAGCAAGGAGCAATCTGGAGTAACCAAGCATTAAACAGGAGTGAGTAGCACACTGCGGTAATTGAGTATTGAACAGGGGTGAGTAGCAAACTGGAGTAACTGAGCATTTAACAGGAGCAAAGAGCAAACAGGAGGAACTGAGCATTAAACAGGAGTAAGTAGCAAACTGTGGTAACTGAGCACTAAACAGGAGCAAAGAGCAAACCAGAGCAACTGAGCATTAAACAGTATCCAACAGCAAAGTGGAGTAACTGAGCACTAAACAGGAGCAAAGAGCAAACTGGAGTAAATGAGCATTAAACAGGAGCAAACAGGAGTAACTGAGCATGAAACAGGAACAAAGAGCAAACTGGAGTAACTGAGCACTAAACAGGAGCAAAGAACAAACTGGAGGAACTGAGCATTAAACAGGATTAAAGAGCAAACTGGAGTAAATGAGCATTAAACAGGAGCAAACAGGAGTAACTGAGCATGAAACAGGAACAAAGAGCAAACTGGAGTAACTGAGCATTAAACAGGAGTAAGTAGCAAACTGGAGTAACCAAGTATTAAACAGGGATGAGTAGCAAACTGGAGTACCTGAGCACTAAAGAGGAGCAAACTGCAAACTGGAGTAACTGAGCACTAAACAGGAGCAAAGAGCAATCTGGAGTAACCGAGCATTAAACAGGAGTGAGTAGCACACTGCGGTAATTGAGTATTAAACAGGGGTGAGTAGCAAACTGGAGTAACTGAGAATTAAACAGGAGCAAAGAGCAAACAGGAGGAACTGAGCATTAAACAGGAGTAAGTAGCAAACTGTGGTAACTGAGCACTAAACAGGAGCAAAGAGCAAACCAGAGCAACTGAGCATTAAACAGTATCCAACAGCAAAGTGGAGTAACTGAGCACTAAACAGGAGCAAAGAGCAAACTGGAGTAAATGAGCATTAAACAGTATCCAACAGCAAAGTGGAGTAACTGAGCATTAAACAGGAGCAAAGAGCAAACAGGAGGAACTGAGCATTAAACAGGAGTAAGTAGCAAATTGTGGTAACTGAGCACTAAACAGGAGCAAAGAACAAACCGGAGTAACTGAGCATTAAAAGGTATCCAACAGCAAAGCGGAGTAACTGAGAACTAAACAGGAGCAAAGAGCAAATTGGAGGAACTGAGCATTAAACAGGATTAAAGAGCAAACTAGAGTAAATGAGCTTTAAACAGGAGCAAACTGGAGTAACTGAGCATTAAACAGGAACAAAGAGCAAACTGGAGTATCTGAGCACTAAACAGTAGCAAAGAGCAAAATGGAAGATCTGAGCACTAATCAAGATCAAACTGGAGTAATTGAACCTTAAATAGGAGCTAAGAGCACACTGGAGGATTTGAGCATTAACCAAGAGCAACATCAAACAACTGAGTATTAAACAGAATCAAAAAGCAAACTGGAGTAACTGAGCACTAAACAGGAGCAAAGAGCAATCTGGAGTAAACCAGCATTAAACAGGAGTGAGTAGCACACTGCGGTAATTGAGTATTAAACAGGGGTGAGTAGCAAACTGGAGTAACTGAGAATTAAACAGGAGCAAAGAGCAAACAGGAGGAACTGAGCATTAAACAGGAGTAAGTACCAAGCAGTGGTAACTGAGCACTAAACAGGAGCAAAGAGCAAAGCGGAGCAACTGAGCATTAAACAGTATCCAACAGCAAAGTGGAGTAACTGAGCACTAAACAGGAGCAAAGAGCAAACTGGAGGAACTGAGCATTAAACAGGATTAAGGAGCAAACTGGAGTAAATGAGCATTAAACAGGAGCAAACAGGAGTAACTGAGCATGAAACAGGAACAAAGAGCAAACTGGAGGAACTGAGCACTAAACAGGAGCAAAGAACAAACTGGAGTTACTAAGCACTAAGCAGAAGCAAAAAGCAAATTGGTGTATATGTGAATTAAACAGGAATGAGGAGGAAACTGGAGTAACTGAGCGCTAAACAGGAGCAAACAGCAAACTGGAGTAACTGAGCATTAAACAGGAGTAAGTAGCAAACTGGAGTAACTAAGTATTAAACAGGGATGAGTAGCAAACTGGAGTACCTGAGCACTAAAGAGGAGCAAAGTGCAAACTGGAGTAACTGAGCATTAAACAGGAGCAAAAAGCAAGCTGGAGTAACAGCATTAAATAGGAGCAAAGAGCAAACTGGAGTATCTGAGCACTAAACAGGAGCAAAGAGCAAAATGGAAGATCTGAGCACTAATCAAGATCAAACTGGAGTAATTCAACATTAAATAGGAGCTAAGAGCACACTGGAGTAATTGAACACTAATCAAGAGCAACATCAAACAACTGAGTATTAGACAGAATCAAATAGCAAACTGGAGTAACTGAGCACTAAACAGGAGCAAAGAGCAATCTGGAGTAACCAAGCATTAAACAGGAGTGAGTAGCACAGTGCGGTAATTGAGTATTAAACAGGGGTGAGTAGCAAACTGGAGTAACTGAGCATTAAACAGGAGCAAAGAGCAAACAGGAGGAATGGAGCATTAAACAGGAGTAAGTAGCAAACTGTGGTAACTGAGCACTAAACAGGAGCAAAGAGCAAACCAGAGCAACTGAGCATTAAACAGTATCCAACAGCAAAGTGGAGTAACTGAGCACTAAACAGGAGCAAAGAGCAAACTGGAGGAACTGAGCATTAAACAGGATTAAAGAGCAAACTGGAGTAAATGAGCATTAAACAGGAGCAAACAGGAGTAACTGAGCATGAAACAGGAACAAAGAGCAAACTGGAGTAACTGAGCATTAAACAGGAGTAAGTAGCAAACTGGAGTAACTAAGTATTAAACAGGGATGAGTAGCAAACTGGAGTACCTGAGCACTAATGAGGAGCAAACTGCAAACTGGAGTAACTGAGCACTAAACAGGAGCAAAGAGCAATCTGGAGTAACCGAGCATTAAACAGGAGTGAGTAGCACACTGCGGTAATTGAGTATTAAACAGGGGTGAGTAGCAAACTGGAGTAACTGAGAATTAAACAGGAGCAAAGAGCAAACAGGAGGAACTGAGCATTAAACAGGAGTAAGTAGCAAACTGTGGTAACTGAGCACTAAACAGGAGCAAAGAGCAAACCAGAGCAACTGAGCATTAAACAGTATCCAACAGCAAAGTGGAGTATCTGAGCACTAAACAGGAGGAAAGAGCAAACTGGAGGAACTGAGCGTTAAACAGGATTAAAGAGCAAACTGGAGTAAATGAGCATTAAACAGGAGAAAACAGGAGTAACTGAGCATGAAACAGGAACAGAGAGCAAAGTGGAGTAACTGAGCACTAAACAGGAGCAAGGAGCAATCTGGAGTAACCAAGCATTAAACAGGAGTGAGTAGCACACTGCGGTAATTGAGTATTGAACAGGGGTGAGTAGCAAACTGGAGTAACTGAGCATTTAACAGGAGCAAAGAGCAAACAGGAGGAACTGAGCATTAAACAGGAGTAAGTAGCAAACTGTGGTAACTGAGCACTAAACAGGAGCAAAGAGCAAACCAGAGCAACTGAGCATTAAACAGTATCCAACAGCAAAGTGGAGTAACTGAGCACTAAACAGGAGCAAAGAGCAAACTGGAGTAAATGAGCATTAAACAGGAGCAAACAGGAGTAACTGAGCATGAAACAGGAACAAAGAGCAAACTGGAGTAACTGAGCACTAAACAGGAGCAAAGAACAAACTGGAGGAACTGAGCATTAAACAGGATTAAAGAGCAAACTGGAGTAAATGAGCATTAAACAGGAGCAAACAGGAGTAACTGAGCATGAAACAGGAACAAAGAGCAAACTGGAGTAACTGAGCATTAAACAGGAGTAAGTAGCAAACTGGAGTAACCAAGTATTAAACAGGGATGAGTAGCAAACTGGAGTACCTGAGCACTAAAGAGGAGCAAACTGCAAACTGGAGTAACTGAGCACTAAACAGGAGCAAAGAGCAATCTGGAGTAACCGAGCATTAAACAGGAGTGAGTAGCACACTGCGGTAATTGAGTATTAAACAGGGGTGAGTAGCAAACTGGAGTAACTGAGAATTAAACAGGAGCAAAGAGCAAACAGGAGGAACTGAGCATTAAACAGGAGTAAGTAGCAAACTGTGGTAACTGAGCACTAAACAGGAGCAAAGAGCAAACCAGAGCAACTGAGCATTAAACAGTATCCAACAGCAAAGTGGAGTAACTGAGCACTAAACAGGAGCAAAGAGCAAACTGGAGTAAATGAGCATTAAACAGGAGCAAACAGGAGTAACTGAGCATGAAACAGGAACAAAGAGCAAACTGGAGTAATTGAGCACTAAACAGGAGCAAAGAACAAACTGGAGTTACTAAGCACTAAGCAGAAGCAAAAAGCAAATTGGTGTATATGTGAATTAAACAGGAATGAGGAGGAAACTGGAGTAACTGAGCACTAAATAGGAGTAAAGAGCAAACTAGAGCAACTGAACATTAAACAGGAACAAAGAGCCAATTGGAGTAACTGAGCACTAAAAAGGAGCAAAGAGAAAAATGGAGCAACTGAGCATTAAAATGGAGTGAGTAGCAAACTGGAGTAATGGAGCATTAAACAGGAGTGAGTAGCAAACTGGAGTAACTGAGCAGTAAACAGGAGCAAAGAGCAAACTGAAGAAACTGAGCACTAAACAGGAGTGTGTAGCAAACTGGAGTAACTAAGCACCAAACGGGAGCAAAGAGCAAACTGGAGTAACTGAGTGCTAAACAGGAGCAAACTGGAGTAACTGAGCACTAAACAGGAGCAAAGAGCAATCTGGAGTAAATGAGCACTAAACGGGAGCAAAGAGCAAACTCGAGTAACTGAGTGCTAAACAGGAGCAAACTGAAATAACTGAGCACTAAACAGGAGCAAAGAACAAACTGGAGTAAATGAGCACTGAACAGGAGCAAAGAGCAAACTGGAGTAACTGAGTGCTAAACAGGAGCAAACAGGAGTAACTGAGCACTAAACAGGAGCAAAGAGCAATCTGGAGAATCTGAGTACTAAACGGAAGCAAAGAGCAAACAGGAGTAACTGAGCACTAGACAGTAGCAAAGAGCAAACTGGAGGAACTTAGCATTAAACAGGATTAAAGAGCAAACCGGTGTAACTGAGCATTAAGCAGGAGTGAGTAACCAACTGGAGTAACTGAACACTAAACCAGAGCAAAGAGCAAACTGGAGTAACTGAGTACTAAACAGCACCAAAGAGCAAACTGGAGTAACTGAGAAATAGACAGAAGCAAAGAGCAAACTGGAGAAACATAGTATTAAACAGGATTAATGAGCGAACCAGAGTAACTGAGCATTAAGCAGGAGTGAGTAAAAAACTGGAATAACTGAAGAGTAAACAGGAGCAAAGAACAAACTGGAGTAACTGAGCACTAAACAGGAGCAAAGAGCAAACTGGAGTAACTGAACACTAAACAGGAGCAAAGAGCAAACTGGAGTAACTGAGCACTAAACAGTAGCAAAGAACAAACTGGAGGTACTGAGCATTAAACTGGAGCAAACTGGAGTAACTGAGCATTAAATAGGAGCAAAGGGAAGACCAGAGTAAATGGGCACTAAGCAAGAGCAAACTGGAGTAACTGAGCATTAAACAGGATCAAATAGCAAACTGTAATAACTGAGCACTAAACCAGAGAAAAGAGCAAACTGGAGTAACTGAGCATTAAACAGGATTGAGAAACAAACTGGAGTAACTGAGTGCTAAACAGGAGCAAACAGCAAACTGGAGTAACTGAGCATTAAAGCGGATTAAAGAGCAAACTGAAGTAACTGAGCATTAAACAGGAGCAAACTGGAGTAACTGAGCATTGAAGAGGAAGGACAAACGGGAGTAACTGAGCACTAAACAGGAGCAAAGAGCAAACCGAAGAAACTGAGAACTAAACAGGAGTCAGTAGCAAACTGGAGTAACTGAGCACCAACGGGAGCAAAGAGCAAACTGGAGTAACTGAGAGCTAAACAGGAACAAACTGGAGTAACTAAACACTAAACAGGAGCAAAGAGCAATTTGGAGTATATGAGCCGTAAACAGGAATGAGGAGCAAACTGGAGTAACTGAGCAATAAACAGGAGCAAAGAGCAAACTGGAGTAAGTGAGCACTAAACAGGAGCAAAGAGTAAACTGGAGTTACTGAGCATTAAACAGGAGCAAACTAAAGTAACTGAGGACTAAACAGGAGCAAAGAGCAAACTGGAGTAACTGCACACTACACAGGAGCAAAGAGCAAAATGGAGGATCTGAGCACTAATCAAGAGCAAACTGGAGTAACTGAACATTAAATAGGAGCTAAGAGTGCACAGGAGCAACTGAGCACTAACCAAGAGCAACATCAAACAACTGAGTATTAAACAGAATCAAATAGCAAACCGGAGTAACTGAGCACTAAACAGGATCGAAGAGCAAACTGAAGTGACCGAGCATTAAACAGGAGTGAGTAGCAAACTGGAGTAACTGAGCATTAAACAGGGACGACCAGCAAACTGGAGTAACTAAGCGCTAAACTGGAGTGAGTAATACACAGCGGTAATTGAGTATTAAACAGGGGTGAGTAGGAAACTGGAGTAACTGAGCATTAAACAGGGATGAGTAGTAAACTGGAGTACCTGAGCACTAAAGAGGAGCAAACTGCAAACTGGAGTAACTGAGCATTAAACAGGAGCAAAAAGCAAGCTGGAGTAACAGCATTAAATAGGAGCAAAGAGCAAACTGGAGTATCTGAGCACTAAACAGGAGCAAAGAGCAAAATGGAAGATCTGAGCACTAATCAAGATCAAACTGGAGTAATTGAACATTAAATAGGAGCTCAGAGCACACTGGAGTAATTGAGCACCAACCAAGAGCAACATCAAACAACTGAGTATTAAACAGAATCAAATAGCAAACTGGGGTAACTGAGCACTAAACAGGAGCAAAGAGCAATCTGGAGTAACCGAGCATTAAACAGGAGTAAGTAGCAAACTGTGGTAACTGAGAACTAAACAGGAGCAAAGAACAAACCGGAGTAACGGAGCATTAAAAGGTATCCAACAGCAAAGAGCAAACTGGAGGAACTGAGCATTAAACAGGATTGAGAAACAAACTGGAGTAACTGAGTGCTAAACAGGAGCAAACAGCAAACTGGAGTAACTGAGCATTTAACAGGAGCAAAGAGCAATCTGGAGTAACCGAGCCTCAAACAGGAGTGTTTAGCACACTGTGGTAATGGAGTATTAAACAGGGGTGAGTAGCAAACTGGAGTAACTGAGCATTAAACAGGAGCAAAGAGCAAACAGGAGGAACTGAGCATTAAACAGGAGTAAGTAGCAAACTGTGGTAACTGAGCACTAAACAGGAGCAAAGAACAAACCGGAGTAACGGAGCATTAAAAGGTATCCAACAGCAAAGCGGAGTAACGGAGAACTAAACAGGAGCAAAGAGCAAACTGGAGGAACTGAGCATTAAACAGGATTGAGAAACAAACTGGAGTAACTGAGTGCTAAACAGGAGCAAACAGCAAACTGGAGTAACTGAGCATTAAACCGGATTAAAGAGCAAACTGAAGTAACTGAGCATTAAACAGGAGCAAACTGGAGTAACTGAGCATTGAAGAGGCAGGACAAATGGGAGTAACTGAGCACTAAACAGGAGCAAAGAGCAAACCGAAGAAACTGAGCACTAAACAGGAGTGAGTAGCAAACTGGAGTAACTGAGCAATAAACAGGAGCAAAGAGTAAACTGGAGTTACTGAGCATTAAACAGGAGCAAACTAAAGTAACTGAGGACTAAACAGGAGCAAAGAGCAAACTGGAGTAACTGAGAGCTAAACAGGAACAAACTGGAGTAACTAAGCACTAAACAGGAGCAAAGAGCAATTTGGAGTATATGAGCCGTAAACAGGAATGAGGAGCAAACTGGAGCAACTGAGCAATAAACAGGAGCAAAGAGTAAACTGGAGTTACTGAGCATTAAACAGGAGCAAACTAAAGTAACTGAGGACTAAACAGGAGCAAAGAGCAAACTGGAGTAACTGCACACTAAACAGGAGCAAAGAGCAAAATGGAGGATCTGAGCACTAATCAAGAGCAAACTGGAGTAACTGAACATTAAATAGGAGCTAAGAGAGCACAGGAGCAACTGAGCACTAACCAAGAGCAACATCAAACAACTGAGTATTAAACAGAATCAAATAGCAAACCGGAGTAACTGAGCACTAAACAGGATCAAAGAGCAAACTGAAGTGACCGAGCATTAAACAGGAGTGAGTAGCAAACTGGAGTAACTGAGCATTAAACAGGGACGACCAGCAAACTGGAGTAACTGAGCGCTAAACTGGAGTGAGTAATACACTGCAGTAATTGAGTATTAAACAGGGGTGAGTAGGAAACTGGAGTAACTGAGCGCTAAACAGGAGCAAACAGCAAACTGGAGTAACTGAGCATTAAACAGGAGTAAGTAGCAAACTGGAGTAACTAAGAATTAAACAGGGATGAGTAGCAAACTGGAGTACCTGAGCACTAAAGAGGAGCAAACTGCAAACTGCAGTAACTGAGCATTAAACAGGAGCAAAAAGCAAGCTGGAGTAACAGCATTAAATAGGAGCAAAGAGCAAACTGGAGTATCTGAGCACTAAACAGGAGCAAAGAGCAAAATGGAAGATCTGAGCACTAATCAAGATCAAACTGGAGTAATTGAACATTAAATAGGAGCTCAGAGCACACTGGAGTAATTGAGCACCAACCAAGAGCAACATCAAACAACTGAGTATTAAACAGAATCAAATAGCAAACTGGAGTAACTGAGCACTAAACAGGAGCAAAGAGCAATCTGGAGTAACCGAGCATTAAACAGGAGTGAGTAGCACACTGTGGTAATGGAGTATTAAACAGGGGTGAGTAGCAAACTGGAGTAACTGAGCATTAAACAGGAGCAAAGAGCAAACAGGAGGAACTGAGCATTAAACAGGAGTAAGTAGCAAACTGTGGTAACTGAGCACTAAACAGGAGCAAAGAGCAAACCGGAGTAACTGAGCATTAAAAGGTATCCAGCAGCAAAGCGGAGTAACTGAGAACTAAACAGGAGCAAAGAGCAAACTGGAGGAACTGAGCATTAAACAGAATTAAAGAGCAAACTGGAGTAAATGAGCTTTAAACAGGAGCAAACTGGAGTAACTGAGCATGAAACAGGAACAAAGAGCGAACTGGAGTATCTGAACACTAAACAGGAGCAAAGAGCAAAATGGAAGATCTGAGCACTAATCAAGATCAAACTGGAGTAATTGAACATTAAATAGGAGCTAAGAGCACACTGGAGTAATTGGGCAACTACCAAGAGCAACATCAAACAACTGAGTATTAAACAGAATCAAATAGCAAACTGGAGTAACTGAGCACTAAACAGGAGCAAAGAGCAATCTGGATTAACCAAGCATTAAACAGGAGTGAGTAGCACACTGCGGTAATTGAGTATTAGCAGGGGTGAGTAGCAAACTGGAGTAACTGAGAATTAAACAGGAGCAAAGAGCAAACAGTAGGAACTGAGCATTAAACAGGAGTAAGTAGCAAACTGTGGAAACTGAGCACTAAACAGGTGCAAAGAGCAAAGCGGAGCAACTGAGCATTAAACAGTATCCAACAGCAAAGTGGAGTAACTGAGCACTAAACAGGAGCAAAGAGCAAACTGGAGGAACTGAGCATTAAACAGGATTAAAGAGCAAACTGGAGTAAATGCGCATTAAACAGGAGCAAAGAACAAACTGGAGTTACTAAGCACTAAGCAGAAGCAAAAAGCAAATTGGTGTATATGTGAATTAAACAGGAATGAGGAGGAAACTGGAGTAACTGAGCTCTAAATAGGAGTAAAGAGCAAACTAGAGCAACTGAGCATTAAACAGGAGCAAAGAGCAAACCGAAGCAACTGAGCATTAAACAGTATCCAACAGCAAAGTGGAGTAACTGAGCACTAAACACGAGTAAAGAGCAAACTAGAGCAGCTGAGCATTAAACAGGATTGAGAAACAAACTGGAGTAACTGAGCACTAAACAGGAGCAAACAGCAAACTGGAGTAACTGAGCATTAAACCGGATTAAAGAGCAAACTGAAGTAACTGAGCATTAAACAGGAGCAAAGAGCAAACCGAAGAAACTGAGCACTAAACAGGAGTGAGTAGCAAACTGGAGTAACTGAGCACCAATGGGAGCAAAGAGCAAACTGGAGTAACTGAGAGCTAAACAGGAACAAACTGGAGTAACTATGCACTAAACAGTAGCAAAGAGCAATTTGGAGTATATGAGCCGTAAACAGGAATGAGGAGCAAACTGGAGTAACTGAGCAATAAACAGGAGCAAGGAGCAAACTGGAGTAAGTGAGCACTAAACAGGAGCAAAGAGCAAACTGGAGTTACTGAGCATTAAATAGGAGCAAACTGAAGTAACTGAGGACTAAACAGAAGCAAAGAGCAAACTGGAGTAACTGAGTACTAAACAGGGGCAAGTAGCTAGCTGGAGTAACTGAGCACTAAACGGAAGCAAAGAGCAAACTGGCGAACCTGAGCACTAAACGGAAGCAAAGAGTAAACAGCAGTAACTGAGCACTAGACAGTAGCAAAGAGCAAACTGCAGGAACTTAGCATTCAACAGAATTAATGAGCAAACAGGAGTAACTGAACACTAAACCGGAGCAAAGAGCAAACTGGAGTAACTGAGCACTAAACAGGAGCAAAGATCAAACTGTAGTAATTGAGTACTAAACAGGACCAAAGAGCAAACTGGAGTAACTGAGCACTAGACAGGAGCAAAGAGCAAACCGGAGTAACTGAACACTAACCAGGACCAAAGAGCAAACTGGAGTAACTGAGCACTAAACAGGAGCAAAGAACAAACTGGAGTAACTGAGCAATAATAGGAGCAAAGGGCAGACCGGAGTAAATGGGCACTAAACAAGAGCAAACTGGAGTAACTGAGAGCTAAACAGGAACAAACTGGAGTAACTAAGCACTAAACAGGAGCAAAGAGCAATTTGGAGTATATGAGCCGTAAACAGGAATGAGGAGCAAACTGGAGTAACTGAGCACTTATCAGGAGCAAAGAGCAAACTGGAGTAAGTGAGCACTAAACGGGAGCAAAGAGCAAACTGGAGTTACTGAGCATTAAACCTCAGCAAACAGGAGTAACTGAGCACTAAACAGGGGCAAGTAGCAAGCTGGAGTAACAGAGCACTAATCGGAAGCAAAGAGCAAACTGGAGAGCCTGAGCATTAAACGTAAGCAAAGAGCAAACAGGAGTAACTGAGCACTAGACAGTAGCAAAGAGCAAACTGGAGGAACTTAGCATTAACCAGAATTAAAGAGCAAATAGGAGTAACTGAACACTAAACCGGAGCAAAGAGCAAACTGGAGTAACTGAGCACTAAACAGGAGCAAAGATCAAACTGTAGTAACTGAGTACTAAACAGGACCAAAGAGCAAACTGGAGTAACTGAGCACTAGACAGAAGCAAAGAGAAAACTGGAGTAACTGAGCACTAAACAGGAGCAAAGAGCAAACCGGAGTAACTGAACAATAACCAGGACCAAAGAGCAAACTGGAGTAATTGAGCACTAAACAGGAGCAAAGAACAAACTGGAGTAACTGAGCATTAAACAGGAGCAAAGTGCAGACCGGAGTAAATGGGCACTAAACAAGAGCAAGCTGTACTAACTGAGCATTAAACAGGATCAAATAGCCAAATGGAATAACTGAGCACTAAACCGGAGCAAAGAGCAAACTGGAGTAACTGAGCGTTAAACAGGACTGAGTAGCCAAGTGGAGTAACTGAGCAATACACAGGAGCAAATAGCAAATTGGTGTATATGAGCATCAAACAGGAATGAGGAGCAAACTGGAGTATCTGGGCACTAAACAGGAGCAAAGAGCAAACTTGAGTAACTGAGCACTAAACAGGAGGAAAGAGAAAATTGAACTAACTGAGCACTAAACAAGGGCAAACTGGAGTACCTGAGCACTAAACAGGAGCTAATAGAATACTGGAGTAACTGAGCATTAAAGAAGAGCGAGTTGCAAACTGTAGTAACTGAGTACTAAACAGGAGGAAAAAGCAAACTGGAGTAAGTGAGCACTAAACAGGTGTGAGTAGCAAACAAGAGCAATTGTGTATTAAACAGGGGTGAGTAGCAAACTGGAGTAACTGAGTGCAAAACAGGAGCAAAGAGCATACTGGAGTAACTGAGTGCTAAACAGGAGCAAAGGGCAAACTGGAGTAACTGAGCATTAAACAAGAGCGGGTAGCAAACTGGAGTAACTGAGCAATAAACAGGGCATGTAGCAAACTGGAGTAACTCACACTAAACAGGAGCAAAAAGCAAAATGGAAGATCTGAGCACTAATCAAGAGCAAACTGGAGTAACTGAGCATTAAACAGGGATGTGTAGCAAACTGGAATACCTGATCACTGAAGAGGAGCAAACTGCAAGCTCGAGTAACTGACCATTAAACAGGAGCAAAAAGCAAGCTGGAATAACAGCATTAAATAGAAGCAAAGAGCAAACTGGAGTAACTGAGCACTAAACAGGAGGAAAGAGCAAACTGGAGGAACTGAGCATTAAATAGGATTATAGAGCAAACTGGAGTAACAGATCATTAAGCAGGAGTGAACAGCAAAGTGGTGTAAATTAGCAGTAAGCAGGAGCAACTGAAGTAACTGATCATTAAATGGTAGCAAAGAGCATACTGGAGTAACTGAGCACTAAACAGGAGTAAATTGGAGCAACTAAGCATTAAACAGGATCAAATACCAAACTGGTTTAACTGAGCTCTAAACAGGAGCAAAGAGCAAACAATAGTAACTGAGCATGAAAGAGGAGCAATGAGCAAATTGGAGTAACGGAGCAGTAAACAGGACCAAAGAGCAAACTGGAGAAACTGAGCATTAAAGAGGAGTGAGTAGCAAACTGGAGGAACTGAGCACCAAACGGGAGCAAAGAGCAAACTGGAATAACTCAGTGCTAAACAGGAGCAAAGAGCAATTTTGAGCATATGAGCCTTAAATAGGAATGAGGAGCAAACTGGAGTAACTGAGCATTAAACCAGAGCAAACTGGAGTAACTAAGCACCAAACAGGAGCAAAGAGCAATTTGGAGTATATGAGCCTTAAACAGAGGTGAGGAGCAAACTGGAGTGACTGAGCACTAAACAGGAGCAAAGAGCAAAGTGGAGTAAATGAGCACTAAACAGGAGCAAAGAGCTAACAGGAGTAACAGAGTATTAAACAGGGGCAAGTAGCAAGCTGGAGTAACTGAGTGCTAAACAGGAGCAAAGAGCAAACAGGAGTAACTGAGTATTAAACAGGGGCAAGTAGCAAACTATAATAACTGAGCACTAAACAGGAGGAAAAAGCAAACTGGTATAAGTGAGCACTAAACAGGAGTGAGTAGCAAACAAGAGCAATTGTGTATTAAACAGGGGTGAGTAGCAAACTGGAGTAACTGAGTGCAAAACAGGAGCAAAGAGCATACTGGAGTAACTGAGTGCTAAACAGGAGCAAAGGGCAAACTGGAGTAACTGAGCATTAAACAGGAGCGAGTAGCAAACTGCAGTAACTGAGCATTAAACAGGGCATGTAGCAAAGTGGAGTAACTGCACACT
Organism: Isurus oxyrinchus; assembly: GCA_026770705.1. Lineage (NCBI taxonomy): Eukaryota > Metazoa > Chordata > Chondrichthyes > Lamniformes > Lamnidae > Isurus > Isurus oxyrinchus. Next base: position 18,523,536 of record JANJGN010000016.1, on the reverse strand, counting down.
AAACTGGAGCAAAGAGCAAAATGGACGATCTGAGCACTAATCAAGAGCAAACTGGAGTAACTGAACATTAAATAGGAGCTAAGAGTGCACAGGAGCAACTGAGCACTAACCAAGAGCAACATCAAACAACTGAGTATTAAACAGAATCAAATAGCAAACTGGAGTAACTGAGCACTAAACAGGATCAAAGAGCAAACTGAAGTGACCAAGCATTAAAAAGGAGTGAGTTGCAAACTGGAGTAACTGAGCGTTAAACAGGGACGACTAGCAAACTGGAGTAACAGAGCACTAAACTGGAGAGAGTAATACACAGCGGTAATTGAGCATTAAACAGTGGTGAGTAGCAAACTGGAGTAACTGAGCGCTAAACAGGAACAAAGAGCAAACTGGAGTAACTGAGCATTAAACAGGAGTAAGTAGCAAACTGGAGTAACTAAGCATTAAACAGGGATGAGTAGCAAACTGGAGTACCTGAGCACTAAAGAGGGGCAAACTGCAAACTGGAGTAAATGAGCATTAAACAGGAGCAAAAAGCAAGCTGGAGTAACAGCATTAAATAGGAGCAAAGAGCAAACTGGAGTATCTGAGCACTAAACAGGAGCAAAGAGCAAAATGGAAGATCTGAGCACTAATCAAGATCAAACTGGAGTAATTGAACATTAAATAGGAGCTAAGAGCACACTGGAGTAATTGAGGACCGACCAAGAGCAACATCAAACAACTGAGTATTAAACATAATCAAATAGCAAACTGGAGTAACTGAGCACTAAACAGGAGCAAAGAGCAATCTGGAGTAACCGAGCATTAAACAGGAGTGAGTAGCACACTGTGGTAATTGAGTATTAAACAGGGGTGAGTAGCAAACTGGAGTAACTGAGCATTAAACAGGAGCAAAGAGCAAACAGGAGGAACTGAGCATTAAACAGGAGTAAATAGCAAACTGTGGTAACTTAGCACTAAACAGGAGCAAAGAGCTAACTGGAGTAAGTGAGCACTAAACGGGAGCAAAGAGCAAACTGGAGTTACTGAGCATTAGACCGGAGCAAACTGAAGTAACTGAGCACTAAACAGGCGCAAGTAGCAAGCTGGAGTAACTGAGCACTAAACGGAAGCAAAGAGCAAACTGGAGAACCTGAGCATTAAACGTAAGCAAAGAGAAAACAGGAGTAACTGAGCACTAGACAGTAGCAAAGAGCAAACTGGAGGAACTTAGCATTAAACAAAATTAAAGAGCAAATAGGAGTAACTGAACACTAAATCGGAGCAAAGAGCAAACTGGAGTAGCTGAGCACGAACCAGGAGCAAAGATCAAACTGTAGTAACTGAGTACTAATCGGGACCAAAGAGCAAACTGGAGTAACTGAGAACTAGACAGAAGCAAAGAGAAAACTGGCGTAACTGAGCACTAAACAGGAGCAAAGAGCAAACTGGAGTAACTGAACACTAACCAGGACCAAGGAGCAAACTCGAGTAACTGAGCACTAAACAGGAGCAAAGAACAAACTGGAGTAACTGAGCATTAAATAGGAGCAAAGGGCAGACCGAAGTAAATGGGCACTAAACAAGAGCAAGCTGTAGTAACTAAGCATTAAACAGGATCAAATAGCAAACTGGAATAACTGAGCACTAAACCGGAGCAAAGAGCAAACTGGAGTAACTGAGCGTTAAACAGGACTGAGTAGCAAAGTGGAGTAACTGAGCACTACACAGGAGCAAATAGCAAATTGGTGTATATGAGCATCAAACAGGAATGAGGAGCAAACTGGAGTAACTGAGCACTAAACAGGAGCAAAGAGCAAACTGGAGTAACTGAGCACTAAACAGGAGGAAAGAGAAAATTGAACTAACTGAGCACTAAACAGGGGCAAACTGGAGTAACTGAGCACTAAACAGGACCTAATAGAAAACTGGAGTAACTGAGCATTAAAGACGAGCGAGTTGCAAACTGTAGTAACTGTGCACTAAACAGGAGGAAAAAGCAAACTGGAGTAAGTGAGCACTAAACAGGAGTGAGTAGCAAACTGGAGCAATTGTGTATTAAACAGGGGTGAGTAGCAAACTGGAGTAACTGAGTGCAAAACAGGAGCAAAGAGCATATTGGAGTAACTGAGTGCGAAACAGGAGCAAAGGGCAAACTGGAGTAACTGAGCATTAAACAAGAGCGGGTAGCAAACTGGAGTAACTGAGCATTAAATAGGGCATGTAGCAAACTGGAGTAACTGCACACTAAACAGGAGCAAAAAGCAAAATGGAAGATCTGAGCACTAATCAAGAGCAAACTGGAGTAACTGAGCACTAAACAGGAGCAAAGAACAAACAGGAGTAACTGAGCATTAAACAGGAGGAAAGAGAAAATTGAACTAACTGAGCACTAAACTGGGGCAAACTGGAGTAACTGAGCACTAAACAGGAGCTAATAGAATACTAGAGTAACTGAGCATTAAAGACGAGCGAGTTGCAAACTGTAGTAACGGAGTACTAAACAGGAGGAAAAAGCAAACTGGAGTAAGTGAGCACTAAACAGGTGTGAGTAGCAAACAAGTGCAATTGTGTATTAAACAGGGGTGAGTAGCAAACTGGAGTAACTGAGTGCAAAACAGGAGCAAAGAGCATACCGGAGTAACTGAGTGCTAAACAGGAGCAAAGGGCAAACTGGAGTAACTGAGCATTAAACAGGAGTGTGTAGCACACTGCGGTAATTGAGTATTAAACAGGGCTGAGTAGCAAACTGGAGTAACTGAGCATTAAACAGGGATGAGTAGCAAACTGGAATACCTGATCACTGAAGAGGAGCAAACTGCAAGCTGGAGTAACTGAGTGCTAAACAGGAGCAAAGCGCAAACTGGAGTAACTGAGCATTGAACAAGAGCGGGTAGCAAACTGGAGTAACTGAGCATTAAACAGGGCATGTAGCAAACTGGAGTAACTGCACACTAAACAGGAGCAAAAAGCAAAATGGAAGATCTGAGCACTAATCAAGAGCAAACTGGAGTAACTGAGCACTAAACAGGAGCAAAGAGCAAACTGGAGTAACTGAGCATTAAACAGGAGTAAGTAGCAAACTGGAGTAACTAAGCATTAAACAGGGATGAGTAGCAAACTGGTGTACCTGAGCAATAAAGAGGAGCAAACTGCAAACTGGAGTAACTGAGCATTAAACAGGAGCAAAAAGCAAGCTGGAGTAACAGCATCAAATAGAAGCAAAGAGCAAACTGGAGTAACTGAGCACTAAACAGGAGGAAAGAGCAAACTGGAGGAACTGAGCATTAAATAGGATTATGGGGCAAACTGGAGTAACAGAGCATTAAGCAGGAGTGAGTAGCAAAGTGGAGTAAATTAGCAGTAAGCAGGAGCAAAAAGAAGTAACTGATCATTAAATGGTAGCAAAGAGCATACTGGAGTAACCGAGCACTAAACAGGAGCAAATTGGAGCAACTAAGCATTACACAGGATCAAATATCAAACTGAAGTAACTGTGCACTAAACAGGAGCAAAGAGCAAACAATAGTAACTGAGCATTAAAGAGGAGCAATGAGCAAATTGGAGTAATGGAGCAGTAAACAGGAGCAAAGAGCAAACTGGAGTAACTGAGCATTAAAGAGGTGCAAAGAGCAAACCAGAGTAGCTGAGCATTAAACAGGAGTGATTAGCAAACTGGAGTAACTGAGCGCCAAACGGGAGCAAAGAGCAAACTGGAATAACTGAGTGCTAAACAGGAGCAAAGAGCAATTTTGAGCATATGAGCCTTAAATAGGAATGAGGAGCAAACTGGAGTAACTGAGCATTAAACCAGAGCAAACTGGAGTAACTAAGCACCAAACAGGAGCAAAGAGCAATTTGGAGTATATGAGCCTTAAACAGAGGTGAGGAGCAAACTGGAGTGACTGAGCACTAAACAGGAGCAAAGAGCAAAGTGGAGTAAATGAGCACTAAACAGGAGCAAAGAGCAAACTGGAGGTACTGAGCATGAAACAGGAGCAAACTGAAATAACTGAGTACTAAACGGGAGCAAAGAGCAAACTGGAGTAACTGAGTATTAAACAGGGGCAAGTAGCAAACTATAATAACTGAGCACTAAACAGGAGGAAAAAGCAAACTGGAGTAAGTGAGCACTAAACAGGAGTGAGTAGCAAACAAGATCAATTGTGTATTAAACAGGGGTGAGTAGCAAACTGGAGTAACTGAGTGCAATACAGGAGCAAAGAGCATTCAGGAGTAACTGAGTGCTAAACAAGAGCAAAGAGCAACTGAGCATTAAACAGGATCAAATAGCAAACTGGAGTAACGCAGCAGTAAACAGGAGCAAAGATCAAACTGGAGCAACTTAACATTAAAATGGAGCGAGTAGCAAACTTGAGTAATGGAGCATTAAACAGGAGTGAGTAGCAAACTGGAGTAACTGAGCACTAAACAGGAGCAAAGAGTAAACCAAAGTAACTGAGTACTAAACTGGAGGAAAAAGCAAACTGGAGTAACTGAGCACTAAACAGCAGTAAGTAGCAAACGAGAGCAATTTTGTATTAAACAGGGGTGAGTAGCAAACTGGAGTAATTGAGCGCTAAACAGGAGCAAAGAGCAAACTGGAGTAACTGAGCATTAAACAGGAGTAAGTAGCAAACTGGAGTAACTAAGCATTAAACAGGGATGAGTAGCAAACTGGTGTACCTGAGCAATAAAGAGGAGCAAACTGCAAACTGGAGTAACTGAGCATTAAACAGGAGCAAAAAGCAAGCTGGAGTAACAGCATTAAATAGGAGCAAAGAGCAAATTGGAGTATCTGAGCACTAAACAGGAGCAAAGAGCAAAATGGAAGATCTGAGCACTAATCAAGATCAAACTGGAGTAATTGAACATTACATAGGAGCTCAGAGCACACTGGAGTATCTGAGCACTAAACAGGAGCAAAGAGCAAAATGGAAAATCTGAGCACTAATCAAGATCAAACTGGAGTAATTGAACATTATATAGGAGCTAAGAGCACACTGGAGTAATTGAGCACCAACCAAGAGCAACATCAGCAACTGAGTATTAAACAGAATCAAATAGCAAACTGGAGTAACTGAGCACTAAACAGGAGCAAAGAGCAATCTGGAGTAACTGAGCATTAAACAGGAGCAAAAAGCAAGCTGGAGTAACAGCATTAAATAGGAGCAAAGAGCAAACTGGAGTATCTGAGCACTAAACAGGAGCAAAGAGCAAAATGGAAGATCTGAGCACTAATCAAGATCAAACAGGAGTAATTAAATAGGAGCTCAGAGCACACTGGAGCAATTGAGCACCAACCAAGAGCAAAATCAATCAACTGAATATTAAACAGAATCAAATAGCAAACTGGAGTAACTGAGCACTTAACAGGAGCAATGAGCAACCTGGAGTAACCGAACCTTAAACAGGAGTGAGTAGCACACTGCGGTAATTGAGTATTAAACAGGGGTGAGTAGCAAACTGGAGTAACTGAGCATTAAACAGGAGCAAAGAGCAAACAGGAGGAACTGAGCATTAAACAGGAGTAAGTAGCAAACAGTGGTAACTGAACACTAAACAGGAGCAAAGAGCAAACTGGAGTAACTGAGCATTAAACAGTATCCAACAGCAAAGTGGAGTAACTGAGACCTAAACAGGAACAAAGAGCAAACTGGAGGAACTGAGCATTAAACAGGAGTAAGTAGCAAACTGTGGTAACTGAGCACTAAACAGGAGCAAAGAGCAAACTGGAGTAAATGAGCACTAAACAGGAGCAAAGAGCAAACTGGAGTAATTGAGTGCTAAACAGGAGCAAACTGAAGTAACTGAGCACTAAACAGGAGCAAAGAGCAAACTGGAGTAATTGAGTGCTAAACAGGAGCAAACTGGAGTAACTGAGCACTAAACAGGAGCAAAGAGCAAACAGGAGGAACTGAGCATTAAACAGGAGTAAGTAGCCAACTGTGGTAACTGAGCACTAAACAGGAGCAAAGAGCAAACCAGAGTAACTGAGCATTAAACAGTATCCAACAGCAAAGTGGAGTAACTGAGAACTAAACAGGAGCAAAGAGCAAACTGGAGGAACTGAGCATTAAACAGTATCCAACAGCAAAGTGGAGTAACTGAGACCTAAACAGGAACAAAGAGCAAACTGGAGGAACTGAACACTAACCAGGACCAAGGAGCAAACTCGAGTAACTGAGCACTAAACAGGAGCAAAGAACAAACTGGAGTAACTGAGCATTAAATAGGAGCAAAGGGCAGACCGAAGTAAATGGGCACTAAACAAGAGCAAGCTGTAGTAACTAAGCATTAAACAGGATCAAATAGCAAACTGGAATAACTGAGCACTAAACCGGAGCAAAGAGCAAACTGGAGTAACTGAGCGTTAAACAGGACTGAGTAGCAAAGTGGAGTAACTGAGCACTACACAGGAGCAAATAGCAAATTGGTGTATATGAGCATCAAACAGGAATGAGGAGCAAACTGGAGTAACTGAGCACTAAACAGGAGCAAAGAGCAAACTGGAGTAACTGAGCACTAAACAGGAGGAAAGAGAAAATTGAACTAACTGAGCACTAAACAGGGGCAAACTGGAGTAACTGAGCACTAAACAGGACCTAATAGAAAACTGGAGTAACTGAGCATTAAAGACGAGCGAGTTGCAAACTGTAGTAACTGTGCACTAAACAGGAGGAAAAAGCAAACTGGAGTAAGTGAGCACTAAACAGGAGTGAGTAGCAAACTGGAGCAATTGTGTATTAAACAGGGGTGAGTAGCAAACTGGAGTAACTGAGTGCAAAACAGGAGCAAAGAGCATATTGGAGTAACTGAGTGCGAAACAGGAGCAAAGGGCAAACTGGAGTAACTGAGCATTAAACAAGAGCGGGTAGCAAACTGGAGTAACTGAGCATTAAATAGGGCATGTAGCAAACTGGAGTAACTGCACACTAAACAGGAGCAAAAAGCAAAATGGAAGATCTGAGCACTAATCAAGAGCAAACTGGAGTAACTGAGCACTAAACAGGAGCAAAGAACAAACAGGAGTAACTGAGCATTAAACAGGAGGAAAGAGAAAATTGAACTAACTGAGCACTAAACTGGGGCAAACTGGAGTAACTGAGCACTAAACAGGAGCTAATAGAATACTAGAGTAACTGAGCATTAAAGACGAGCGAGTTGCAAACTGTAGTAACGGAGTACTAAACAGGAGGAAAAAGCAAACTGGAGTAAGTGAGCACTAAACAGGTGTGAGTAGCAAACAAGTGCAATTGTGTATTAAACAGGGGTGAGTAGCAAACTGGAGTAACTGAGTGCAAAACAGGAGCAAAGAGCATACCGGAGTAACTGAGTGCTAAACAGGAGCAAAGGGCAAACTGGAGTAACTGAGCATTAAACAGGAGTGTGTAGCACACTGCGGTAATTGAGTATTAAACAGGGCTGAGTAGCAAACTGGAGTAACTGAGCATTAAACAGGGATGAGTAGCAAACTGGAATACCTGATCACTGAAGAGGAGCAAACTGCAAGCTGGAGTAACTGAGTGCTAAACAGGAGCAAAGCGCAAACTGGAGTAACTGAGCATTGAACAAGAGCGGGTAGCAAACTGGAGTAACTGAGCATTAAACAGGGCATGTAGCAAACTGGAGTAACTGCACACTAAACAGGAGCAAAAAGCAAAATGGAAGATCTGAGCACTAATCAAGAGCAAACTGGAGTAACTGAGCACTAAACAGGAGCAAAGAGCAAACTGGAGTAACTGAGCATTAAACAGGAGTAAGTAGCAAACTGGAGTAACTAAGCATTAAACAGGGATGAGTAGCAAACTGGTGTACCTGAGCAATAAAGAGGAGCAAACTGCAAACTGGAGTAACTGAGCATTAAACAGGAGCAAAAAGCAAGCTGGAGTAACAGCATCAAATAGAAGCAAAGAGCAAACTGGAGTAACTGAGCACTAAACAGGAGGAAAGAGCAAACTGGAGGAACTGAGCATTAAATAGGATTATGGGGCAAACTGGAGTAACAGAGCATTAAGCAGGAGTGAGTAGCAAAGTGGAGTAAATTAGCAGTAAGCAGGAGCAAAAAGAAGTAACTGATCATTAAATGGTAGCAAAGAGCATACTGGAGTAACCGAGCACTAAACAGGAGCAAATTGGAGCAACTAAGCATTACACAGGATCAAATATCAAACTGAAGTAACTGTGCACTAAACAGGAGCAAAGAGCAAACAATAGTAACTGAGCATTAAAGAGGAGCAATGAGCAAATTGGAGTAATGGAGCAGTAAACAGGAGCAAAGAGCAAACTGGAGTAACTGAGCATTAAAGAGGTGCAAAGAGCAAACCAGAGTAGCTGAGCATTAAACAGGAGTGATTAGCAAACTGGAGTAACTGAGCGCCAAACGGGAGCAAAGAGCAAACTGGAATAACTGAGTGCTAAACAGGAGCAAAGAGCAATTTTGAGCATATGAGCCTTAAATAGGAATGAGGAGCAAACTGGAGTAACTGAGCATTAAACCAGAGCAAACTGGAGTAACTAAGCACCAAACAGGAGCAAAGAGCAATTTGGAGTATATGAGCCTTAAACAGAGGTGAGGAGCAAACTGGAGTGACTGAGCACTAAACAGGAGCAAAGAGCAAAGTGGAGTAAATGAGCACTAAACAGGAGCAAAGAGCAAACTGGAGGTACTGAGCATGAAACAGGAGCAAACTGAAATAACTGAGTACTAAACGGGAGCAAAGAGCAAACTGGAGTAACTGAGTATTAAACAGGGGCAAGTAGCAAACTATAATAACTGAGCACTAAACAGGAGGAAAAAGCAAACTGGAGTAAGTGAGCACTAAACAGGAGTGAGTAGCAAACAAGATCAATTGTGTATTAAACAGGGGTGAGTAGCAAACTGGAGTAACTGAGTGCAATACAGGAGCAAAGAGCATTCAGGAGTAACTGAGTGCTAAACAAGAGCAAAGAGCAACTGAGCATTAAACAGGATCAAATAGCAAACTGGAGTAACGCAGCAGTAAACAGGAGCAAAGATCAAACTGGAGCAACTTAACATTAAAATGGAGCGAGTAGCAAACTTGAGTAATGGAGCATTAAACAGGAGTGAGTAGCAAACTGGAGTAACTGAGCACTAAACAGGAGCAAAGAGTAAACCAAAGTAACTGAGTACTAAACTGGAGGAAAAAGCAAACTGGAGTAACTGAGCACTAAACAGCAGTAAGTAGCAAACGAGAGCAATTTTGTATTAAACAGGGGTGAGTAGCAAACTGGAGTAATTGAGCGCTAAACAGGAGCAAAGAGCAAACTGGAGTAACTGAGCATTAAACAGGAGTAAGTAGCAAACTGGAGTAACTAAGCATTAAACAGGGATGAGTAGCAAACTGGTGTACCTGAGCAATAAAGAGGAGCAAACTGCAAACTGGAGTAACTGAGCATTAAACAGGAGCAAAAAGCAAGCTGGAGTAACAGCATTAAATAGGAGCAAAGAGCAAATTGGAGTATCTGAGCACTAAACAGGAGCAAAGAGCAAAATGGAAGATCTGAGCACTAATCAAGATCAAACTGGAGTAATTGAACATTACATAGGAGCTCAGAGCACACTGGAGTATCTGAGCACTAAACAGGAGCAAAGAGCAAAATGGAAAATCTGAGCACTAATCAAGATCAAACTGGAGTAATTGAACATTATATAGGAGCTAAGAGCACACTGGAGTAATTGAGCACCAACCAAGAGCAACATCAGCAACTGAGTATTAAACAGAATCAAATAGCAAACTGGAGTAACTGAGCACTAAACAGGAGCAAAGAGCAATCTGGAGTAACTGAGCATTAAACAGGAGCAAAAAGCAAGCTGGAGTAACAGCATTAAATAGGAGCAAAGAGCAAACTGGAGTATCTGAGCACTAAACAGGAGCAAAGAGCAAAATGGAAGATCTGAGCACTAATCAAGATCAAACAGGAGTAATTAAATAGGAGCTCAGAGCACACTGGAGCAATTGAGCACCAACCAAGAGCAAAATCAATCAACTGAATATTAAACAGAATCAAATAGCAAACTGGAGTAACTGAGCACTTAACAGGAGCAATGAGCAACCTGGAGTAACCGAACCTTAAACAGGAGTGAGTAGCACACTGCGGTAATTGAGTATTAAACAGGGGTGAGTAGCAAACTGGAGTAACTGAGCATTAAACAGGAGCAAAGAGCAAACAGGAGGAACTGAGCATTAAACAGGAGTAAGTAGCAAACAGTGGTAACTGAACACTAAACAGGAGCAAAGAGCAAACTGGAGTAACTGAGCATTAAACAGTATCCAACAGCAAAGTGGAGTAACTGAGACCTAAACAGGAACAAAGAGCAAACTGGAGGAACTGAGCATTAAACAGGAGTAAGTAGCAAACTGTGGTAACTGAGCACTAAACAGGAGCAAAGAGCAAACTGGAGTAAATGAGCACTAAACAGGAGCAAAGAGCAAACTGGAGTAATTGAGTGCTAAACAGGAGCAAACTGAAGTAACTGAGCACTAAACAGGAGCAAAGAGCAAACTGGAGTAATTGAGTGCTAAACAGGAGCAAACTGGAGTAACTGAGCACTAAACAGGAGCAAAGAGCAAACAGGAGGAACTGAGCATTAAACAGGAGTAAGTAGCCAACTGTGGTAACTGAGCACTAAACAGGAGCAAAGAGCAAACCAGAGTAACTGAGCATTAAACAGTATCCAACAGCAAAGTGGAGTAACTGAGAACTAAACAGGAGCAAAGAGCAAACTGGAGGAACTGAGCATTAAACAGGAGTAAGTAGCAAACTGTGGTAACTGAGCACTAAACAGGAGCAAAGAGCAAACTGGAGTAAATGAGCACTAAACAGGAGCAAAGAGCAAACTGGAGTGACTGAGCACTAAACAGGAGCAAAGAGCAAAGTGGAGTAAATGAGCACTAAACAGGAGCAAAGAGAAAACTGGCGTAACTGAGCACTAAACAGGAGCAAAGAGCAAACTGGAGTAACTGAACACTAACCAGGACCATGGAGCAAACTCGAGTAACTGAGCACTAAACAGGAGCAAAGAACAAACTGGAGTAACTGAGCATTAAATAGGAGCAAAGGGCAGACCGAAGTAAATGGGCACTAAACAAGAGCAAGCTGTAGTAACTAAGCATTAAACAGGATCAAATAGCAAACTGGAATAACTGAGCACTAAACCGGAGCAAAGAGCAAACTGGAGTAACTGAGCGTTAAACAGGACTGAGTAGCAAAGTGGAGTAACTGAGCACTACACAGGAGCAAATAGCAAATTGGTGTATATGAGCATCAAACAGGAATGAGGAGCAAACTGGAGTAACTGAGCACTAAACAGGAGGAAAGAGAAAATTGAACTAACTGTGCACTAAACAGGGGCAAACTGGAGTAACTGAGCACTAAACAGGACCTAATAGAAAACTGGAGTAACTGAGCATTAGAGACGAGCGAGTTGCAAACTGTAGTAACTGTGCACTAAACAGGAGGAAAAAGCAAACTGGAGTAAGTGAGCACTAAACAGGAGTGAGTAGCAAACTGGAGCAATTGTGTATTAAACAGGGGTGAGTAGCAAACTGGAGTAACTGAGTGCAAAACAGGAGCAAAGAGCATATTGGAGTAACTGAGTGCGAAACAGGAGCAAAGGGCAAACTGGAGTAACTGAGCATTAAACAAGAGCGGGTAGCAAACTGGAGTAACTGAGCATTAAATAGGGCATGTAGCAAACTGGAGTAACTGCACACTAAACAGGAGCAAAAAGCAAAATGGAAGATCTGAGCACTAATCAAGAGCAAACTGGAGTAACTGAGCACTAAACAGGAGCAAAGAACAAACAGGAGTAACTGAGCATTAAACAGGAGGAAAGAGAAAATTGAACTAACTGAGCACTAAACTGGGGCAAACTGGAGTAACTGAGCACTAAACAGGAGCTAATAGAATACTAGAGTAACTGAGCATTAAAGACGAGCGAGTTGCAAACTGTAGTAACGGAGTACTAAACAGGAGGAAAAAGCAAACTGGAGTAAGTGAGCACTAAACAGGTGTGAGTAGCAAACAAGTGCAATTGTGTATTAAACAGGGGTGAGTAGCAAACTGGAGTAACTGAGTGCAAAACAGGAGCAAAGAGCATTATGGAGTAACTGAGTGCTAAACAGGAGCAAAGGGCAAACTGGAGTAACTGAGCATTAAACAGGAGTGTGTAGCACACTGCGGTAATTGAGTATTAAACAGGGCTGAGTAGCAAACTGGAGTAACTGAGCATTAAACAGGGATGAGTAGCAAACTGGAATACCTGATCACTGAAGAGGAGCAAACTGCAAGCTGGAGTAACTGAGTGCTAAACAGGAGCAAAGCGCAAACTGGAGTAACTGAGCATTAAACAAGAGCGGGTAGCAAACTGGAGTAACTGAGCATTAAACAGGGCATGTAGCAAACTGGAGTAACTGCACACTAAACAGGAGCAAAAAGCAAAATGGAAGATCTGAGCACTAATCAAGAGCAAACTGGAGTAACTGAGCACTAAACAGGAGCAAAGAGCAAACTGGAGTAACTGAGCATTAAACAGGAGTAAGTAGCAAACTGGAGTAACTAAGCATTAAACAGGGATGAGTAGCAAACTGGTGTACCTGAGCAATAAAGAGGAGCAAACTGCAAACTGGAGTAACTGAGCATTAAACAGGAGCAAAAAGCAAGCTGGAGTAACAGCATCAAATAGAAGCAAAGAGCAAACTGGAGTAACTGAGCACTAAACAGGAGGAAAGAGCAAACTGGAGGAACTGAGCATTAAATAGGATTATGGGGCAAACTGGAGGAACTGAGCATTAAGCAGGAGTGATTAGCAAAGTGGAGTAAATTAGCAGTAAGCAGGAGCAAAAAGAAGTAACTGATCATTAAATGGTAGCAAAGAGCATACTGGAGTAACCGAGCACTAAACAGGAGCAAATTGGAGCAACTAAGCATTACACAGGATCAAATACCAAACTGAAGTAACTGTGCACTAAACAGGAGCAAAGAGCAAACAATAGTAACTGAGCATTAAAGAGGAGCAATGAGCAAATTGGAGTAATGGAGCAGTAAACAGGAGCAAAGAGCAAACTGGAGTAACTGAGCATTAAAGAGGTGCAAAGAGCAAACCAGAGTAGCTGAGCATTAAACAGGAGTGATTAGCAAACTGGAGTAACTGAGCACCAAACGGGAGCAAAGAGCAAACTGGAATAACTGAGTGCTAAACAGGAGCAAAGAGCAATTTTGAGCATATGAGCCTTAAATAGGAATGAGGAGCAAACTGGAGTAACTGAGCATTAAACCAGAGCAAACTGGAGTAACTAAGCACCAAACAGGAGCAAAGAGCAATTTGGAGTATATGAGCCTTAAACAGAGGTGAGGAGCAAACTGGAGTGACTGAGCACTAAACAGGAGCAAAGAGCAAAGTGGAGTAAATGAGCACTAAACAGGAGCAAAGAGCAAACTGGAGGTACTGAGCATGAAACAGGAGCAAACTGAAATAACTGAGTACTAAACGGGAGCAAAGAGCAAACTGGAGTAACTGAGTATTAAACAGGGGCAAGTAGCAAACTATAATAACTGAGCACTAAACAGGAGGAAAAAGCAAACTGGAGTAAGTGAGCACTAAACAGGAGTGAGTAGCAAACAAGATCAATTGTGTATTAAACAGGGGTGAGTAGCAAACTGGAGTAACTGAGTGCAATACAGGAGCAAAGAGCATTCAGGAGTAACTGAGTGCTAAACAAGAGCAAAGAGCAACTGAGCATTAAACAGGATCAAATAGCAAACTGGAGTAACGCAGCAGTAAACAGGAGCAAAGATCAAACTGGAGCAACTTAACATTAAAATGGAGCGAGTAGCAAACTTGAGTAATGGAGCATTAAACAGGAGTGAGTAGCAAACTGGAGTAACTGAGCACTAAACAGGAGCAAAGAGTAAACCAAAGTAACTGAGTACTAAACTGGAGGAAAAAGCAAACTGGAGTAACTGAGCACTAAACAGCAGTAAGTAGCAAACGAGAGCAATTTTGTATTAAACAGGGGTGAGTAGCAAACTGGAGTAATTGAGCGCTAAACAGGAGCAAAGAGCAAACTGGAGTAACTGAGCATTAAACAGGAGTAAGTAGCAAACTGGAGTAACTAAGCATTAAACAGGAATGAGTAGCAAACTGGTGTACCTGAGCAATAAAGAGGAGCAAACTGCAAACTGGAGTAACTGAGCATTAAACAGGAGCAAAAAGCAAGCTGGAGTAACAGCATTAAATAGGAGCAAAGAGCAAATTGGAGTATCTGAGCACTAAACAGGAGCAAAGAGCAAAATGGAAGATCTGAGCACTAATCAAGATCAAACTGGAGTAATTGAACATTACATAGGAGCTCAGAGCACACTGGAGTATCTGAGCACTAAACAGGAGCAAAGAGCAAAATGGAAAATCTGAGCACTAATCAAGATCAAACTGGAGTAATTGAACATTATATAGGAGCTAAGAGCACACTGGAGTAATTGAGCACCAACCAAGAGCAACATCAGCAACTGAGTATTAAACAGAATCAAATAGCAAACTGGAGTAACTGAGCACTAAACAGGAGCAAAGAGCAATCTGGAGTAACTGAGCATTAAACAGGAGCAAAAAGCAAGCTGGAGTAACAGCATTAAATAGGAGCAAAGAGCAAACTGGAGTATCTGAGCACTAAACAGGAGCAAAGAGCAAAATGGAAGATCTGAGCACTAATCAAGATCAAACAGGAGTAATTAAATAGGAGCTCAGAGCACACTGGAGTAATTGAGCACCAACCAAGAGCAAAATCAATCAACTGAATATTAAACAGAATCAAATAGCAAACTGGAGTAACTGAGCACTTAACAGGAGCAATGAGCAACCTGGAGTAACCGAACCTTAAACAGGAGTGAGTAGCACACTGCGGTAATTGAGTATTAAACAGGGGTGAGTAGCAAACTGGAGTAACTGAGCATTAAACAGGAGCAAAGAGCAAACAGGAGGAACTGAGCATTAAACAGGAGTAAGTAGCAAACAGTGGTAACTGAACACTAAACAGGAGCAAAGAGCAAACTGGAGTAACTGAGCATTAAACAGTATCCAACAGCAAAGTGGAGTAACTGAGACCTAAACAGGAACAAAGAGCAAACTGGAGGAACTGAGCATTAAACAGGAGTAAGTAGCAAACTGTGGTAACTGAGCACTAAACAGGAGCAAAGAGCAAACTGGAGTAAATGAGCACTAAACAGGAGCAAAGAGCAAACTGGAGTAATTGAGTGCTAAACAGGAGCAAACTGAAGTAACTGAGCACTAAACAGGAGCAAAGAGCAAACTGGAGTAATTGAGTGCTAAACAGGAGCAAACTGGAGTAACTGAGCACTAAACAGGAGCAAAGAGCAAACAGGAGGAACTGAGCATTAAACAGGAGTAAGTAGCCAACTGTGGTAACTGAGCACTAAACAGGAGCAAAGAGCAAACCAGAGTAACTGAGCATTAAACAGTATCCAACAGCAAAGTGGAGTAACTGAGAACTAAACAGGAGCAAAGAGCAAACTGGAGGAACTGAGCATTAAACAGGAGTAAGTAGCAAACTGTGGTAACTGAGCACTAAACAGGAGCAAAGAGCAAACTGGAGTAAATGAGCACTAAACAGGAGCAAAGAGCAAACTGGAGTGACTGAGCACTAAACAGGAGCAAAGAGCAAAGTGGAGTAAATGAGCACTAAACAGGAGCAAAGAGAAAACTGGCGTAACTGAGCACTAAACAGGAGCAAAGAGCAAACTGGAGTAACTGAACACTAACCAGGATCATGGAGCAAACTCGAGTAACTGAGCACTAAACAGGAGCAAAGAACAAACTGGAGTAACTGAGCATTAAATAGGAGCAAAGGGCAGACCGAAGTTAATGGGCACTAAACAAGAGCAAGCTGTAGTAACTAAGCATTAAACAGGATCAAATAGCAAACTGGAATAACTGAGCACTAAACCGGAGCAAAGAGCAAACTGGAGTAACTGAGCGTTAAACAGGACTGAGTAGCAAAGTGGAGTAACTGAGCACTACACAGGAGCAAATAGCAAATTGGTGTATATGAGCATCAAACAGGAATGAGGAGCAAACTGGAGTAACTGAGCACTAAACAGGAGCAAAGAGCAAACTTGAGTAACTGAGCACTAAACAGGAGGAAAGAGAAAATTGAACTAACTGTGCACTAAACAGGGGCAAACTGGAGTAACTGAGCACTAAACAGGACCTAATAGAAAACTGGAGTAACTGAGCATTAGAGACGAGCGAGTTGCAAACTGTAGTAACTGTGCACTAAACAGGAGGAAAAAGCAAACTGGAGTAAGTGAGCACTAAACAGGAGTGAGTAGCAAACTGGAGCAATTGTGTATTAAACAGGGGTGAGTAGCAAACTGGAGTAACTGAGTGCAAAACAGGAGCAAAGAGCATATTGGAGTAACTGAGTGCGAAACAGGAGCAAAGGGCAAACTGGAGTAACTGAGCATTAAACAAGAGCGGGTAGCAAACTGGAGTAACTGAGCATTAAATAGGGCATGTAGCAAACTGGAGTAACTGCACACTAAACAGGAGCAAAAAGCAAAATGGAAGATCTGAGCACTAATCAAGAGCAAACTGGAGTAACTGAGCACTAAACAGGAGCAAAGAACAAACAGGAGTAACTGAGCATTAAACAGGAGGAAAGAGAAAATTGAACTAACTGAGCACTAAACTGGGGCAAACTGGAGTAACTGAGCACTAAACAGGAGCTAATAGAATACTAGAGTAACTGAGCATTAAAGACGAGCGAGTTGCAAACTGTAGTAACGGAGTACTAAACAGGAGGAAAAAGCAAACTGGAGTAAGTGAGCACTAAACAGGTGTGAGTAGCAAACAAGTGCAATTGTGTATTAAACAGGGGTGAGTAGCAAACTGGAGTAACTGAGTGCAAAACAGGAGCAAAGAGCATTATGGAGTAACTGAGTGCTAAACAGGAGCAAAGGGCAAACTGGAGTAACTGAGCATTAAACAGGAGTGTGTAGCACACTGCGGTAATTGAGTATTAAACAGGGCTGAGTAGCAAACTGGAGTAACTGAGCATTAAACAGGGATGAGTAGCAAACTGGAATACCTGATCACTGAAGAGGAGCAAACTGCAAGCTGGAGTAACTGAGTGCTAAACAGGAGCAAAGCGCAAACTGGAGTAACTGAGCATTAAACAAGAGCGGGTAGCAAACTGGAGTAACTGAGCATTAAACAGGGCATGTAGCAAACTGGAGTAACTGCACACTAAACAGGAGCAAAAAGCAAAATGGAAGATCTGAGCACTAATCAAGAGCAAACTGGAGTAACTGAGCACTAAACAGGAGCAAAGAGCAAACTGGAGTAACTGAGCATTAAACAGGAGTAAGTAGCAAACTGGAGTAACTAAGCATTAAACAGGGATGAGTAGCAAACTGGTGTACCTGAGCAATAAAGAGGAGCAAACTGCAAACTGGAGTAACTGAGCATTAAACAGGAGCAAAAAGCAAGCTGGAGTAACAGCATCAAATAGAAGCAAAGAGCAAACTGGAGTAACTGAGCACTAAACAGGAGGAAAGAGCAAACTGGAGGAACTGAGCATTAAATAGGATTATGGGGCAAACTGGAGGAACTGAGCATTAAGCAGGAGTGATTAGCAAAGTGGAGTAAATTAGCAGTAAGCAGGAGCAAAAAGAAGTAACTGATCATTAAATGGTAGCAAAGAGCATACTGGAGTAACCGAGCACTAAACAGGAGCAAATTGGAGCAACTAAGCATTACACAGGATCAAATACCAAACTGAAGTAACTGTGCACTAAACAGGAGCAAAGAGCAAACAATAGTAACTGAGCATTAAAGAGGAGCAATGAGCAAATTGGAGTAATGGAGCAGTAAACAGGAGCAAAGAGCAAACTGGAGTAACTGAGCATTAAAGAGGTGCAAAGAGCAAACCAGAGTAGCTGAGCATTAAACAGGAGTGATTAGCAAACTGGAGTAACTGAGCACCAAACGGGAGCAAAGAGCAAACTGGAATAACTGAGTGCTAAACAGGAGCAAAGAGCAATTTTGAGCATATGAGCCTTAAATAGGAATGAGGAGCAAACTGGAGTAACTGAGCATTAAACCAGAGCAAACTGGAGTAACTAAGCACCAAACAGGAGCAAAGAGCAATTTGGAGTATATGAGCCTTAAACAGAGGTGAGGAGCAAACTGGAGTGACTGAGCACTAAACAGGAGCAAAGAGCAAAGTGGAGTAAATGAGCACTAAACAGGAGCAAAGAGCAAACTGGAGGTACTGAGCATGAAACAGGAGCAAACTGAAATAACTGAGTACTAAACGGGAGCAAAGAGCAAACTGGAGTAACTGAGTATTAAACAGGGGCAAGTAGCAAACTATAATAACTGAGCACTAAACAGGAGGAAAAAGCAAACTGGAGTAAGTGAGCACTAAACAGGAGTGAGTAGCAAACAAGATCAATTGTGTATTAAACAGGGGTGAGTAGCAAACTGGAGTAACTGAGTGCAATACAGGAGCAAAGAGCATTCAGGAGTAACTGAGTGCTAAACAAGAGCAAAGAGCAACTGAGCATTAAACAGGATCAAATAGCAAACTGGAGTAACGCAGCAGTAAACAGGAGCAAAGATCAAACTGGAGCAACTTAACATTAAAATGGAGCGAGTAGCAAACTTGAGTAATGGAGCATTAAACAGGAGTGAGTAGCAAACTGGAGTAACTGAGCACTAAACAGGAGCAAAGAGTAAACCAAAGTAACTGAGTACTAAACTGGAGGAAAAAGCAAACTGGAGTAACTGAGCACTAAACAGCAGTAAGTAGCAAACGAGAGCAATTTTGTATTAAACAGGGGTGAGTAGCAAACTGGAGTAATTGAGCGCTAAACAGGAGCAAAGAGCAAACTGGAGTAACTGAGCATTAAACAGGAGTAAGTAGCAAACTGGAGTAACTAAGCATTAAACAGGAATGAGTAGCAAACTGGTGTACCTGAGCAATAAAGAGGAGCAAACTGCAAACTGGAGTAACTGAGCATTAAACAGGAGCAAAAAGCAAGCTGGAGTAACAGCATTAAATAGGAGCAAAGAGCAAATTGGAGTATCTGAGCACTAAACAGGAGCAAAGAGCAAAATGGAAGATCTGAGCACTAATCAAGATCAAACTGGAGTAATTGAACATTACATAGGAGCTCAGAGCACACTGGAGTATCTGAGCACTAAACAGGAGCAAAGAGCAAAATGGAAAATCTGAGCACTAATCAAGATCAAACTGGAGTAATTGAACATTATATAGGAGCTAAGAGCACACTGGAGTAATTGAGCACCAACCAAGAGCAACATCAGCAACTGAGTATTAAACAGAATCAAATAGCAAACTGGAGTAACTGAGCACTAAACAGGAGCAAAGAGCAATCTGGAGTAACTGAGCATTAAACAGGAGCAAAAAGCAAGCTGGAGTAACAGCATTAAATAGGAGCAAAGAGCAAACTGGAGTATCTGAGCACTAAACAGGAGCAAAGAGCAAAATGGAAGATCTGAGCACTAATCAAGATCAAACAGGAGTAATTAAATAGGAGCTCAGAGCACACTGGAGTAATTGAGCACCAACCAAGAGCAAAATCAATCAACTGAATATTAAACAGAATCAAATAGCAAACTGGAGTAACTGAGCACTTAACAGGAGCAATGAGCAACCTGGAGTAACCGAACCTTAAACAGGAGTGAGTAGCACACTGCGGTAATTGAGTATTAAACAGGGGTGAGGAGCAAACTGGAGTAACTGAGCATTAAACAGGAGCAAAGAGCAAACAGGAGGAACTGAGCATTAAACAGGAGTAAGTAGCAAACAGTGGTAACTGAACACTAAACAGGAGCAAAGAGCAAACTGGAGTAACAGAGCATTAAACAGTATCCAACAGCAAAGTGGAGTAACTGAGACCTAAACAGGAACAAAGAGCAAACTGGAGGAACTGAGCATTAAACAGGAGTAAGTAGCAAACTGTGGTAACTGAGCACTAAACAGGAGCAAAGAGCAAACTGGAGTAAATGAGCACTAAACAGGAGCAAAGAGCAAACTGGAGTAATTGAGTGCTAAACAGGAGCAAACTGAAGTAACTGAGCACTAAACAGGAGCAAAGAGCAAACTGGAGTAATTGAGTGCTAAACAGGAGCAAACTGGAGTAACTGAGCACTAAACAGGAGCAAAGAGCAAACAGGAGGAACTGAGCATTAAACAGGAGTAAGTAGCCAACTGTGGTAACTGAGCACTAAACAGGAGCAAAGAGCAAACCAGAGTAACTGAGCATTAAACAGTATCCAACAGCAAAGTGGAGTAACTGAGAACTAAACAGGAGCAAAGAGCAAACTGGAGGAACTGAGCATTAAACAGGAGTAAGTAGCAAACTGTGGTAACTGAGCACTAAACAGGAGCAAAGAGCAAACTGGAGTAAATGAGCACTAAACAGGAGCAAAGAGCAAACTGGAGTGACTGAGCACTAAACAGGAGCAAAGAGCAAAGTGGAGTAAATGAGCACTAAACAGGAGCAAAGAGCAAACTGGAGGTACTGAGCATGAAACAGGAGCAAACTGAAATAACTGAGTACTAAACGGGAGCAAAGAGCAAACTGGAGTAACTGAGTATTAAACAGGGGCAAGTAGCAAACTATAATAACTGAGCACTAAACAGGAGGAAAAAGCAAACTGGAGTAAGTGAGCACTAAACAGGAGTGAGTAGCAAACAAGATCAATTGTGTATTAAACAGGGGTGAGTAGCAAACTGGAGTAACTGAGTGCAATACAGGAGCAAAGAGCATTCAGGAGTAACTGAGTGCTAAACAAGAGCAAAGAGCAACTGAGCATTAAACAGGATCAAATAGCAAACTGGAGTAACGCAGCAGTAAACAGGAGCAAAGATCAAACTGGAGCAACTTAACATTAAAATGGAGCGAGTAGCAAACTTGAGTAATGGAGCATTAAACAGGAGTGAGTAGCAAACTGGAGTAACTGAGCACTAAACAGGAGCAAAGAGTAAACCAAAGTAACTGAGTACTAAACTGGAGGAAAAAGCAAACTGGAGTAACTGAGCACTAAACAGCAGTAAGTAGCAAACGAGAGCAATTTTGTATTAAACAGGGGTGAGTAGCAAACTGGAGTAATTGAGCGCTAAACAGGAGCAAAGAGCAAACTGGAGTAACTGAGCATTAAACAGGAGTAAGTAGCAAACTGGAGTAACTAAGCATTAAACAGGGATGAGTAGCAAACTGGTGTACCTGAGCAATAAAGAGGAGCAAACTGCAAACTGGAGTAACTGAGCATTAAACAGGAGCAAAAAGCAAGCTGGAGTAACAGCATTAAATAGGAGCAAAGAGCAAATTGGAGTATCTGAGCACTAAACAGGAGCAAAGAGCAAAATGGAAGATCTGAGCACTAATCAAGATCAAACTGGAGTAATTGAACATCACATAGGAGCTCAGAGCACACTGGAGTATCTGAGCACTAAACAGGAGCAAAGAGCAAAATGGAAAATCTGAGCACTAATCAAGATCAAACTGGAGTAATTGAACATTATATAGGAGCTAAGAGCACACTGGAGTAATTGAGCACCAACCAAGAGCAACATCAGCAACTGAGTATTAAACAGAATCAAATAGCAAACTGGAGTAACTGAGCACTAAACAGGAGCAAAGAGCAATCTGGAGTAACCGAGCATTAAACAGGAGTGAGTAGCACACTGCGGTAATTGAGTATTAAACAGGGATGAGTAGCAAACTGGAGTACCTGAGCACTAAAGAGGAGCAAACTGCAAACTGGAGTAACTGAGCATTAAACAGGAGCAATAAGCAAGCTGGAGTAACAGCATTAAATAGGAGCAAATAGCAAACTGGAGTATCTGAGCACTAAACAGGAGCAAAGAGCAAAATGGAAGATCTGAGCACTAATCAAGATCAAACAGGAGTAATTGAACATTAAATAGGAGCTCAGAGCACACTGGAGTAATTGAGCACCAACCAAGAGCAAAATCAATCAACTGAATATTAAACAGAATCAAATAGCAAACTGGAGGAACTGAGCACTAAACAGGAGCAAAGAGCAAACTGGAGTAAATGAGCACTAAACAGGAGCAAAGAGCAAACTTGAGTAACTGAGTGCTAAACAGGAGCAAACTGAAGCATCTGTGCACTAAACAGGAGCAAAGAGCAAACTGGAGTATTTGAGTGCTGGACAGGAGCAAACTGGAGTAACTGAGCACTAAACAGGAGCAAAGAGCAATTTTGAGTATATGAGCCTTAAACAGGAATGAGGAGCAAACTGGAGTAAGTGAGCATTAAACAGGAGCAAAGAGCAAACTGGAGTAACTGAGCACTAAACAGGAGCAAACTGAAGTAACTGAGCTCTAAACAGGAGCACAGAGCAAACTGGAGTCACTGAGTATTAAAGAGGGGCAAGTAGCAAGCTGGAGTAACTGAGCGCTAAACAGGAGCAAAGAGCAAACAGGAGTAACTGAGCACTAAACAGGAACAAAGAGCATACTGGAGTAACTGAGTGCTAAACAAGAGCAAAGGGCAAACTGGAGTAACTGAGCATTAAACAGGAGTGAGTAGCAAACTGCAGTAACTGAGCATTAAACAGGGCATGTAGCAAACTGGAGTAACTGCACACTAAACAGGAGCAAAGAGCAAAATGGATGATCTGAGCACTAATCAAGAGCAAACTGGAGTAACTGAACATTAATAGGAGCTAAGAGTGCACAGGAGCAACTGAGCACTAACCAAGAGCAACATCAAACAACTGAGTATTAAACAGAATCAAATAGCAAACTGGAGTAACTGAGCACTAAACAGGAGCAAAGAGCAATCTGGAGTAACCGAGCATTAAACAGGAGTGAGTAGCAGACTGCAGTAATTGAGTATTAAACAGGGATGAGTAGCAAACTGGAGTACCCGAGCACTAAAGAGGAGCAAACTGCAAACTGGAGTAACTGAGCATTAAACAGGAGCAAAAAGCAAGCTGGAGTAACAGCATTAAATAGGAGCAAAGAGCAAACTGGAGTATCTGAGCACTAAACAGGAGCAAAGAGCAAAATGGAAGATCTGAGCACTAATCAAGATCAAACAGGAGTAATTGAACATTAAATAGGAGCTCAGAGCACACTGGAGTAATTGAGCACCAACCAAGAGCAAAATGAAACAACTGAATATTAAACAGAATCAAATAGCAAACTGGAGTAACTGAGCACTTAACAGGAGCAATGAGCAACCTGGAGTAACTGAGCCTTAAACAGGAGTGAGTAGCACACTGCGGTAATTGAGTATTAAACAGGGGTGAGTAGCAAACTGGAGAAACTGAGCATTAAACAGGAGCAAAGAGCAAACAGGAGGAACTGAGCATTAAACAGGAGTAAGTAGCAAACTGTGGTAACTGAACACTAAACAGGAGCAAAGAGCAAACTGGAGTAACTGAGCATTAAACAGTATCCAACAGCAACGTGGAGTAACTGAGACCTAAACAGGAACAAAGAGCAAACTGGAGGAACTGAGCATTAAACAGGAGTAAGTAGCAAACTGTGGTAACTGAGCACTAAACAGGAGCAAAGAGCAAACCAGAGTAAATGAGCACTAAACAGGAGCAAAGAGCAAACTGGAGTAATTGAGTGCTAAACAGGAGCAAACTGAAGTAACTGAGCACGAAACAGGAGCAAAGAGCAAACTGGAGTAATTGAGTGCTAAACAGGAGCAAACTGGAGTAACTGAGCACTAAACAGGAGCAAAGAGCAAACAGGAGGAACTGAGCATTAAACAGGAGTAAGTAGCCAACTGTGGTAACTGAGCACTAAACAGGAGCAAAGAGCAAACCAGAGCAACTGAGCATTAAACAGTATCCAACAGCAAAGTGGAGTAACTGAGAACTAAACAGGAGCAAAGAGCAAACTGGAGGAACTGAGCATTAAACAGGAGTAAGTAGCAAACTGTGGTAACTGAGCACTAAACAGGAGCAAAGAGCAAACTGGAGTAAATGAGCACTAAACAGGAGCAAAGAGCAAACGTGAGTAACTGAGTGCTAAACAGGAGCAAACTGAAGCAACTGTGCACTAAACAGGAGCAAAGAGCAAACTGGAGTATTTGAGTGCTGGACAGGAGCAAACTGGAGTAACTGAGCACTAAACAGGAGCAAAGAGCAATTTTGAGTATATGAGCCTTAAACAGGAATGAGGAGCAAACTGGAGTAAGTGAGCATTAAACAGGAGCAAAGAGCAAACTGGAGTAACTGAGCACTAAACAGGAGCAAACTGAAGTAACTGAGCTCTAAACAGGAGCACAGAGCAAACTGGAGTCACTGAGTATTAAAGAGGGGCAAGTAGCAAGCTGGAGTAACTGAGCGCTAAACAGGAGCAAAGAGCAAACAGGAGTAACTGAGCACTAAACAGGAACAAAGAGCATACTGGAGTAACTGAGTGCTAAACAAGAGCAAAGGGCAAACTGGAGTAACTGAGCATTAAACAGGAGTGAGTAGCAAACTGCAGTAACTGAGCATTAAACAGGGCATGTAGCAAACTGGAGTAACTGCACACTAAACAGGAGCAAAGAGCAAAATGGATGATCTGAGCACTAATCAAGAGCAAACTGGAGTAACTGAACATTAATAGGAGCTAAGAGTGCACAGGAGCAACTGAGCACTAACCAAGAGCAACATCAAACAACTGAGTATTAAACAGAATCAAATAGCAAACTGGAGTAACTGAGCACTAAACAGGAGCAAAGAGCAATCTGGAGTAACCGAGCATTAAACAGGAGTGAGTAGCAGACTGCAGTAATTGAGTATTAAACAGGGATGAGTAGCAAACTGGAGTACCCGAGCACTAAAGAGGAGCAAACTGCAAACTGGAGTAACTGAGCATTAAACAGGAGCAAAAAGCAAGCTGGAGTAACAGCATTAAATAGGAGCAAAGAGCAAACTGGAGTATCTGAGCACTAAACAGGAGCAAAGAGCAAAATGGAAGATCTGAGCACTAATCAAGATCAAACAGGAGTAATTGAACATTAAATAGGAGCTCAGAGCACACTGGAGTAATTGAGCACCAACCAAGAGCAAAATGAAACAACTGAATATTAAACAGAATCAAATAGCAAACTGGAGTAACTGAGACCTAAACAGGAACAAAGAGCAAACTGGAGTAACTGAGCATTAAACAGTATCCAACAGCAACGTGGAGTAACTGAGACCTAAACAGGAACAAAGAGCAAACTGGAGGAACTGAGCATTAAACAGGAGTAAGTAGCAAACTGTGGTAACTGAGCACTAAACAGGAGCAAAGAGCAAACTGGAGTAAATGAGCACTAAAGAGGAGCAAAGAGCAAACTGGAGTAATTGAGTGCTAAACAGGAGCAAACTGAAGTAACTGAGCACGAAACAGGAGCAAAGAGCAAACTGGAGTAATTGAGTGCTAAACAGGAGCAAACTGGAGTAACTGAGCACTAAACAGGAGCAAAGAGCAAACAGGAGGAACTGAGCATTAAACAGGAGTAAGTAGCCAACTGTGGTAACTGAGCACTAAACAGGAGCAAAGAGCAAACCAGAGTAACTGAGCATTAAACAGTATCCAACAGCAAAGTGGAGTAACTGAGAACTAAACAGGAACAAAGAGCAAACTGGAGGAACTGAGCATTAAACAGGAGTAAGTAGCAAACTGTGGTAACTGAGCACTAAACAGGAGCAAAGAGCAAACTGGAGTAAATGAGCACTAAACAGGAGCAAAGAGCAAACTTGAGTAACTGAGTGCTAAACAGGAGCAAACTGAAGCAACTGAGCACTAAACAGGAGCAAAGAGCAAACTGGAGTAATTGAGTGCTGGACAGGAGCAAACTGGAGTAACTGAGCACTAAACAGAAGCAAAGAGCAATTTTGAGTATATGAGCCTTAAACAGGAATGAGGAGCAAACTGGAGTAAGTGAGCATTAAACAGGAGCAAAGAGCAAACAGGAGTAACTGAGTGCTAAACAGGAGCAAACTGAAGTAACTGAGCTCTAAACAGGAGCACAGAGCAAACTGGAGTCACTGAGTATTAAAGAGGGGCAAATAGCAAGCTGGAGTAACTGAGCGCTAAACAGGAGCAAAGAGCAAACAGGAGTAACTGAGCACTAAACAGGAACAAAGAGCATACTGGAGTAACTGAGTGCTAAACAAGAGCAAAGGGCAAACTGGAGTAACTGAGCATTAAACAGGAGTGAGTAGCAAACTGCAGTAACTGAGCATTAAACAGGGCATGTAGCAAACTGGAGTAACTGCACACTAAACAGGAGCAAAGAGCAAAATGGATGATCTGAGCACTAATCAAGAGCAAACTGGAGTAACTGAACATTAATAGGAGCTAAGAGTGCACAGGAGCAACTGAGCACTAACCAAGAGCAACATCAAACAACTGAGTATTAAACAGAATCAAATAGCAAACTGGAGTAACTGAGCACTAAACAGGAGCAAAGAGCAATCTGGAGTAACCGAGCATTAAACAGGAGTGAGTAGCAGACTGCAGTAATTGAGTATTAAACAGGGATGAGTAGCAAACTGGAGTACCCGAGCACTAAAGAGGAGCAAACTGCAAACTGGAGTAACTGAGCATTAAACAGGAGCAAAAAGCAAGCTGGAGTAACAGCATTAAATAGGAGCAAAGAGCAAACTGGAGTATCTGAGCACTAAACAGGAGCAAAGAGCAAAATGGAAGATCTGAGCACTAATCAAGATCAAACAGGAGTAATTGAACATTAAATAGGAGCTCAGAGCACACTGGAGTAATTGAGCACCAATCAAGAGCAAAATGAAACAACTGAATATTAAACAGAATCAAATAGCAAACTGGAGTAACTGAGCACTTAACAGGAGCAATGAGCAACCTGGAGTAACTGAGCCTTAAACAGGAGTGAGTAGCACACTGCGGTAATTGAGTATTAAACAGGGGTGAGTAGCAAACTGGAGTAACTGAGCATTAAACAGGAGCAAAGAGCAAACAGGAGGAACTGAGCATTAAACAGGAGTAAGTAGCAAACTGTGGTAACTGAACACTAAACAGGAGCAAAGAGCAAACTGGAGTAACTGAGCATTAAACAGTATCCAACAGCAACGTGGAGTAACTGAGACCTAAACAGGAACAAAGAGCAAACTGGAGGAACTGAGCATTAAACAGGAGTAAGTAGCAAACTGTGGTAACTGAGCACTAAACAGGAGCAAAGAGCAAACTGGAGTAAATGAGCACTAAAGAGGAGCAAAGAGCAAACTGGAGTAATTGAGTGCTAAACAGGAGCAAACTGAAGTAACTGAGCACGAAACAGGAGCAAAGAGCAAACTGGAGTAATTGAGTGCTAAACAGGAGCAAACTGGAGTAACTGAGCACTAAACAGGAGCAAAGAGCAAACAGGAGGAACTGAGCATTAAACAGGAGTAAGTAGCCAACTGTGGTAACTGAGCACTAAACAGGAGCAAAGAGCAAACCAGAGCAACTGAGCATTAAACAGTATCCAACAGCAAAGTGGAGTAACTGAGGACTAAACAGGAGCAAAGAGCAAACTGGAGGAACTGAGCATTAAACAGGAGTAAGTAGCAAACTGTGGTAACTGAGCACTAAACAGGAGCAAAGAGCAAACTGGAGTAAATGAGCACTAAACAGGAGCAAAGAGCAAACTTGAGTAACTGAGTGCTAAACAGGAGCAAACTGAAGCAACTGTGCACTAAACAGGAGCAAAGAGCAAACTGGAGTATTTGAGTGCTGGACAGGAGCAAACTGGAGTAACTGAGCACTAAACAGGAGCAAAGAGCAATTTTGAGTATATGAGCCTTAAACAGGAATGAGGAGCAAACTGGAGTAAGTGAGCATTAAACAGGAGCAAAGAGCAAACTGGAGTAACTGAGCACTAAACAGGAGCAAACTGAAGTAACTGAGCTCTAAACAGGAGCACAGAGCAAACTGGAGTCACTGAGTATTAAAGAGGGGCAAGTAGCAAGCTGGAGTAACTGAGCGCTAAACAGGAGCAAAGAGCAAACAGGAGTAACTGAGCACTAAACAGGAACAAAGAGCATACTGGAGTAACTGAGTGCTAAACAAGAGCAAAGGGCAAACTGGAGTAACTGAGCATTAAACAGGAGTGAGTAGCAAACTGCAGTAACTGAGCATTAAACAGGGCATGTAGCAAACTGGAGTAACTGCACACTAAACAGGAGCAAAGAGCAAAATGGAGGAACTGAGCATTAAACAGGAGTAAGTAGCAAACTGTGGTAACTGAGCACTAAACAGGAGCAAAGAGCAAACTGGAGTAAATGAGCACTAAACAGGAGCAAAGAGCAAACTTGAGTAACTGAGTGCTAAACAGGAGCAAACTGAAGCAACTGAGCACTAAACAGGAGCAAAGAGCAAACTGGAGTAATTGAGTGCTGGACAGGAGCAAACTGGAGTAACTGAGCACTAAACAGAAGCAAAGAGCAATTTTGAGTATATGAGCCTTAAACAGGAATGAGGAGCAAACTGGAGTAAGTGAGCATTAAACAGGAGCAAAGAGCAAACAGGAGTAACTGAGTGCTAAACAGGAGCAAACTGAAGTAACTGAGCTCTAAACAGGAGCACAGAGCAAACTGGAGTCACTGAGTATTAAAGAGGGGCAAGTAGCAAGCTGGAGTAACTGAGCGCTAAACAGGAGCAAAGAGCAAACAGGAGTAACTGAGCACTAAACAGGAACAAAGAGCATACTGGAGTAACTGAGTGCTAAACAAGAGCAAAGGGCAAACTGGAGTAACTGAGCATTAAACAGGAGTGAGTAGCAAACTGCAGTAACTGAGCATTAAACAGGGCATGTAGCAAACTGGAGTAACTGCACACTAAACAGGAGCAAAGAGCAAAATGGATGATCTGAGCACTAATCAAGAGCAAACTGGAGTAACTGAACATTAATAGGAGCTAAGAGTGCACAGGAGCAACTGAGCACTAACCAAGAGCAACATCAAACAACTGAGTATTAAACAGAATCAAATAGCAAACTGGAGTAACTGAGCACTAAACAGGAGCAAAGAGCAATCTGGAGTAACCGAGCATTAAACAGGAGTGAGTAGCAGACTGCAGTAATTGAGTATTAAACAGGGATGAGTAGCAAACTGGAGTACCCGAGCACTAAAGAGGAGCAAACTGCAAACTGGAGTAACTGAGCATTAAACAGGAGCAAAAAGCAAGCTGGAGTAACAGCATTAAATAGGAGCAAAGAGCAAACTGGAGTATCTGAGCACTAAACAGGAGCAAAGAGCAAAATGGAAGATCTGAGCACTAATCAAGATCAAACAGGAGTAATTGAACATTAAATAGGAGCTCAGAGCACACTGGAGTAATTGAGCACCAATCAAGAGCAAAATGAAACAACTGAATATTAAACAGAATCAAATAGCAAACTGGAGTAACTGAGCACTTAACAGGAGCAATGAGCAA
Organism: Isurus oxyrinchus; assembly: GCA_026770705.1. Classification (NCBI taxonomy): domain Eukaryota; kingdom Metazoa; phylum Chordata; class Chondrichthyes; order Lamniformes; family Lamnidae; genus Isurus; species Isurus oxyrinchus. The sequence goes on along the minus strand of JANJGN010000016.1, from coordinate 18,494,077 downwards.
CCTGGAGTAACTGAGCCTTAAACAGGAGTGAGTAGCACACTGCGGTAATTGAGTATTAAACAGGGGTGAGTAGCAAACTGGAGTAACTGAGCATTAAACAGGAGCAAAGAGCAAACAGGAGGAACTGAGCATTAAACAGGAGTAAGTAGCAAACTGTGGTAACTGAACACTAAACAGGAGCAAAGAGCAAACTGGAGTAACTGAGCATTAAACAGTATCCAACAGCAACGTGGAGTAACTGAGACCTAAACAGGAACAAAGAGCAAACTGGAGGAACTGAGCATTAAACAGGAGTAAGTAGCAAACTGTGGTAACTGAGCACTAAACAGGAGCAAAGAGCAAACTGGAGTAAATGAGCACTAAACAGGAGCAAAGAGCAAACTGGAGTAATTGAGTGCTAAACAGGAGCAAACTGAAGTAACTGAGCACGAAACAGGAGCAAAGAGCAAACTGGAGGAACTGAGCATTAAACAGGAGTAAGTAGCAAACTGTGGTAACTGAGCACTAAACAGGAGCAAAGAGCAAACTGGAGTAAATGAGCACTAAACAGGAGCAAAGAGCAAACTTGAGTAACTGAGTGCTAAACAGGAGCAAACTGAAGCAACTGTGCACTAAACAGGAGCAAAGAGCAAACTGGAGTATTTGAGTGCTGGACAGGAGCAAACTGGAGTAACTGAGCACTAAACAGGAGCAAAGAGCAATTTTGAGTATATGAGCCTTAAACAGGAATGAGGAGCAAACTGGAGTAAGTGAGCATTAAACAGGAGCAAAGAGCAAACTGGAGTAACTGAGCACTAAACAGGAGCAAACTGAAGTAACTGAGCTCTAAACAGGAGCACAGAGCAAACTGGAGTCACTGAGTATTAAAGAGGGGCAAGTAGCAAGCTGGAGTAACTGAGCGCTAAACAGGAGCAAAGAGCAAACAGGAGTAACTGAGCACTAAACAGGAACAAAGAGCATACTGGAGTAACTGAGTGCTAAACAAGAGCAAAGGGCAAACTGGAGTAACTGAGCATTAAACAGGAGTGAGTAGCAAACTGCAGTAACTGAGCATTAAACAGGGCATGTAGCAAACTGGAGTAACTGCACACTAAACAGGAGCAAAGAGCAAAATGGAGGAACTGAGCATTAAACAGGAGTAAGTAGCAAACTGTGGTAACTGAGCACTAAACAGGAGCAAAGAGCAAACTGGAGTAAATGAGCACTAAACAGGAGCAAAGAGCAAACTTGAGTAACTGAGTGCTAAACAGGAGCAAACTGAAGCAACTGAGCACTAAACAGGAGCAAAGAGCAAACTGGAGTAATTGAGTGCTGGACAGGAGCAAACTGGAGTAACTGAGCACTAAACAGAAGCAAAGAGCAATTTTGAGTATATGAGCCTTAAACAGGAATGAGGAGCAAACTGGAGTAAGTGAGCATTAAACAGGAGCAAAGAGCAAACAGGAGTAACTGAGTGCTAAACAGGAGCAAACTGAAGTAACTGAGCTCTAAACAGGAGCACAGAGCAAACTGGAGTCACTGAGTATTAAAGAGGGGCAAATAGCAAGCTGGAGTAACTGAGCGCTAAACAGGAGCAAAGAGCAAACAGGAGTAACTGAGCACTAAACAGGAACAAAGAGCATACTGGAGTAACTGAGTGCTAAACAAGAGCAAAGGGCAAACTGGAGTAACTGAGCATTAAACAGGAGTGAGTAGCAAACTGCAGTAACTGAGCATTAAACAGGGCATGTAGCAAACTGGAGTAACTGCACACTAAACAGGAGCAAAGAGCAAAATGGATGATCTGAGCACTAATCAAGAGCAAACTGGAGTAACTGAACATTAATAGGAGCTAAGAGTGCACAGGAGCAACTGAGCACTAACCAAGAGCAACATCAAACAACTGAGTATTAAACAGAATCAAATAGCAAACTGGAGTAACTGAGCACTAAACAGGAGCAAAGAGCAATCTGGAGTAACCGAGCATTAAACAGGAGTGAGTAGCAGACTGCAGTAATTGAGTATTAAACAGGGATGAGTAGCAAACTGGAGTACCCGAGCACTAAAGAGGAGCAAACTGCAAACTGGAGTAACTGAGCATTAAACAGGAGCAAAAAGCAAGCTGGAGTAACAGCATTAAATAGGAGCAAAGAGCAAACTGGAGTATCTGAGCACTAAACAGGAGCAAAGAGCAAAATGGAAGATCTGAGCACTAATCAAGATCAAACAGGAGTAATTGAACATTAAATAGGAGCTCAGAGCACACTGGAGTAATTGAGCACCAATCAAGAGCAAAATGAAACAACTGAATATTAAACAGAATCAAATAGCAAACTGGAGTAACTGAGCACTTAACAGGAGCAATGAGCAACCTGGAGTAACTGAGCCTTAAACAGGAGTGAGTAGCACACTGCGGTAATTGAGTATTAAACAGGGGTGAGTAGCAAACTGGAGTAACTGAGCATTAAACAGGAGCAAAGAGCAAACAGGAGGAACTGAGCATTAAACAGGAGTAAGTAGCAAACTGTGGTAACTGAACACTAAACAGGAGCAAAGAGCAAACTGGAGTAACTGAGCATTAAACAGTATCCAACAGCAACGTGGAGTAACTGAGACCTAAACAGGAACAAAGAGCAAACTGGAGGAACTGAGCATTAAACAGGAGTAAGTAGCAAACTGTGGTAACTGAGCACTAAACAGGAGCAAAGAGCAAACTGGAGTAAATGAGCACTAAACAGGAGCAAAGAGCAAACTGGAGTAATTGAGTGCTAAACAGGAGCAAACTGAAGTAACTGAGCACGAAACAGGAGCAAAGAGCAAACTGGAGTAATTGAGTACTAAACAGGAGCAAACTGGAGTAACTGAGCACTAAACAGGAGCAAAGAGCAAACAGGAGGAACTGAGCATTAAACAGGAGTAAGTAGCCAACTGTGGTAACTGAGCACTAAACAGGAGCAAAGAGCAAACCAGAGCAACTGAGCATTAAACAGTATCCAACAGCAAAGTGGAGTAACTGAGAACTAAACAGGAGCAAAGAGCAAACTGGAGGAACTGAGCATTAAACAGGAGTAAGTAGCAAACTGTGGTAACTGAGCACTAAACAGGAGCAAAGAGCAAACTGTAGTAATTGAGCACTAAACAGGAGCAAAGAGCAAACTTGAGTAACTGAGTGCTAAACAGGAGCAAACTGAAGCAACTGTGCACTAAACAGGAGCAAAGAGCAAACTGGAGTATTTGAGTGCTGGACAGGAGCAAACTGGAGTAACTGAGCACTAAACAGGAGCAAAGAGCAATTTTGAGTATATGAGCCTTAAACAGGAATGAGGAGCAAACTGGAGTAAGTGAGCATTAAACAGGAGCAAAGAGCAAACTGGAGTAACTGAGCACTAAACAGGAGCAAACTGAAGTAACTGAGCTCTAAACAGGAGCACAGAGCAAACTGGAGTCACTGAGTATTAAAGAGGGGCAAGTAGCAAGCTGGAGTAACTGAGCGCTAAACAGGAGCAAAGAGCAAACAGGAGTAACTGAGCACTAAACAGGAACAAAGAGCATACTGGAGTAACTGAGTGCTAAACAAGAGCAAAGGGCAAACTGGAGTAACTGAGCATTAAACAGGAGTGAGTAGCAAACTGCAGTAACTGAGCATTAAACAGGGCATGTAGCAAACTGGAGTAACTGCACACTAAACAGGAGCAAAGAGCAAAATGGATGATCTGAGCACTAATCAAGAGCAAACTGGAGTAACTGAACATTAATAGGAGCTAAGAGTGCACAGGAGCAACTGAGCACTAACCAAGAGCAACATCAAACAACTGAGTATTAAACAGAATCAAATAGCAAACTGGAGTAACTGAGCACTAAACAGGAGCAAAGAGCAATCTGGAGTAACCGAGCATTAAACAGGAGTGAGTAGCAGACTGCAGTAATTGAGTATTAAACAGGGATGAGTAGCAAACTGGAGTACCCGAGCACTAAAGAGGAGCAAACTGCAAACTGGAGTAACTGAGCATTAAACAGGAGCAAAAAGCAAGCTGGAGTAACAGCATTAAATAGGAGCAAAGAGCAAACTGGAGTATCTGAGCACTAAACAGGAGCAAAGAGCAAAATGGAAGATCTGAGCACTAATCAAGATCAAACAGGAGTAATTGAACATTAAATAGGAGCTCAGAGCACACTGGAGTAATTGAGCACCAACCAAGAGCAAAATGAAACAACTGAATATTAAACAGAATCAAATAGCAAACTGGAGTAACTGAGACCTAAACAGGAACAAAGAGCAAACTGGAGGAACTGAGCATTAAAAAGGAGTAAGTAGCAAACTGTGGTAACTGAGCACTAAACAGGAGCAAAGAGCAAACTGGAGTAAATGAGCACTAAAGAGGAGCAAAGAGCAAACTGGAGTAATTGAGTGCTAAACAGGAGGAAACTGAAGTAACTGAGCACGAAACAGGAGCAAAGAGCAAACTGGAGTAATTGAGTGCTAAACAGGAGCAAACTGGAGTAACTGAGCACTAAACAGGAGCAAAGAGCAAACAGGAGGAACTGAGCATTAAACAGGAGTAAGTAGCCAACTGTGGTAACTGAGCACTAAACAGGAGCAAAGAGCAAACCAGAGTAACTGAGCATTAAACAGTATCCAACAGCAAAGTGGAGTAACTGAGAACTAAACAGGAACAAAGAGCAAACTGGAGGAACTGAGCATTAAACAGGAGTAAGTAGCAAACTGTGGTAACTGAGCACTAAACAGGAGCAAAGAGCAAACTGGAGTAAATGAGCACTAAACAGGAGCAAAGAGCAAACTTGAGTAACTGAGTGCTAAACAGGAGCAAACTGAAGCAACTGAGCACTAAACAGGAGCAAAGAGCAAACTGGAGTAATTGAGTGCTGGACAGGAGCAAACTGGAGTAACTGAGCACTAAACAGAAGCAAAGAGCAATTTTGAGTATATGAGCCTTAAACAGGAATGAGGAGCAAACTGGAGTAAGTGAGCATTAAACAGGAGCAAAGAGCAAACAGGAGTAACTGAGTGCTAAACAGGAGCAAACTGAAGTAACTGAGCTCTAAACAGGAGCACAGAGCAAACTGGAGTCACTGAGTATTAAAGAGGGGCAAATAGCAAGCTGGAGTAACTGAGCGCTAAACAGGAGCAAAGAGCAAACAGGAGTAACTGAGCACTAAACAGGAACAAAGAGCATACTGGAGTAACTGAGTGCTAAACAAGAGCAAAGGGCAAACTGGAGTAACTGAGCATTAAACAGGAGTGAGTAGCAAACTGCAGTAACTGAGCATTAAACAGGGCATGTAGCAAACTGGAGTAACTGCACACTAAACAGGAGCAAAGAGCAAAATGGATGATCTGAGCACTAATCAAGAGCAAACTGGAGTAACTGAACATTAATAGGAGCTAAGAGTGCACAGGAGCAACTGAGCACTAACCAAGAGCAACATCAAACAACTGAGTATTAAACAGAATCAAATAGCAAACTGGAGTAACTGAGCACTAAACAGGAGCAAAGAGCAATCTGGAGTAACCGAGCATTAAACAGGAGTGAGTAGCAGACTGCAGTAATTGAGTATTAAACAGGGATGAGTAGCAAACTGGAGTACCCGAGCACTAAAGAGGAGCAAACTGCAAACTGGAGTAACTGAGCATTAAACAGGAGCAAAAAGCAAGCTGGAGTAACAGCATTAAATAGGAGCAAAGAGCAAACTGGAGTATCTGAGCACTAAACAGGAGCAAAGAGCAAAATGGAAGATCTGAGCACTAATCAAGATCAAACAGGAGTAATTGAACATTAAACAGGAGCTCAGAGCACACTGGAGTAATTGAGCACCAACCAAGAGCAAAATGAAACAACTGAATATTAAACAGAATCAAATAGCAAACTGGAGTAACTGAGCACTTAACAGGAGCAATGAGCAACCTGGAGTAACTGACCCTTAAACAGGAGTGAGTAGCACACTGCGGTAATTGAGTATTAAACAGGGGTGAGTAGCAAACTGGAGTAACTGAGCATTAAACAGGAGCAAAGAGCAAACAGGAGGAACTGAGCATTAAACAGGAGTAAGTAGCAAACTGTGGTAACTGAGCACTAAACAGGAGCAAAGAGCAAACTGGAGTAAATGAGCACTAAACAGGAGCAAAGAGCAAACTGGAGTAATTGAGTGCTAAACAGGAGCAAACTGAAGTAACTGAGCACGAAACAGGAGCAAAGAGCAAACTGGAGTAATTGAGTGCTAAACAGGAGCAAACTGGAGTAACTGAGCACTAAACAGGAGCAAAGAGCAAACAGGAGGAACTGAGCATTAAACAGGAGTAAGTAGCCATCTGTGGTAACTGAGCACTAAACAGGAGCAAAGAGCAAACCAGAGTAACTGAGCATTAAACAGTATCCAACAGCAAAGTGGAGTAACTGAGAACTAAACAGGAACAAAGAGCAAACTGGAGGAACTGAGCATTAAACAGGAGTAAGTAGCAAACTGTGGTAACTGAGCACTAAACAGGAGCAAAGAGCAAACTGGAGTAAATGAGCACTAAACAGGAGCAAAGAGCAAACTTGAGTAACTGAGTGCTAAACAGGAGCAAACTGAAGCAACTGAGCACTAAACAGGAGCAAAGAGCAAACTGGAGTAATTGAGTGCTGGACAGGAGCAAACTGGAGTAACTGAGCACTAAACAGAAGCAAAGAGCAATTTTGAGTATATGAGCCTTAAACAGGAATGAGGAGCAAACTGGAGTAAGTGAGCATTAAACAGGAGCAAAGAGCAAACAGGAGTAACTGAGTGCTAAACAGGAGCAAACTGAAGTAACTGAGCTCTAAACAGGAGCACAGAGCAAACTGGAGTCACTGAGTATTAAAGAGGGGCAAGTAGCAAGCTGGAGTAACTGAGCGCTAAACAGGAGCAAAGAGCAAACAGGAGTAACTGAGCACTAAACAGGAACAAAGAGCATATTGGAGTAACTGAGTGCTAAACAAGAGCAAAGGGCAAACTGGAGTAACTGAGCATTAAACAGGAGTGAGTAGCAAACTGCAGTATCTGAGCATTAAACAGGGCATGTAGCAAACTGGAGTAACTGCACACTAAACAGGAGCAAAGAGCAAAATGGATGATCTGAGCACTAATCAAGAGCAAACTGGAGTAACTGAACATTAATAGGAGCTAAGAGTGCACAGGAGCAACTGAGCACTAACCAAGAGCAACATCAAACAACGGAGTATTAAACAGAATCAAATAGCAAACTGGAGTAACTGAGCACTAAACAGGATCAAAGAGCAAACTGAAGTGACCGAGCATTAAACAGGAGTGAGTAGCAAACTGGGGTAACTGAGCATTAAACAGGGACGACTAGCAAACTGGAGTAACTGAGCGCTAAACTGGAGTGAGTAATACACTGCGGTAATTGTGTATTAAACAGGGGTGAGTAGCAAACTGGAGTAACTGAGCGCTAAACAGGAGCAAAGAGCAAACTGGAGTAACTGAGCATTAAACAGGAGTAAGTAGCAAACTGGAGTAACTAAGCATTAAACAGGGATGAGTAGCAAACTGGAGTACCTGAGCACTAAAGAGGAGCAAACTGCAAACTGGAGTAACTGAGCATTAAACAGGAGCAAAAAGCAAGCTGGGGTAACAGCATTAAATAGGAGCAAAGAGCCAGCTGGAGTATCTGAGGACTAAACAGGAGCAAAGAGCAAAATGGAAGATCTGAGCACTAATCAAGATCAAACTGGAGTAATTGAACATTAAATAGGAGCTCAGAGCACACTGGAGTAATTGAGCACCAACCAAGAGCAACATCAAACAACTGAGTATTAAACAGAATCAAATAGCAAACTGGAGTAACTGAGCAGTTAACAGGAGCAAAGAGCAATCTGGAGTAACCGAGCATTGAACAGGAGTGAGTAGCACACTGCGGTAATTGAGTATTAAACAGGGGTGAGTAGCAAACTGGAGTAACTGAGCATTAAACAGGAGCAAAGAGCAAACAGGAGGAACTGAGCATTAAACAGGAGTAAGTAGCAAACAGTGGTAACTGAGCACTAAACAGGAGCAAACAGCAAACTGGAGTAACTGAGCATTAAACAGTATCCAACATCAAAGTGGAGTAACTGAGAACTAAACAGGAGCAAAAAGCAAACTGGAGGAACTGAGCATTAAACAGGAGTAAGTAGAAAACTGTGGTAACTGAGCACTAAACAGGAGCAAAGGGCAAACTGGAGTAAATGAGCACTAACAGGAGCAAAGAGCAAACTTGAGTAACTGAGTGCTAAACAGGAGCAAACTGGAGTAACTGAGCACTAAACAGGAGCAAAGAGCAAACAGGAGGAACTGAGCATTGAACAGGAGCAAAGAGCAAACTGTGGTAACTGAGCACTAAACAGGAGCAAAGAGCAAACCAGAGTAACTGAGCATTAAACAGTATCCAACAGCAAAGGGGAGTAACTGAGCACTAAACAGGAGCAAAGAGCAAACCGGTGTAACTGCACAATAACCAGGACCAAAGAGCAAACTGGAGTAACTGAGCACTAAACAGGAGCAAAGAACAAACTGGAGTAACTGAGCATTAATTAGGAGCAAAGGGCAGACCGGAGTAAATGGGCAATAAACAAGAGCAAGCTGTAGTAACCGGGCATTAAACAGGATCAAATAGCAAACTGGAATAACTGAGCAATAAACCGGAACAAAGAGCAAACTGGAGTATTGGAACAATAACCAGGACCAAGGAGCAAACTGGAGTAACTGAGCACTAAACAGGAGCAAAGAACAAACTGGAGTAACTGAGCATTAAATAGGAGCAAAGGGCAATAAACAAGAGCAAGCTGTAGTAACCGGGCATTAAACAGGATCAAATAGCCAACTGTAAAAACTGAGCACTTAACCGGAGCAAAGAGCAAACTGGAGTAACTGAGCGTTAAACAGGACTGAGTAGCAAACAGGAGTAACTGAGCACTACACAGGAGCAAATAGCAAATTGGTGTACATGAGCATCAAACAGGAATGAGGAGCAAACTGGAGTAACTGAGCACTAAACAGGAGCAAAGAGCAAACTGGAGTAACTGAGCACTAAACAGGAGGAAAGAGAAAATTGAACTAACTGAGCACTAAACAGGGGCAAACTGGAGTAACTGAGCACTAAACAGGACCTAATAGAATACTGGAGTAACTGAGCATTAAAGACGAGTGAGTTGCAAACTGTAGTAACTGAGCACTAAACAGGAGGAAAAAGCAAACTGGAGTAAGTGAGCACTAAACAGGAGCGAGTAGCAAACAAGAGCAATTGTGTATTAAACAGGGGTGAGTAGCAAACTGGAGTAACTGAGTGCAAAACAGGAGCAAAGAGCATACTGGAGTAACTGAGTGCTAAACAAGAGCAAAGGGCAAACTGGAGTAACTGAGCATTAAACAGGAATGAGTAGCAAACTGCAGTAACTGAGCAATAAACAGGGCATGTAGCAAACTGGATTAACTGCACACTAAACAGGAGCAAAGAGCAAAATGGAAGATCTGAGCACTAATCAAGATCAAACTGGAGTAATTGTACATTAAATAGGAGCTCAGTGCACACTGGAGTAATTGAGCACCAACCAAGAGCAACATCAAACAACTGAGTATTAAACAGAATCAAATAGCAAACTGGAGTAACTGAGCACTAAACAGGAGCAAAGAGTAAACTGGAGTAACCGAGCATTAAACAGGAGTGAGTAGCACACTGCGGTAATTGAGTATTAAACAGGGGTGAGTAGCAAACTGGAGTAACTGAGCATTAAACAGGAGCAAAGAGCAAACAGGAGGAACTGAGCATTAAATAGGAGTAAGTAGCAAACAGTGGTAACTGAACACTAAACAGGAGCAAAGAGCAAACTGGAGTAACTGAGTGCTAAACAGGAGCAAACTGAAGTAACTGAGCTCTAAACAGGAGCACAGAGCAAACTGGAGTCACTGAGTATTAAACAGGGGCAAGTAGCAAGCTGGAGTAACTGAGCGCTAAACAGGAGCAAAGAGCAAACAGGAGTAACTGAGCACTAAACAGGAGCAAAGAGCAAACTGGAGAATCTGAGCACTAAAAAGAAGCAAAGAGCAAACAGGAGTAATTGAGCACTAGACAGAATCAAAGAGCAAACTGGAGTAACTGAGCACTAAACAGGAGCAAAGAGCAAACAGGAGTAAATGAGCACTAAACAGGAGCAAAGAGCAAACTTGAGTAACTGAGTGCTAAACAGGAGCAAACTGAAGCAACTGAGCACTAAACAGGAGCAAAGAGCAAACTGGAGTAATTGAGTGCTGGACAGGAGCAAACTGGAGTAACTGAGCACTAAACAGAAGCAAAGAGCAATTTTGAGTATATGAGCCTTAAACAGGAATGAGGAGCAAACTGGAGTAAGTGAGCATTAAACAGGAGCAAAGAGCAAACAGGAGTAACTGAGTGCTAAACAGGAGCAAACTGAAGTAACTGAGCTCTAAACAGGAGCACAGAGCAAACTGGAGTCACTGAGTATTAAAGAGGGGCAAGTAGCAAGCTGGAGTAACTGAGCGCTAAACAGGAGCAAAGAGCAAACAGGAGTAACTGAGCACTAAACAGGAACAAAGAGCATACTGGAGTAACTGAGTGCTAAACAAGAGCAAAGGGCAAACTGGAGTAACTGAGCATTAAACAGGAGTGAGTAGCAAACTGCAGTAACTGAGCATTAAACAGGGCATGTAGCAAACTGGAGTAACTGCACACTAAACAGGAGCAAAGAGCAAAATGGATGATCTGAGCACTAATCAAGAGCAAACTGGAGTAACTGAACATTAATAGGGGCTAAGAGTGCACAGGAGCAACTGAGCACTAACCAAGAGCAACATCAAACAACTGAGTATTAAACAGAATCAAATAGCAAACTGGAGTAACTGAGCACTAAACAGGATCAAAGAGCAAACTGAAGTGACCGAGCATTAAACAGGAGTGAGTAGCAAACTGGGGTAACTGAGCATTAAACAGGGACGACTAGCAAACTGGAGTAACTGAGCGCTAAACTGGAGTGAGTAATACACTGCGGTAATTGTGTATTAAACAGGGGTGAGTAGCAAACTGGAGTAACTGAGCGCTAAACAGGAGCAAAGAGCAAACTGGAGTAACTGAGCATTAAACAGGAGTAAGTAGCAAACTGGAGTAACTAAGCATTAAACAGGGATGAGTAGCAAACTGGAGTACCTGAGCACTAAAGAGGAGCAAACTGCAAACTGGAGTAACTGAGCATTAAACAGGAGCAAAAAGCAAGCTGGAGTAACAGCATTAAATAGGAGCAAAGAGCCAGCTGGAGTATCTGAGCACTAAACTGGAGCAAAGAGCAAAATGGAAGATCTGAGCACTAATCAAGATCAAACTGGAGTAATTGAACATTAAATAGGAGCTCAGAGCACACTGGAGTAATTGAGCACCAACCAAGAGCAACATCAAACAACTGAGTATTAAACAGAATCAAATAGCAAACTGGAGTAACTGAGCAGTTAACAGGAGCAAAGAGCAATCTGGAGTAACCGAGCATTGAACAGGAGTGAGTAGCACACTGCGGTAATTGAGTATTAAACAGGGGTGAGTAGCAAACTGGAGTAACTGAGCATTAAACAGGAGCAAAGAGCAAACAGGAGGAACTGAGCATTAAACAGGAGTAAGTAGCAAACAGTGGTAACTGAGCACTAAACAGGAGCAAACAGCAAACTGGAGTAACTGAGCATTAAACAGTATCCAACAGCAAAGTGGAGTAACTGAGAACTAAACAGGAGCAAAAAGCAAACTGGAGGAACTGAGCATTAAACAGGAGTAAGTAGAAAACTGTGGTAACTGAGCACTAAACAGGAGCAAAGGGCAAACTGGAGTAAATGAGCACTAACAGGAGCAAAGAGCAAACTTGAGTAACTGAGTGCTAAACAGGAGCAAACTGGAGTAACTGAGCACTAAACAGGAGCAAAGAGCAAACAGGAGGAACTGAGCATTGAACAGGAGCAAAGAGCAAACTGTGGTAACTGAGCACTAAACAGGAGCAAAGAGCAAACCAGAGTAACTGAGCATTAAACAGTATCCAACAGCAAAGGGGAGTAACTGAGCACTAAACAGGAGCAAAGAGCAAACCGGTGTAACTGCACAATAACCAGGACCAAAGAGCAAACTGGAGTAACTGAGCACTAAACAGGAGCAAAGAACAAACTGGAGTAACTGAGCATTAATTAGGAGCAAAGGGCAGACCGGAGTAAATGGGCAATAAACAAGAGCAAGCTGTAGTAACCGGGCATTAAACAGGATCAAATAGCAAACTGGAATAACTGAGCAATAAACCGGAACAAAGAGCAAACTGGAGTATTGGAACAATAACCAGGACCAAGGAGCAAACTGGAGTAACTGAGCACTAAACAGGAGCAAAGAACAAACTGGAGTAACTGAGCATTAAATAGGAGCAAAGGGCAATAAACAAGAGCAAGCTGTAGTAACCGGGCATTAAACAGGATCAAATAGCCAACTGTAAAAACTGAGCACTTAACCGGAGCAAAGAGCAAACTGGAGTAACTGAGCGTTAAACAGGACTGAGTAGCAAACAGGAGTAACTGAGCACTACACAGGAGCAAATAGCAAATTGGTGTACATGAGCATCAAACAGGAATGAGGAGCAAACTGGAGTAACTGAGCACTAAACAGGAGCAAAGAGCAAACTGGAGTAACTGAGCACTAAACAGGAGGAAAGAGAAAATTGAACTAACTGAGCACTAAACAGGGGCAAACTGGAGTAACTGAGCACTAAACAGGACCTAATAGAATACTGGAGTAACTGAGCATTAAAGACGAGTGAGTTGCAAACTGTAGTAACTGAGCACTAAACAGGAGGAAAAAGCAAACTGGAGTAAGTGAGCACTAAACAGGAGCGAGTAGCAAACAAGAGCAATTGTGTATTAAACAGGGGTGAGTAGCAAACTGGAGTAACTGAGTGCAAAACAGGAGCAAAGAGCATACTGGAGTAACTGAGTGCTAAACAAGAGCAAAGGGCAAACTGGAGTAACTGAGCATTAAACAGGAATGAGTAGCAAACTGCAGTAACTGAGCAATAAACAGGGCATGTAGCAAACTGGATTAACTGCACACTAAACAGGAGCAAAGAGCAAAATGGAAGATCTGAGCACTAATCAAGATCAAACTGGAGTAATTGTACATTAAATAGGAGCTCAGTGCACACTGGAGTAATTGAGCACCAACCAAGAGCAACATCAAACAACTGAGTATTAAACAGAATCAAATAGCAAACTGGAGTAACTGAGCACTAAACAGGAGCAAAGAGTAAACTGGAGTAACCGAGCATTAAACAGGAGTGAGTAGCACACTGCGGTAATTGAGTATTAAACAGGGGTGAGTAGCAAACTGGAGTAACTGAGCATTAAACAGGAGCAAAGAGCAAACAGGAGGAACTGAGCATTAAATAGGAGTAAGTAGCAAACAGTGGTAACTGAACACTAAACAGGAGCAAAGAGCAAACTGGAGTAACTGAGTGCTAAACAGGAGCAAACTGAAGTAACTGAGCTCTAAACAGGAGCACAGAGCAAACTGGAGTCACTGAGTATTAAACAGGGGCAAGTAGCAAGCTGGAGTAACTGAGCGCTAAACAGGAGCAAAGAGCAAACAGGAGTAACTGAGCACTAAACAGGAGCAAAGAGCAAACTGGAGAATCTGAGCACTAAAAAGAAGCAAAGAGCAAACAGGAGTAATTGAGCACTAGACAGAATCAAAGAGCAAACTGGAGTAACTGAGCACTAAACAGGAGCAAAGAGCAAACAGGAGGAACTGAGCATTAAACAGGAGTAAGTAGCCATCTGTGGTAACTGAGCACTAAACAGGAGCAAAGAGCAAACCAGAGTAACTGAGCATTAAACAGTATCCAACAGCAAAGTGGAGTAACTGAGAACTAAACAGGAACAAAGAGCAAACTGGAGGAACTGAGCATTAAACAGGAGTAAGTAGCAAACTGTGGTAACTGAGCACTAAACAGGAGCAAAGAGCAAACTGGAGTAAATGAGCACTAAACAGGAGCAAAGAGCAAACTTGAGTAACTGAGTGCTAAACAGGAGCAAACTGAAGCAACTGAGCACTAAACAGGAGCAAAGAGCAAACTGGAGTAATTGAGTGCTGGACAGGAGCAAACTGGAGTAACTGAGCACTAAACAGAAGCAAAGAGCAATTTTGAGTATATGAGCCTTAAACAGGAATGAGGAGCAAACTGGAGTAAGTGAGCATTAAACAGGAGCAAAGAGCAAACAGGAGTAACTGAGTGCTAAACAGGAGCAAACTGAAGTAACTGAGCTCTAAACAGGAGCACAGAGCAAACTGGAGTCACTGAGTATTAAAGAGGGGCAAGTAGCAAGCTGGAGTAACTGAGCGCTAAACAGGAGCAAAGAGCAAACAGGAGTAACTGAGCACTAAACAGGAACAAAGAGCATATTGGAGTAACTGAGTGCTAAACAAGAGCAAAGGGCAAACTGGAGTAACTGAGCATTAAACAGGAGTGAGTAGCAAACTGCAGTAACTGAGCATTAAACAGGGCATGTAGCAAACTGGAGTAACTGCACACTAAACAGGAGCAAAGAGCAAAATGGATGATCTGAGCACTAATCAAGAGCAAACTGGAGTAACTGAACATTAATAGGAGCTAAGAGTGCACAGGAGCAACTGAGCACTAACCAAGAGCAACATCAAACAACGGAGTATTAAACAGAATCAAATAGCAAACTGGAGTAACTGAGCACTAAACAGGATCAAAGAGCAAACTGAAGTGACCGAGCATTAAACAGGAGTGAGTAGCAAACTGGGGTAACTGAGCATTAAACAGGGACGACTAGCAAACTGGAGTAACTGAGCGCTAAACTGGAGTGAGTAATACACTGCGGTAATTGTGTATTAAACAGGGGTGAGTAGCAAACTGGAGTAACTGAGCGCTAAACAGGAGCAAAGAGCAAACTGGAGTAACTGAGCATTAAACAGGAGTAAGTAGCAAACTGGAGTAACTAAGCATTAAACAGGGATGAGTAGCAAACTGGAGTACCTGAGCACTAAAGAGGAGCAAACTGCAAACTGGAGTAACTGAGCATTAAACAGGAGCAAAAAGCAAGCTGGGGTAACAGCATTAAATAGGAGCAAAGAGCCAGCTGGAGTATCTGAGGACTAAACAGGAGCAAAGAGCAAAATGGAAGATCTGAGCACTAATCAAGATCAAACTGGAGTAATTGAACATTAAATAGGAGCTCAGAGCACACTGGAGTAATTGAGCACCAACCAAGAGCAACATCAAACAACTGAGTATTAAACAGAATCAAATAGCAAACTGGAGTAACTGAGCAGTTAACAGGAGCAAAGAGCAATCTGGAGTAACCGAGCATTGAACAGGAGTGAGTAGCACACTGCGGTAATTGAGTATTAAACAGGGGTGAGTAGCAAACTGGAGTAACTGAGCATTAAACAGGAGCAAAGAGCAAACAGGAGGAACTGAGCATTAAACAGGAGTAAGTAGCAAACAGTGGTAACTGAGCACTAAACAGGAGCAAACAGCAAACTGGAGTAACTGAGCATTAAACAGTATCCAACAGCAAAGTGGAGTAACTGAGAACTAAACAGGAGCAAAAAGCAAACTGGAGGAACTGAGCATTAAACAGGAGTAAGTAGAAAACTGTGGTAACTGAGCACTAAACAGGAGCAAAGGGCAAACTGGAGTAAATGAGCACTAACAGGAGCAAAGAGCAAACTTGAGTAACTGAGTGCTAAACAGGAGCAAACTGGAGTAACTGAGCACTAAACAGGAGCAAAGAGCAAACAGGAGGAACTGAGCATTGAACAGGAGCAAAGAGCAAACTGTGGTAACTGAGCACTAAACAGGAGCAAAGAGCAAACCAGAGTAACTGAGCATTAAACAGTATCCAACAGCAAAGGGGAGTAACTGAGCACTAAACAGGAGCAAAGAGCAAACCGGTGTAACTGCACAATAACCAGGACCAAAGAGCAAACTGGAGTAACTGAGCACTAAACAGGAGCAAAGAACAAACTGGAGTAACTGAGCATTAATTAGGAGCAAAGGGCAGACCGGAGTAAATGGGCAATAAACAAGAGCAAGCTGTAGTAACCGGGCATTAAACAGGATCAAATAGCAAACTGGAATAACTGAGCAATAAACCGGAACAAAGAGCAAACTGGAGTATTGGAACAATAACCAGGACCAAGGAGCAAACTGGAGTAACTGAGCACTAAACAGGAGCAAAGAACAAACTGGAGTAACTGAGCATTAAATAGGAGCAAAGGGCAATAAACAAGAGCAAGCTGTAGTAACCGGGCATTAAACAGGATCAAATAGCCAACTGTAAAAACTGAGCACTTAACCGGAGCAAAGAGCAAACTGGAGTAACTGAGCGTTAAACAGGACTGAGTAGCAAACAGGAGTAACTGAGCACTACACAGGAGCAAATAGCAAATTGGTGTACATGAGCATCAAACAGGAATGAGGAGCAAACTGGAGTAACTGAGCACTAAACAGGAGCAAAGAGCAAACTGGAGTAACTGAGCACTAAACAGGAGGAAAGAGAAAATTGAACTAACTGAGCACTAAACAGGGGCAAACTGGAGTAACTGAGCACTAAACAGGACCTAATAGAATACTGGAGTAACTGAGCATTAAAGACGAGTGAGTTGCAAACTGTAGTAACTGAGCACTAAACAGGAGGAAAAAGCAAACTGGAGTAAGTGAGCACTAAACAGGAGCGAGTAGCAAACAAGAGCAATTGTGTATTAAACAGGGGTGAGTAGCAAACTGGAGTAACTGAGTGCAAAACAGGAGCAAAGAGCATACTGGAGTAACTGAGTGCTAAACAAGAGCAAAGGGCAAACTGGAGTAACTGAGCATTAAACAGGAATGAGTAGCAAACTGCAGTAACTGAGCAATAAACAGGGCATGTAGCAAACTGGATTAACTGCACACTAAACAGGAGCAAAGAGCAAAATGGAAGATCTGAGCACTAATCAAGATCAAACTGGAGTAATTGTACATTAAATAGGAGCTCAGTGCACACTGGAGTAATTGAGCACCAACCAAGAGCAACATCAAACAACTGAGTATTAAACAGAATCAAATAGCAAACTGGAGTAACTGAGCACTAAACAGGAGCAAAGAGTAAACTGGAGTAACCGAGCATTAAACAGGAGTGAGTAGCACACTGCGGTAATTGAGTATTAAACAGGGGTGAGTAGCAAACTGGAGTAACTGAGCATTAAACAGGAGCAAAGAGCAAACAGGAGGAACTGAGCATTAAATAGGAGTAAGTAGCAAACAGTGGTAACTGAACACTAAACAGGAGCAAAGAGCAAACTGGAGTAACTGAGTGCTAAACAGGAGCAAACTGAAGTAACTGAGCTCTAAACAGGAGCACAGAGCAAACTGGAGTCACTGAGTATTAAACAGGGGCAAGTAGCAAGCTGGAGTAACTGAGCGCTAAACAGGAGCAAAGAGCAAACAGGAGTAACTGAGCACTAAACAGGAGCAAAGAGCAAACTGGAGAATCTGAGCACTAAAAAGAAGCAAAGAGCAAACAGGAGTAATTGAGCACTAGACAGAATCAAAGAGCAAACTGGAGTAACTGAGCACTAAACAGGAGCAAAGAGCAAACAGGAGTAAATGAGCACTAAACAGGAGCAAAGAGCAAACTTGAGTAACTGAGTGCTAAACAGGAGCAAACTGAAGCAACTGAGCACTAAACAGGAGCAAAGAGCAAACTGGAGTAATTGAGTGCTGGACAGGAGCAAACTGGAGTAACTGAGCACTAAACAGAAGCAAAGAGCAATTTTGAGTATATGAGCCTTAAACAGGAATGAGGAGCAAACTGGAGTAAGTGAGCATTAAACAGGAGCAAAGAGCAAACAGGAGTAACTGAGTGCTAAACAGGAGCAAACTGAAGTAACTGAGCTCTAAACAGGAGCACAGAGCAAACTGGAGTCACTGAGTATTAAAGAGGGGCAAGTAGCAAGCTGGAGTAACTGAGCGCTAAACAGGAGCAAAGAGCAAACAGGAGTAACTGAGCACTAAACAGGAACAAAGAGCATACTGGAGTAACTGAGTGCTAAACAAGAGCAAAGGGCAAACTGGAGTAACTGAGCATTAAACAGGAGTGAGTAGCAAACTGCAGTAACTGAGCATTAAACAGGGCATGTAGCAAACTGGAGTAACTGCACACTAAACAGGAGCAAAGAGCAAAATGGATGATCTGAGCACTAATCAAGAGCAAACTGGAGTAACTGAACATTAATAGGGGCTAAGAGTGCACAGGAGCAACTGAGCACTAACCAAGAGCAACATCAAACAACTGAGTATTAAACAGAATCAAATAGCAAACTGGAGTAACTGAGCACTAAACAGGATCAAAGAGCAAACTGAAGTGACCGAGCATTAAACAGGAGTGAGTAGCAAACTGGGGTAACTGAGCATTAAACAGGGACGACTAGCAAACTGGAGTAACTGAGCGCTAAACTGGAGTGAGTAATACACTGCGGTAATTGTGTATTAAACAGGGGTGAGTAGCAAACTGGAGTAACTGAGCGCTAAACAGGAGCAAAGAGCAAACTGGAGTAACTGAGCATTAAACAGGAGTAAGTAGCAAACTGGAGTAACTAAGCATTAAACAGGGATGAGTAGCAAACTGGAGTACCTGAGCACTAAAGAGGAGCAAACTGCAAACTGGAGTAACTGAGCATTAAACAGGAGCAAAAAGCAAGCTGGAGTAACAGCATTAAATAGGAGCAAAGAGCCAGCTGGAGTATCTGAGCACTAAACTGGAGCAAAGAGCAAAATGGAAGATCTGAGCACTAATCAAGATCAAACTGGAGTAATTGAACATTAAATAGGAGCTCAGAGCACACTGGAGTAATTGAGCACCAACCAAGAGCAACATCAAACAACTGAGTATTAAACAGAATCAAATAGCAAACTGGAGTAACTGAGCAGTTAACAGGAGCAAAGAGCAATCTGGAGTAACCGAGCATTGAACAGGAGTGAGTAGCACACTGCGGTAATTGAGTATTAAACAGGGGTGAGTAGCAAACTGGAGTAACTGAGCATTAAACAGGAGCAAAGAGCAAACAGGAGGAACTGAGCATTAAACAGGAGTAAGTAGCAAACAGTGGTAACTGAGCACTAAACAGGAGCAAACAGCAAACTGGAGTAACTGAGCATTAAACAGTATCCAACAGCAAAGTGGAGTAACTGAGAACTAAACAGGAGCAAAAAGCAAACTGGAGGAACTGAGCATTAAACAGGAGTAAGTAGAAAACTGTGGTAACTGAGCACTAAACAGGAGCAAAGGGCAAACTGGAGTAAATGAGCACTAACAGGAGCAAAGAGCAAACTTGAGTAACTGAGTGCTAAACAGGAGCAAACTGGAGTAACTGAGCACTAAACAGGAGCAAAGAGCAAACAGGAGGAACTGAGCATTGAACAGGAGCAAAGAGCAAACTGTGGTAACTGAGCACTAAACAGGAGCAAAGAGCAAACCAGAGTAACTGAGCATTAAACAGTATCCAACAGCAAAGGGGAGTAACTGAGCACTAAACAGGAGCAAAGAGCAAACCGGTGTAACTGCACAATAACCAGGACCAAAGAGCAAACTGGAGTAACTGAGCACTAAACAGGAGCAAAGAACAAACTGGAGTAACTGAGCATTAATTAGGAGCAAAGGGCAGACCGGAGTAAATGGGCAATAAACAAGAGCAAGCTGTAGTAACCGGGCATTAAACAGGATCAAATAGCAAACTGGAATAACTGAGCAATAAACCGGAACAAAGAGCAAACTGGAGTATTGGAACAATAACCAGGACCAAGGAGCAAACTGGAGTAACTGAGCACTAAACAGGAGCAAAGAACAAACTGGAGTAACTGAGCATTAAATAGGAGCAAAGGGCAATAAACAAGAGCAAGCTGTAGTAACCGGGCATTAAACAGGATCAAATAGCCAACTGTAAAAACTGAGCACTTAACCGGAGCAAAGAGCAAACTGGAGTAACTGAGCGTTAAACAGGACTGAGTAGCAAACAGGAGTAACTGAGCACTACACAGGAGCAAATAGCAAATTGGTGTACATGAGCATCAAACAGGAATGAGGAGCAAACTGGAGTAACTGAGCACTAAACAGGAGCAAAGAGCAAACTGGAGTAACTGAGCACTAAACAGGAGGAAAGAGAAAATTGAACTAACTGAGCACTAAACAGGGGCAAACTGGAGTAACTGAGCACTAAACAGGACCTAATAGAATACTGGAGTAACTGAGCATTAAAGACGAGTGAGTTGCAAACTGTAGTAACTGAGCACTAAACAGGAGGAAAAAGCAAACTGGAGTAAGTGAGCACTAAACAGGAGCGAGTAGCAAACAAGAGCAATTGTGTATTAAACAGGGGTGAGTAGCAAACTGGAGTAACTGAGTGCAAAACAGGAGCAAAGAGCATACTGGAGTAACTGAGTGCTAAACAAGAGCAAAGGGCAAACTGGAGTAACTGAGCATTAAACAGGAATGAGTAGCAAACTGCAGTAACTGAGCAATAAACAGGGCATGTAGCAAACTGGATTAACTGCACACTAAACAGGAGCAAAGAGCAAAATGGAAGATCTGAGCACTAATCAAGATCAAACTGGAGTAATTGTACATTAAATAGGAGCTCAGTGCACACTGGAGTAATTGAGCACCAACCAAGAGCAACATCAAACAACTGAGTATTAAACAGAATCAAATAGCAAACTGGAGTAACTGAGCACTAAACAGGAGCAAAGAGCAAACAGGAGGAACTGAGCATTAAATAGGAGTAAGTAGCAAACAGTGGTAACTGAACACTAAACAGGAGCAAAGAGCAAACTGGAGTAACTGAGTGCTAAACAGGAGCAAACTGAAGTAACTGAGCTCTAAACAGGAGCACAGAGCAAACTGGAGTCACTGAGTATTAAACAGGGGCAAGTAGCAAGCTGGAGTAACTGAGCGCTAAACAGGAGCAAAGAGCAAACAGGAGTAACTGAGCACTAAACAGGAGCAAAGAGCAAACTGGAGAATCTGAGCACTAAAAAGAAGCAAAGAGCAAACAGGAGTAATTGAGCACTAGACAGAATCAAAGAGCAAACTGGAGTAACTGAGCACTAAACAGGAGCAAAGAGCAAACAGGAGTAAATGAGCACTAAACAGGAGCAAAGAGCAAACTTGAGTAACTGAGTGCTAAACAGGAGCAAACTGAAGCAACTGAGCACTAAACAGGAGCAAAGAGCAAACTGGAGTAATTGAGTGCTGGACAGGAGCAAACTGGAGTAACTGAGCACTAAACAGAAGCAAAGAGCAATTTTGAGTATATGAGCCTTAAACAGGAATGAGGAGCAAACTGGAGTAAGTGAGCATTAAACAGGAGCAAAGAGCAAACAGGAGTAACTGAGTGCTAAACAGGAGCAAACTGAAGTAACTGAGCTCTAAACAGGAGCACAGAGCAAACTGGAGTCACTGAGTATTAAAGAGGGGCAAGTAGCAAGCTGGAGTAACTGAGCGCTAAACAGGAGCAAAGAGCAAACAGGAGTAACTGAGCACTAAACAGGAACAAAGAGCATACTGGAGTAACTGAGTGCTAAACAAGAGCAAAGGGCAAACTGGAGTAACTGAGCATTAAACAGGAGTGAGTAGCAAACTGCAGTAACTGAGCATTAAACAGGGCATGTAGCAAACTGGAGTAACTGCACACTAAACAGGAGCAAAGAGCAAAATGGATGATCTGAGCACTAATCAAGAGCAAACTGGAGTAACTGAACATTAATAGGGGCTAAGAGTGCACAGGAGCAACTGAGCACTAACCAAGAGCAACATCAAACAACTGAGTATTAAACAGAATCAAATAGCAAACTGGAGTAACTGAGCACTAAACAGGATCAAAGAGCAAACTGAAGTGACCGAGCATTAAACAGGAGTGAGTAGCAAACTGGGGTAACTGAGCATTAAACAGGGACGACTAGCAAACTGGAGTAACTGAGCGCTAAACTGGAGTGAGTAATACACTGCGGTAATTGTGTATTAAACAGGGGTGAGTAGCAAACTGGAGTAACTGAGCGCTAAACAG
Source organism: Isurus oxyrinchus (assembly GCA_026770705.1). Classification (NCBI taxonomy): domain Eukaryota; kingdom Metazoa; phylum Chordata; class Chondrichthyes; order Lamniformes; family Lamnidae; genus Isurus; species Isurus oxyrinchus. Next base: position 18,471,969 of record JANJGN010000016.1, on the reverse strand, counting down.
GAGCAAAGAGCAAACTGGAGTAACTGAGCATTAAACAGGAGTAAGTAGCAAACTGGAGTAACTAAGCATTAAACAGGGATGAGTAGCAAACTGGAGTACCTGAGCACTAAAGAGGAGCAAACTGCAAACTGGAGTAACTGAGCATTAAACAGGAGCAAAAAGCAAGCTGGAGTAACAGCATTAAATAGGAGCAAAGAGCCAGCTGGAGTATCTGAGCACTAAACTGGAGCAAAGAGCAAAATGGAAGATCTGAGCACTAATCAAGATCAAACTGGAGTAATTGAACATTAAATAGGAGCTCAGAGCACACTGGAGTAATTGAGCACCAACCAAGAACAACATCAAACAACTGAGTATTAAACAGAATCAAATAGCAAACTGGAGTAACTGAGCAGTTAACAGGAGCAAAGAGCAATCTGGAGTAACCGAGCATTGAACAGGAGTGAGTAGCACACTGCGGTAATTGAGTATTAAACAGGGGTGAGTAGCAAACTGGAGTAACTGAGCATTAAACAGGAGCAAAGAGCAAACAGGAGGAACTGAGCATTAAACAGGAGTAAGTAGCAAACAGTGGTAACTGAGCACTAAACAGGAGCAAACAGCAAACTGGAGTAACTGAGCATTAAACAGTATCCAACAGCAAAGTGGAGTAACTGAGAACTAAACAGGAGCAAAAAGCAAACTGGAGGAACTGAGCATTAAACAGGAGTAAGTAGAAAACTGTGGTAACTGAGCACTAAACAGGAGCAAAGGGCAAACTGGAGTAAATGAGCACTAACAGGAGCAAAGAGCAAACTTGAGTAACTGAGTGCTAAACAGGAGCAAACTGGAGTAACTGAGCACTAAACAGGAGCAAAGAGCAAACAGGAGGAACTGAGCATTGAACAGGAGCAAAGAGCAAACTGTGGTAACTGAGCACTAAACAGGAGCAAAGAGCAAACCAGAGTAACTGAGCATTAAACAGTATCCAACAGCAAAGGGGAGTAACTGAGCACTAAACAGGAGCAAAGAGCAAACCGGTGTAACTGCACAATAACCAGGACCAAAGAGCAAACTGGAGTAACTGAGCACTAAACAGGAGCAAAGAACAAACTGGAGTAACTGAGCATTAATTAGGAGCAAAGGGCAGACCGGAGTAAATGGGCAATAAACAAGAGCAAGCTGTAGTAACCGGGCATTAAACAGGATCAAATAGCAAACTGGAATAACTGAGCAATAAACCGGAACAAAGAGCAAACTGGAGTATTGGAACAATAACCAGGACCAAGGAGCAAACTGGAGTAACTGAGCACTAAACAGGAGCAAAGAACAAACTGGAGTAACTGAGCATTAAATAGGAGCAAAGGGCAATAAACAAGAGCAAGCTGTAGTAACCGGGCATTAAACAGGATCAAATAGCCAACTGTAAAAACTGAGCACTTAACCGGAGCAAAGAGCAAACTGGAGTAACTGAGCGTTAAACAGGACTGAGTAGCAAACAGGAGTAACTGAGCACTACACAGGAGCAAATAGCAAATTGGTGTACATGAGCATCAAACAGGAATGAGGAGCAAACTGGAGTAACTGAGCACTAAACAGGAGCAAAGAGCAAACTGGAGTAACTGAGCACTAAACAGGAGGAAAGAGAAAATTGAACTAACTGAGCACTAAACAGGGGCAAACTGGAGTAACTGAGCACTAAACAGGACCTAATAGAATACTGGAGTAACTGAGCATTAAAGACGAGTGAGTTGCAAACTGTAGTAACTGAGCACTAAACAGGAGGAAAAAGCAAACTGGAGTAAGTGAGCACTAAACAGGAGCGAGTAGCAAACAAGAGCAATTGTGTATTAAACAGGGGTGAGTAGCAAACTGGAGTAACTGAGTGCAAAACAGGAGCAAAGAGCATACTGGAGTAACTGAGTGCTAAACAAGAGCAAAGGGCAAACTGGAGTAACTGAGCATTAAACAGGAATGAGTAGCAAACTGCAGTAACTGAGCAATAAACAGGGCATGTAGCAAACTGGATTAACTGCACACTAAACAGGAGCAAAGAGCAAAATGGAAGATCTGAGCACTAATCAAGATCAAACTGGAGTAATTGTACATTAAATAGGAGCTCAGTGCACACTGGAGTAATTGAGCACCAACCAAGAGCAACATCAAACAACTGAGTATTAAACAGAATCAAATAGCAAACTGGAGTAACTGAGCACTAAACAGGAGCAAAGAGTAAACTGGAGTAACCGAGCATTAAACAGGAGTGAGTAGCACACTGCGGTAATTGAGTATTAAACAGGGGTGAGTAGCAAACTGGAGTAACTGAGCATTAAACAGGAGCAAAGAGCAAACAGGAGGAACTGAGCATTAAATAGGAGTAAGTAGCAAACAGTGGTAACTGAACACTAAACAGGAGCAAAGAGCAAACTGGAGTAACTGAGTGCTAAACAGGAGCAAACTGAAGTAACTGAGCTCTAAACAGGAGCACAGAGCAAACTGGAGTCACTGAGTATTAAACAGGGGCAAGTAGCAAGCTGGAGTAACTGAGCGCTAAACAGGAGCAAAGAGCAAACAGGAGTAACTGAGCACTAAACAGGAGCAAAGAGCAAACTGGAGAATCTGAGCACTAAAAAGAAGCAAAGAGCAAACAGGAGTAATTGAGCACTAGACAGAATCAAAGAGCAAACTGGAGTAACTGAGCACTAAACAGGAGCAAAGAGCAAACAGGAGTAAATGAGCACTAAACAGGAGCAAAGAGCAAACTTGAGTAACTGAGTGCTAAACAGGAGCAAACTGAAGCAACTGAGCACTAAACAGGAGCAAAGAGCAAACTGGAGTAATTGAGTGCTGGACAGGAGCAAACTGGAGTAACTGAGCACTAAACAGAAGCAAAGAGCAATTTTGAGTATATGAGCCTTAAACAGGAATGAGGAGCAAACTGGAGTAAGTGAGCATTAAACAGGAGCAAAGAGCAAACAGGAGTAACTGAGTGCTAAACAGGAGCAAACTGAAGTAACTGAGCTCTAAACAGGAGCACAGAGCAAACTGGAGTCACTGAGTATTAAAGAGGGGCAAGTAGCAAGCTGGAGTAACTGAGCGCTAAACAGGAGCAAAGAGCAAACAGGAGTAACTGAGCACTAAACAGGAACAAAGAGCATACTGGAGTAACTGAGTGCTAAACAAGAGCAAAGGGCAAACTGGAGTAACTGAGCATTAAACAGGAGTGAGTAGCAAACTGCAGTAACTGAGCATTAAACAGGGCATGTAGCAAACTGGAGTAACTGCACACTAAACAGGAGCAAAGAGCAAAATGGATGATCTGAGCACTAATCAAGAGCAAACTGGAGTAACTGAACATTAATAGGGGCTAAGAGTGCACAGGAGCAACTGAGCACTAACCAAGAGCAACATCAAACAACTGAGTATTAAACAGAATCAAATAGCAAACTGGAGTAACTGAGCACTAAACAGGATCAAAGAGCAAACTGAAGTGACCGAGCATTAAACAGGAGTGAGTAGCAAACTGGGGTAACTGAGCATTAAACAGGGACGACTAGCAAACTGGAGTAACTGAGCGCTAAACTGGAGTGAGTAATACACTGCGGTAATTGTGTATTAAACAGGGGTGAGTAGCAAACTGGAGTAACTGAGCGCTAAACAGGAGCAAAGAGCAAACTGGAGTAACTGAGCATTAAACAGGAGTAAGTAGCAAACTGGAGTAACTAAGCATTAAACAGGGATGAGTAGCAAACTGGAGTACCTGAGCACTAAAGAGGAGCAAACTGCAAACTGGAGTAACTGAGCATTAAACAGGAGCAAAAAGCAAGCTGGAGTAACAGCATTAAATAGGAGCAAAGAGCCAGCTGGAGTATCTGAGCACTAAACTGGAGCAAAGAGCAAAATGGAAGATCTGAGCACTAATCAAGATCAAACTGGAGTAATTGAACATTAAATAGGAGCTCAGAGCACACTGGAGTAATTGAGCACCAACCAAGAACAACATCAAACAACTGAGTATTAAACAGAATCAAATAGCAAACTGGAGTAACTGAGCAGTTAACAGGAGCAAAGAGCAATCTGGAGTAACCGAGCATTGAACAGGAGTGAGTAGCACACTGCGGTAATTGAGTATTAAACAGGGGTGAGTAGCAAACTGGAGTAACTGAGCATTAAACAGGAGCAAAGAGCAAACAGGAGGAACTGAGCATTAAATAGGAGTAAGTAGCAAACAGTGGTAACTGAGCACTAAACAGGAGCAAACAGCAAACTGGAGTAACTGAGCATTAAACAGTATCCAACAGCAAAGTGGAGTAACTGAGAACTAAACAGGAGCAAAAAGCAAACTGGAGGAACTGAGCATTAAACAGGAGTAAGTAGAAAACTGTGGTAACTGAGCACTAAACAGGAGCAAAGGGCAAACTGGAGTAAATGAGCACTAACAGGAGCAAAGAGCAAACTTGAGTAACTGAGTGCTAAACAGGAGCAAACTGGAGTAACTGAGAACTAAACAGGAGCAAAGAGCAAACAGGAGGAACTGAGCATTGAACAGGAGCAAAGAGCAAACTGTGGTAACTGAGCACTAAACAGGAGCAAAGAGCAAACCAGAGTAACTGAGCATTAAACAGTATCCAACAGCAAAGGGGAGTAACTGAGCACTAAACAGGAGCAAAGAGCAAACCGGTGTAACTGCACAATAACCAGGACCAAAGAGCAAACTGGAGTAACTGAGCACTAAACAGGAGCAAAGAACAAACTGGAGTAACTGAGCATTAATTAGGAGCAAAGGGCAGACCGGAGTAAATGGGCAATAAACAAGAGCAAGCTGTAGTAACCGGGCATTAAACAGGATCAAATAGCAAACTGGAATAACTGAGCAATAAACCGGAACAAAGAGCAAACTGGAGTATTGGAACAATAACCAGGACCAAGGAGCAAACTGGAGTAACTGAGCACTAAACAGGAGCAAAGAACAAACTGGAGTAACTGAGCATTAAATAGGAGCAAAGGGCAATAAACAAGAGCAAGCTGTAGTAACCGGGCATTAAACAGGATCAAATAGCCAACTGTAAAAACTGAGCACTTAACCGGAGCAAAGAGCAAACTGGAGTAACTGAGCGTTAAACAGGACTGAGTAGCAAACAGGAGTAACTGAGCACTACACAGGAGCAAATAGCAAATTGGTGTACATGAGCATCAAACAGGAATGAGGAGCAAACTGGAGTAACTGAGCACTAAACAGGAGCAAAGAGCAAACTGGAGTAACTGAGCACTAAACAGGAGGAAAGAGAAAATTGAACTAACTGAGCACTAAACAGGGGCAAACTGGAGTAACTGAGCACTAAACAGGACCTAATAGAATACTGGAGTAACTGAGCATTAAAGACGAGTGAGTTGCAAACTGTAGTAACTGAGCACTAAACAGGAGGAAAAAGCAAACTGGAGTAAGTGAGCACTAAACAGGAGCGAGTAGCAAACAAGAGCAATTGTGTATTAAACAGGGGTGAGTAGCAAACTGGAGTAACTGAGTGCAAAACAGGAGCAAAGAGCATACTGGAGTAACTGAGTGCTAAACAAGAGCAAAGGGCAAACTGGAGTAACTGAGCATTAAACAGGAATGAGTAGCAAACTGCAGTAACTGAGCAATAAACAGGGCATGTAGCAAACTGGATTAACTGCACACTAAACAGGAGCAAAGAGCAAAATGGAAGAACTGAGCACTAATCAAGATCAAACTGGAGTAATTGTACATTAAATAGGAGCTCAGTGCACACTGGAGTAATTGAGCACCAACCAAGAGCAACATCAAACAACTGAGTATTAAACAGAATCAAATAGCAAACTGGAGTAACTGAGCACTAAACAGGAGCAAAGAGTAAACTGGAGTAACCGAGCATTAAACAGGAGTGAGTAGCACACTGCGGTAATTGAGTATTAAACAGGGGTGAGTAGCAAACTGGAGTAACTGAGCATTAAACAGGAGCAAAGAGCAAACAGGAGGAACTGAGCATTAAATAGGAGTAAGTAGCAAACAGTGGTAACTGAACACTAAACAGGAGCAAAGAGCAAACTGGAGTAACTGAGTGCTAAACAGGAGCAAACTGAAGTAACTGAGCTCTAAACAGGAGCACAGAGCAAACTGGAGTCACTGAGTATTAAACAGGGGCAAGTAGCAAGCTGGAGTAACTGAGCGCTAAACAGGAGCAAAGAGCAAACAGGAGTAACTGAGCACTAAACAGGAGCAAAGAGCAAACTGGAGAATCTGAGCACTAAAAAGAAGCAAAGAGCAAACAGGAGTAATTGAGCACTAGACAGAATCAAAGAGCAAACTGGAGTAACTGAGCACTAAACAGGAGCAAAGAGCAAACAGGAGTAAATGAGCACTAAACAGGAGCAAAGAGCAAACTTGAGTAACTGAGTGCTAAACAGGAGCAAACTGAAGCAACTGAGCACTAAACAGGAGCAAAGAGCAAACTGGAGTAATTGAGTGCTGGACAGGAGCAAACTGGAGTAACTGAGCACTAAACAGAAGCAAAGAGCAATTTTGAGTATATGAGCCTTAAACAGGAATGAGGAGCAAACTGGAGTAAGTGAGCATTAAACAGGAGCAAAGAGCAAACAGGAGTAACTGAGTGCTAAACAGGAGCAAACTGAAGTAACTGAGCTCTAAACAGGAGCACAGAGCAAACTGGAGTCACTGAGTATTAAAGAGGGGCAAGTAGCAAGCTGGAGTAACTGAGCGCTAAACAGGAGCAAAGAGCAAACAGGAGTAACTGAGCACTAAACAGGAACAAAGAGCATACTGGAGTAACTGAGTGCTAAACAAGAGCAAAGGGCAAACTGGAGTAACTGAGCATTAAACAGGAGTGAGTAGCAAACTGCAGTAACTGAGCATTAAACAGGGCATGTAGCAAACTGGAGTAACTGCACACTAAACAGGAGCAAAGAGCAAAATGGATGATCTGAGCACTAATCAAGAGCAAACTGGAGTAACTGAACATTAATAGGGGCTAAGAGTGCACAGGAGCAACTGAGCACTAACCAAGAGCAACATCAAACAACTGAGTATTAAACAGAATCAAATAGCAAACTGGAGTAACTGAGCACTAAACAGGATCAAAGAGCAAACTGAAGTGACCGAGCATTAAACAGGAGTGAGTAGCAAACTGGGGTAACTGAGCATTAAACAGGGACGACTAGCAAACTGGAGTAACTGAGCGCTAAACTGGAGTGAGTAATACACTGCGGTAATTGTGTATTAAACAGGGGTGAGTAGCAAACTGGAGTAACTGAGCGCTAAACAGGAGCAAAGAGCAAACTGGAGTAACTGAGCATTAAACAGGAGTAAGTAGCAAACTGGAGTAACTAAGCATTAAACAGGGATGAGTAGCAAACTGGAGTACCTGAGCACTAAAGAGGAGCAAACTGCAAACTGGAGTAACTGAGCATTAAACAGGAGCAAAAAGCAAGCTGGAGTAACAGCATTAAATAGGAGCAAAGAGCCAGCTGGAGTATCTGAGCACTAAACTGGAGCAAAGAGCAAAATGGAAGATCTGAGCACTAATCAAGATCAAACTGGAGTAATTGAACATTAAATAGGAGCTCAGAGCACACTGGAGTAATTGAGCACCAACCAAGAACAACATCAAACAACTGAGTATTAAACAGAATCAAATAGCAAACTGGAGTAACTGAGCAGTTAACAGGAGCAAAGAGCAATCTGGAGTAACCGAGCATTGAACAGGAGTGAGTAGCACACTGCGGTAATTGAGTATTAAACAGGGGTGAGTAGCAAACTGGAGTAACTGAGCATTAAACAGGAGCAAAGAGCAAACAGGAGGAACTGAGCATTAAACAGGAGTAAGTAGCAAACAGTGGTAACTGAGCACTAAACAGGAGCAAACAGCAAACTGGAGTAACTGAGCATTAAACAGTATCCAACAGCAAAGTGGAGTAACTGAGAACTAAACAGGAGCAAAAAGCAAACTGGAGGAACTGAGCATTAAACAGGAGTAAGTAGAAAACTGTGGTAACTGAGCACTAAACAGGAGCAAAGGGCAAACTGGAGTAAATGAGCACTAACAGGAGCAAAGAGCAAACTTGAGTAACTGAGTGCTAAACAGGAGCAAACTGGAGTAACTGAGCACTAAACAGGAGCAAAGAGCAAACAGGAGGAACTGAGCATTGAACAGGAGCAAAGAGCAAACTGTGGTAACTGAGCACTAAACAGGAGCAAAGAGCAAACCAGAGTAACTGAGCATTAAACAGTATCCAACAGCAAAGGGGAGTAACTGAGCACTAAACAGGAGCAAAGAGCAAACCGGTGTAACTGCACAATAACCAGGACCAAAGAGCAAACTGGAGTAACTGAGCACTAAACAGGAGCAAAGAACAAACTGGAGTAACTGAGCATTAATTAGGAGCAAAGGGCAGACCGGAGTAAATGGGCAATAAACAAGAGCAAGCTGTAGTAACCGGGCATTAAACAGGATCAAATAGCAAACTGGAATAACTGAGCAATAAACTGGAACAAAGAGCAAACTGGAGTATTGGAACAATAACCAGGACCAAGGAGCAAACTGGAGTAACTGAGCACTAAACAGGAGCAAAGAACAAACTGGAGTAACTGAGCATTAAATAGGAGCAAAGGGCAATAAACAAGAGCAAGCTGTAGTAACCGGGCATTAAACAGGATCAAATAGCCAACTGTAAAAACTGAGCACTTAACCGGAGCAAAGAGCAAACTGGAGTAACTGAGCGTTAAACAGGACTGAGTAGCAAACAGGAGTAACTGAGCACTACACAGGAGCAAATAGCAAATTGGTGTATATGAGCATCAAACAGGAATGAGGAGCAAACTGGAGTAACTGAGCACTAAACAGGAGCAAAGAGCAAACTGGAGTAACTGAGCACTAAACAGGAGGAAAGAGAAAATTGAACTAACTGAGCACTAAACAGGGGCAAACTGGAGTAACTGAGCACTAAACAGGACCTAATAGAATACTGGAGTAACTGAGCATTAAAGACGAGTGAGTTGCAAACTGTAGTAACTGAGCACTAAACAGGAGGAAAAAGCAAACTGGAGTAAGTGAGCACTAAACAGGAGCGAGTAGCAAACAAGAGCAATTGTGTATTAAACAGGGGTGAGTAGCAAACTGGAGTAACTGAGTGCAAAACAGGAGCAAAGAGCATACTGGAGTAACTGAGTGCTAAACAAGAGCAAAGGGCAAACTGGAGTAACTGAGCATTAAACAGGAGTGAGTAGCAAACTGCAGTAACTGAGCAATAAACAGGGCATGTAGCAAACTGGATTAACTGCACACTAAACAGGAGCAAAGAGCAAAATGGAAGATCTGAGCACTAATCAAGATCAAACTGGAGTAATTGTACATTAAATAGGAGCTCAGTGCACACTGGAGTAATTGAGCACCAACCAAGAGCAACATCAAACAACTGAGTATTAAACAGAATCAAATAGCAAACTGGAGTAACTGAGCACTAAACAGGAGCAAAGAGTAAACTGGAGTAACCGAGCATTAAACAGGAGTGAGTAGCACACTGCGGTAATTGAGTATTAAACAGGGGTGAGTAGCAAACTGCAGTAACTGAGCATTAAACAGGAGCAAAGAGCAAACAGGAGGAACTGAGCATTAAATAGGAGTAAGTAGCAAACAGTGGTAACTGAACACTAAACAGGAGCAAAGAGCAAACTGGAGTAACTGAGTGCTAAACAGGAGCAAACTGAAGTAACTGAGCTCTAAACAGGAGCACAGAGCAAACTGGAGTCACTGAGTATTAAACAGGGGCAAGTAGCAAGCTGGAGTAACTGAGCGCTAAACAGGAGCAAAGAGCAAACAGGAGTAACTGAGCACTAAACAGGAGCAAAGAGCAAACTGGAGAATCTGAGCACTAAAAAGAAGCAAAGAGCAAACAGGAGTAATTGAGCACTAGACAGAATCAAAGAGCAAACTGGAGTAACTGAGCACTAAACAGGAGCAAAGAGCAAACAGGAGTAAATGAGCACTAAACAGGAGCAAAGAGCAAACTTGAGTAACTGAGTGCTAAACAGGAGCAAACTGAAGCAACTGAGCACTAAACAGGAGCAAAGAGCAAACTGGAGTAATTGAGTGCTGGACAGGAGCAAACTGGAGTAACTGAGCACTAAACAGAAGCAAAGAGCAATTTTGAGTATATGAGCCTTAAACAGGAATGAGGAGCAAACTGGAGTAAGTGAGCATTAAACAGGAGCAAAGAGCAAACTGGAGTAACTGAGTGCTAAACAGGAGCAAACTGAAGTAACTGAGCTCTAAACAGGAGCACAGAGCAAACTGGAGTCACTGAGTATTAAAGAGGGGCAAGTAGCAAGCTGGAGTAACTGAGCGCTAAACAGGAGCAAACAGCAAACAGGAGTAACTGAGCACTAAACAGGAACAAAGAGCATACTGGAGTAACTGAGTGCTAAACAAGAGCAAAGGGCAAACTGGAGTAACTGAGCATTAAACAGGAGTGAGTAGCAAACTGCAGTAACTGAGCATTAAACAGGGCATGTAGCAAACTGGAGTAACTGCACACTAAACAGGAGCAAAGAGCAAAATGGATGATCTGAGCACTAATCAAGAGCAAACTGGAGTAACTGAACATTAATAGGAGCTAAGAGTGCACAGGAGCAACTGAGCACTAACCAAGAGCAATATCAAACAACTGAGTATTAAACAGAATCAAATAGCAAACTGGAGTAACTGAGCACTAAACAGGATCAAAGAGCAAACTGGAGTAACTGAGCATTAAACAGTATCCAACAGCAAAGTGGAGTAACTGAGAACTAAACAGGAGCAAAAAGCAAACTGGAGGAACTGAGCATTAAACAGGAGTAAGTAGAAAACTGTGGTAACTGAGCACTAAACAGGAGCAAAGGGCAAACTGGAGTAAATGAGCACTAAACAGGAGCAAAGAGCAAACTGGAGTAACTGAGTGCTAAACAGGAGCAAACTGGAGTAACTGAGCACTAAACAGGAGCAAAGAGCAAACAGGAGGAACTGAGCATTGAACAGGAGCAAAGAGCAAACTGTGGTAACTGAGCACTAAACAGGAGCAAAGAGCAAACCAGAGTAACTGAGCATTAAACAGTATCCAACAGCAAAGGGGAGTAACTGAGCACTAAACAGGAGCAAAGAGCAAACCGGTGTAACTGCACAATAACCAGGACCAAAGAGCAAACTGGAGTAACTGAGCACTAAACAGGAGCAAAGAACAAACTGGAGTAACTGAGCATTAATTAGGAGCAAAGGGCAGACCGGAGTAAATGGGCAATAAACAAGAGCAAGCTGTAGTAACCGGGCAGTAAACAGGATCAAATAGCAAACTGGAATAACTGAGCAATAAACCGGAACAAAGAGCAAACTGGAGTATTGGAACAATAACCAGGACCAAGGAGCAAACTGGAGTAACTGAGCACTAAACAGGAGCAAAGAACAAACTGGAGTAACTGAGCATTAAATAGGAGCAAAGGGCAGACCGGAGTAAATGGGCACTAAACAAGAGCAAGCTGTAGTAACTGAGCATTAAACAGGATCAAATAGCCAACTGTAAAAACTGAGCACTTAACCGGAGCAAAGAGCAAACTGGAGTAACTGAGCGTTAAACAGGACTGAGTAGCAAACAGGAGTAACTGAGCACTACACAGGAGCAAATAGCAAATTGGTGTACATGAGCATCAAACAGGAATGAGGAGCAAACTGGAGTAACTGAGCACTAAACAGGAGCAAAGAGCAAACTGGAGTAACTGAGCACTAAACAGGAGGAAAGAGAAAATTGAACTAACTGAGCACTAAACAGGGGCAAACTGGAGTAACTGAGCACTAAACAGGACCTAATAGAATACTGGAGTAACTGAGCATTAAAGACGAGTGAGTTGCAAACTGTAGTAACTGAGCACTAAACAGGAGGAAAAAGCAAACTGGAGTAAGTGAGCACTAAACAGGAGCGAGTAGCAAACAAGAGCAATTGTGTATTAAACAGGGGTGAGTAGCAAACTGGAGTAACTGAGTGCAAAACAGGAGCAAAGAGCATACTGGAGTAACTGAGTGCTAAACAAGAGCAAAGGGCAAACTGGAGTAACTGAGCATTAAACAGGAATGAGTAGCAAACTGCAGTAACTGAGCAATAAACAGGGCATGTAGCAAACTGGATTAACTGCACACTAAACAGGAGCAAAGAGCAAAATGGAAGATCTGAGCACTAATCAAGATCAAACTGGAGTAATTGTACATTAAATAGGAGCTCAGTGCACACTGGAGTAATTGAGCACCAACCAAGAGCAACATCAAACAACTGAGTATTAAACAGAATCAAATAGCAAACTGGAGTAACTGAGCACTAAACAGGAGCAAAGAGTAAACTGGAGTAACCGAGCATTAAACAGGAGTGAGTAGCACACTGCGGTAATTGAGTATTAAACAGGGGTGAGTAGCAAACTGGAGTAACTGAGCATTAAACAGGAGCAAAGAGCAAACAGGAGGAACTGAGCATTAAATAGGAGTAAGTAGCAAACAGTGGTAACTGAACACTAAACAGGAGCAAAGAGCAAACTGGAGTAACTGAGTGCTAAACAGGAGCAAACTGAAGTAACTGAGCTCTAAACAGGAGCACAGAGCAAACTGGAGTCACTGAGTATTAAACAGGGGCAAGTAGCAAGCTGGAGTAACTGAGCACTAAACAGGAGCAAAGAGCAAACAGGAGTAACTGAGCACTAAACAGGAGCAAAGAGCAAACTGGAGAATCTGAGCACTAAAAAGAAGCAAAGAGCAAACAGGAGTAATTGAGCACTAGACAGAATCAAAGAGCAAACTGGAGTAACTGAGCACTAAACAGGAGCAAAGAGCAAACAGGAGTAAATGAGCACTAAACAGGAGCAAAGAGCAAACTTGAGTAACTGAGTGCTAAACAGGAGCAAACTGAAGCAACTGAGCACTAAACAGGAGCAAAGAGCAAACTGGAGTAATTGAGTGCTGGACAGGAGCAAACTGGAGTAACTGAGCACTAAACAGAAGCAAAGAGCAATTTTGAGTATATGAGCCTTAAACAGGAATGAGGAGCAAACTGGAGTAAGTGAGCATTAAACAGGAGCAAAGAGCAAACAGGAGTAACTGAGTGCTAAAAAGGAGCAAACTGAAGTAACTGAGCTCTAAACAGGAGCACAGAGCAAACTGGAGTCACTGAGTATTAAAGAGGGGCAAGTAGCAAGCTGGAGTAACTGAGCGCTAAACAGGAGCAAAGAGCAAACAGGAGTAACTGAGCACTAAACAGGAACAAAGAGCATACTGGAATAACTGAGTGCTAAACAAGAGCAAAGGGCAAACTGGAGTAACTGAGCATTAAACAGGAGTGAGTAGCAAACTGCAGTAACTGAGCATTAAACAGGGCATGTAGCAAACTGGAGTAACTGCACACTAAACAGGAGCAAAGAGCAAAATGGATGATCTGAGCACTAATCAAGAGCAAACTGGAGTAACTGAACATTAATAGGAGCTAAGAGTGCACAGGAGCAACTGAGCACTAACCAAGAGCAACATCAAACAACTGAGTATTAAACAGAATCAAATAGCAAACTGGAGTAACTGAGCACTAAACAGGATCAAAGAGCAAACTGGAGTAACTGAGCATTAAACAGTATCCAACAGCAAAGTGGAGTAACTGAGAACTAAACAGGAGCAAAAAGCAAACTGGAGGAACTGAGCATTAAACAGGAGTAAGTAGAAAACTGTGGTAACTGAGCACTAAACAGGAGCAAAGGGCAAACTGGAGTAAATGAGCACTAAACAGGAGCAAAGAGCAAACTGGAGTAACTGAGTGCTAAACAGGAGCAAACTGGAGTAACTGAGCACTAAACAGGAGCAAAGAGCAAACAGGAGGAACTGAGCATTGAACAGGAGCAAAGAGCAAACTGTGGTAACTGAGCACTAAACAGGAGCAAAGAGCAAACCAGAGTAACTGAGCATTAAACAGTATCCAACAGCAAAGGGGAGTAACTGAGCACTAAACAGGAGCAAAGAGCAAACCGGTGTAACTGCACAATAACCAGGACCAAAGAGCAAACTGGAGTAACTGAGCACTAAACAGGAGCAAAGAACAAACTGGAGTAACTGAGCATTAATTAGGAGCAAAGGGCAGACCGGAGTAAATGGGCAATAAACAAGAGCAAGCTGTAGTAACCGGGCAGTAAACAGGATCAAATAGCAAACTGGAATAACTGAGCAATAAACCGGAACAAAGAGCAAACTGGAGTATTGGAACAATAACCAGGACCAAGGAGCAAACTGGAGTAACTGAGCACTAAACAGGAGCAAAGAACAAACTGGAGTAACTGAGCATTAAATAGGAGCAAAGGGCAGACCGGAGTAAATGGGCACTAAACAAGAGCAAGCTGTAGTAACTGAGCATTAAACAGGATCAAATAGCCAACTGTAAAAACTGAGCACTTAACCGGAGCAAAGAGCAAACTGGAGTAACTGAGCGTTAAACAGGACTGAGTGGCAAACAGGAGTAACTGAGCACTACACAGGAGCAAATAGCAAATTGGTGTATATGAGCATCAAACAGGAATGAGGAGCAAACTGGAGTAACTGAGCACTAAACAGGAGCAAAGAGCAAACTGGAGTAACTGAGCACTAAACAGGAGGAAAGAGAAAATTGAACTAACTGAGCACTAAACAGGGGCAAACTGGAGTAACTGAGCACTAAACAGGACCTAATAGAATACTGGAGTAACTGAGCATTAAAGACGAGTGAGTTGCAAACTGTAGTAACTGAGCACTAAACAGGAGGAAAAAGCAAACTGGAGTAAGTGAGCACTAAACAGGAGCGAGTAGCAAACAAGAGCAATTGTGTATTAAACAGGGGTGAGTAGCAAACTGGAGTAACTGAGTGCAAAACAGGAGCAAAGAGCATACTGGAGTAACTGAGTGCTAAACAAGAGCAAAGGGCAAACTGGAGTAACTGAGCATTAAACAGGAGTGAGTAGCAAACTGCAGTAACTGAGCAATAAACAGGGCATGTAGCAAACTGGATTAACTGCACACTAAACAGGAGCAAAGAGCAAAATGGAAGATCTGAGCACTAATCAAGATCAAACTGGAGTAATTGTACATTAAATAGGAGCTCAGTGCACACTGGAGTAATTGAGCACCAACCAAGAGCAACATCAAACAACTGAGTATTAAACAGAATCAAATAGCAAACTGGAGTAACTGAGCACTAAACAGGAGCAAAGAGTAAACTGGAGTAACCGAGCATTAAACAGGAGTGAGTAGCACACTGCGGTAATTGAGTATTAAACAGGGGTGAGTAGCAAACTGCAGTAACTGAGCATTAAACAGGAGCAAAGAGCAAACAGGAGGAACTGAGCATTAAATAGGAGTAAGTAGCAAACAGTGGTAACTGAACACTAAACAGGAGCAAAGAGCAAACTGGAGTAACTGAGTGCTAAACAGGAGCAAACTGAAGTAACTGAGCTCTAAACAGGAGCACAGAGCAAACTGGAGTCACTGAGTATTAAACAGGGGCAAGTAGCAAGCTGGAGTAACTGAGCGCTAAACAGGAGCAAAGAGCAAACAGGAGTAACTGAGCACTAAACAGGAGCAAAGAGCAAACTGGAGAATCTGAGCACTAAAAAGAAGCAAAGAGCAAACAGGAGTAATTGAGCACTAGACAGAATCAAAGAGCAAACTGGAGTAACTGAGCACTAAACAGGAGCAAAGAGCAAACAGGAGTAAATGAGCACTAAACAGGAGCAAAGAGCAAACTTGAGTAACTGAGTGCTAAACAGGAGCAAACTGAAGCAACTGAGCACTAAACAGGAGCAAAGAGCAAACTGGAGTAATTGAGTGCTGGACAGGAGCAAACTGGAGTAACTGAGCACTAAACAGAAGCAAAGAGCAATTTTGAGTATATGAGCCTTAAACAGGAATGAGGAGCAAACTGGAGTAAGTGAGCATTAAACAGGAGCAAAGAGCAAACAGGAGTAACTGAGTGCTAAACAGGAGCAAACTGAAGTAACTGAGCTCTAAACAGGAGCACAGAGCAAACTGGAGTCACTGAGTATTAAAGAGGGGCAAGTAGCAAGCTGGAGTAACTGAGCGCTAAACAGGAGCAAAGAGCAAACAGGAGTAACTGAGCACTAAACAGGAACAAAGAGCATACTGGAGTAACTGAGTGCTAAACAAGAGCAAAGGGCAAACTGGAGTAACTGAGCATTAAACAGGAGTGAGTAGCAAACTGCAGTAACTGAGCATTAAACAGGGCATGTAGCAAACTGGAGTAACTGCACACTAAACAGGAGCAAAGAGCAAAATGGATGATCTGAGCACTAATCAAGAGCAAACTGGAGTAACTGAACATTAATAGGAGCTAAGAGTGCACAGGAGCAACTGAGCACTAACCAAGAGCAACATCAAACAACTGAGTATTAAACAGAATCAAATAGCAAACTGGAGTAACTGAGCACTAAACAGGATCAAAGAGCAAACTGGAGTAACTGAGCATTAAACAGTTTCCAACAGCAAAGTGGAGTAACTGAGAACTAAACAGGAGCAAAAAGCAAACTGGAGGAACTGAGCATTAAACAGGAGTAAGTAGAAAACTGTGGTAACTGAGCACTAAACAGGAGCAAAGGGCAAACTGGAGTAAATGAGCACTAAACAGGAGCAAAGAGCAAACTGGAGTAACTGAGTGCTAAACAGGAGCAAACTGGAGTAACTGAGCACTAAACAGGAGCAAAGAGCAAACAGGAGGAACTGAGCATTGAACAGGAGCAAAGAGCAAACTGTGGTAACTGAGCACTAAACAGGAGCAAAGAGCAAACCAGAGTAACTGAGCATTAAACAGTATCCAACAGCAAAGGGGAGTAACTGAGCACTAAACAGGAGCAAAGAGCAAACCGGTGTAACTGCACAATAACCAGGACCAAAGAGCAAACTGGAGTAACTGAGCACTAAACAGGAGCAAAGAACAAACTGGAGTAACTGAGCATTAATTAGGAGCAAAGGGCAGACCGGAGTAAATGGGCAATAAACAAGAGCAAGCTGTCGTAACCGGGCATTAAACAGGATCAAATAGCAAACTGGAATAACTGAGCAATAAACCGGAAAAAAGAGCAAACTGGAGTATTGGAACAATAACCAGGACCAAGGAGCAAACTGGAGTAACAGAGCACTAAACAGGAGCAAAGAACAAACTGGAGTAACTGAGCATTAAATAGGAGCAAAGGGCAGACCGGAGTAAATGGGCACTAAACAAGAGCAAGCTGCAGTAACTGAGCATTAAACAGGATCAAATAGCCAACTGTAAAAACTGAGCACTTAACCGGAGCAAAGAGCAAACTGGAGTAACTGAGCGTTAAACAGGACTGAGTAGCAAACAGGAGTAACTGAGCACTACACAGGAGCAAATAGCAAATTGGTGTATATGAGCATCAAACAGGAATGAGGAGCAAACTGGAGTAACTGAGCACTAAACAGGAGCAAAGAGCAAACTGGAGTAACTGAGCACTAAACAGGAGGAAAGAGAAAATTGAACTAACTGAGCACTAAACAGGGGCAAACTGGAGTAACTGAGCACTAAACAGGACCTAATAGAATACTGGAGTAACTGAGCATTAAAGACGAGTGAGTTGCAAACTGTAGTAACTGAGCACTAAACAGGAGGAAAAAGCAAACTGGAGTAAGTGAGCACTAAACAGGAGCGAGTAGCAAACAAGAGCAATTGTGTATTAAACAGGGGTGAGTAGCAAACTGGAGTAACTGAGTGCAAAACAGGAGCAAAGAGCATACTGGAGTAACTGAGTGCTAAACAAGAGCAAAGGGCAAACTGGAGTAACTGAGCATTAAACAGGAGTGAGTAGCAAACTGCAGTAACTGAGCAATAAACAGGGCATGTAGCAAACTGGATTAACTGCACACTAAACAGGAGCAAAGAGCAAAATGGAAGATCTGAGCACTAATCAAGATCAAACTGGAGTAATTGTACATTAAATAGGAGCTCAGTGCACACTGGAGTAATTGAGCACCAACCAAGAGCAACATCAAACAACTGAGTATTAAACAGAATCAAATAGCAAACTGGAGTAACTGAGCACTAAACAGGAGCAAAGAGTAAACTGGAGTAACCGAGCATTAAACAGGAGTGAGTAGCACACTGCGGTAATTGAGTATTAAACAGGGGTGAGTAGCAAACTGCAGTAACTGAGCATTAAACAGGAGCAAAGAGCAAACAGGAGGAACTGAGCATTAAATAGGAGTAAGTAGCAAACAGTGGTAACTGAACACTAAACAGGAGCAAAGAGCAAACTGGAGTAACTGAGTGCTAAACAGGAGCAAACTGAAGTAACTGAGCTCTAAACAGGAGCACAGAGCAAACTGGAGTCACTGAGTATTAAACAGGGGCAAGTAGCAAGCTGGAGTAACTGAGCGCTAAACAGGAGCAAAGAGCAAACAGGAGTAACTGAGCACTAAACAGGAGCAAAGAGCAAACTGGAGAATCTGAGCACTAAAAAGAAGCAAAGAGCAAACAGGAGTAATTGAGCACTAGACAGAATCAAAGAGCAAACTGGAGTAAATGAGCACTAAACAGGAGCAAAGAGCAAACAGGAGTAAATGAGCACTAAACAGGAGCAAAGAGCAAACTGGAGAATCTGAGCACTAAAAAGAAGCAAAGAGCAAACAGGAGTAATTGAGCACTAGACAGAATCAAAGAGCAAACTGGAGTAACTGAGCACTAAACAGGAGCAAAGAGCAAACAGGAGTAAATGAGCACTAAACAGGAGCAAAGAGCAAACTTGAGTAACTGAGTGCTAAACAGGAGCAAACTGAAGCAACTGAGCACTAAACAGGAGCAAAGAGCAAACTGGAGTAATTGAGTGCTGGACAGGAGCAAACTGGAGTAACTGAGCACTAAACAGAAGCAAAGAGCAATTTTGAGTATATGAGCCTTAAACAGGAATGAGGAGCAAACTGGAGTAAGTGAGCATTAAACAGGAGCAAAGAGCAAACAGGAGTAACTGAGTGCTAAACAGGAGCAAACTGAAGTAACTGAGCTCTAAACAGGAGCACAGAGCAAACTGGAGTCACTGAGTATTAAAGAGGGGCAAGTAGCAAGCTGGAGTAACTGAGCGCTAAACAGGAGCAAAGAGCAAACAGGAGTAACTGAGCACTAAACAGGAGCAAAGAGCAAACAGGAGTAACTGAGCACTAAACAGGAGCAAAGAGCAAACTGGAGAATCTGAGCACTAAAAAGAAGCAAAGAGCAAACAGGAGTAATTGAGCACTAGACAGAATCAAATAGCAAACTGGAGTAACTGAGCACTAAACAGGAGCAAAGAGCAAACAGGAGTAAATGAGCACTAAACAGGAGCAAAGAGCAAACTTGAGTAACTGAGTGCTAAACAGGAGCAAACTGAAGCAACTGAGCACTAAACAGGAGCAAAGAGCAAACTGGAGTAATTGAGTGCTGGACAGGAGCAAACTGGAGTAACTGAGCACTAAACAGAAGCAAAGAGCAATTTTGAGTATATGAGCCTTAAACAGGAATGAGGAGCAAACTGGAGTAAGTGAGCATTAAACAGGAGCAAAGAGCAAACAGGAGTAACTGAGTGCTAAACAGGAGCAAACTGAAGTAACTGAGCTCTAAACAGGAGCACAGAGCAAACTGGAGTCACTGAGTATTAAAGAGGGGCAAGTAGCAAGCTGGAGTAACTGAGCGCTAAACAGGAGCAAACAGCAAACAGGAGTAACTGAGCACTAAACAGGAACAAAGAGCATACTGGAGTAACTGAGTGCTAAACAAGAGCAAAGGGCAAACTGGAGTAGCTGAGCATTAAACAGGAGTGAGTAGCAAACTGCAGTAACTGAGCATTAAACAGGGCATGTAGCAAACTGGAGTAACTGCACACTAAACAGGAGCAAAGAGCAAAATGGATGATCTGAGCACTAATCAAGAGCAAACTGGAGTAACTGAACATTAATAGGAGCTAAGAGTGCACAGGAGCAACTGAGCACTAACCAAGAGCAACATCAAACAACTGAGTATTAAACAGAATCAAATAGCAAACTGGAGTAACTGAGCACTAAACAGGATCAAAGAGCAAACTGGAGTAACTGAGCATTAAACAGTATCCAACAGCAAAGTGGAGTAACTGAGAACTAAACAGGAGCAAAAAGCAAACTGGAGGAACTGAGCATTAAACAGGAGTAAGTAGAAAACTGTGGTAACTGAGCACTAAACAGGAGCAAAGGGCAAACTGGAGTAAATGAGCACTAAACAGGAGCAAAGAGCAAACTGGAGTAACTGAGTGCTAAACAGGAGCAAACTGGAGTAACTGAGCACTAAACAGGAGCAAAGAGCAAACAGGAGGAACTGAGCATTGAACAGGAGCAAAGAGCAAACTGTGGTAACTGAGCACTAAACAGGAGCAAAGAGCAAACCAGAGTAACTGAGCATTAAACAGTATCCAACAGCAAAGGGGAGTAACTGAGCACTAAACAGGAGCAAAGAGCAAACCGGTGTAACTGCACAATAACCAGGACCAAAGAGCAAACTGGAGTAACTGAGCACTAAACAGGAGCAAAGAACAAACTGGAGTAACTGAGCATTAATTAGGAGCAAAGGGCAGACCGGAGTAAATGGGCAATAAACAAGAGCAAGCTGTCGTAACCGGGCATTAAACAGGATCAAATAGCAAACTGGAATAACTGAGCAATAAACCGGAACAAAGAGCAAACTGGAGTATTGGAACAATAACCAGGACCAAGGAGCAAACTGGAGTAACTGAGCACTAAACAGGAGCAAAGAACAAACTGGAGTAACTGAGCATTAAATAGGAGCAAAGGGCAGACCGGAGTAAATGGGCACTAAACAAGAGCAAGCTGTAGTAACTGAGCATTAAACAGGATCAAATAGCCAACTGTAAAAACTGAGCACTTAACCGGAGCAAAGAGCAAACTGGAGTAACTGAGCGTTAAACAGGACTGAGTAGCAAACAGGAGTAACTGAGCACTACACAGGAGCAAATAGCAAATTGGTGTATATGAGCATCAAACAGGAATGAGGAGCAAACTGGAGTAACTGAGCACTAAACAGGAGCAAAGAGCAAACTGGAGTAACTGAGCACTAAACAGGAGGAAAGAGAAAATTGAACTAACTGAGCACTAAACAGGGGCAAACTGGAGTAACTGAGCACTAAACAGGACCTAATAGAATACTGGAGTAACTGAGCATTAAAGACGAGTGAGTTGCAAACTGTAGTAACTGAGCACTAAACAGGAGGAAAAAGCAAACTGGAGTAAGTGAGCACTAAACAGGAGCGAGTAGCAAACAAGAGCAATTGTGTATTAAACAGGGGTGAGTAGCAAACTGGAGTAACTGAGTGCAAAACAGGAGCAAAGAGCATACTGGAGTAACTGAGTGCTAAACAAGAGCAAAGGGCAAACTGGAGTAACTGAGCATTAAACAGGAGTGAGTAGCAAACTGCAGTAACTGAGCAATAAACAGG
The DNA here is from genome assembly GCA_026770705.1 of Isurus oxyrinchus. NCBI lineage: Eukaryota > Metazoa > Chordata > Chondrichthyes > Lamniformes > Lamnidae > Isurus > Isurus oxyrinchus. The sequence goes on along the minus strand of JANJGN010000016.1, from coordinate 18,450,452 downwards.
GCATGTAGCAAACTGGATTAACTGCACACTAAACAGGAGCAAAGAGCAAAATGGAAGATCTGAGCACTAATCAAGATCAAACTGGAGTAATTGTACATTAAATAGGAGCTCAGTGCACACTGGAGTAATTGAGCACCAACCAAGAGCAACATCAAACAACTGAGTATTAAACAGAATCAAATAGCAAACTGGAGTAACTGAGCACTAAACAGGAGCAAAGAGTAAACTGGAGTAACCGAGCATTAAACAGGAGTGAGTAGCACACTGCGGTAATTGAGTATTAAACAGGGGTGAGTAGCAAACTGGAGTAACTGAGCATTAAACAGGAGCAAAGAGCAAACAGGAGGAACTGAGCATTAAATAGGAGTAAGTAGCAAACAGTGGTAACTGAACACTAAACAGGAGCAAAGAGCAAACTGGAGTAACTGAGTGCTAAACAGGATCAAACTGAAGTAACTGAGCTCTAAACAGGAGCACAGAGCAAACTGGAGTCACTGAGTATTAAACAGGGGCAAGTAGCAAGCTGGAGTAACTGAGCGCTAAACAGGAGCAAAGAGCAAACAGGAGTAACTGAGCACTAAACAGGAGCAAAGAGCAAACTGGAGAATCTGAGCACTAAAAAGAAGCAAAGAGCAAACAGTTTTAATTGAGCACTAGACAGAATCAAAGAGCAAACTGGAGTAACTGAGCACTAAACAGGAGCAAAGAGCAAACAGGAGTAAATGAGCACTAAACAGGAGCAAAGAGCAAACTTGAGTAACTGAGTGCTAAACAGGAGCAAACTGAAGCAACTGAGCACTAAACAGGAGCAAAGAGCAAACTGGAGTAATTGAGTGCTGGACAGGAGCAAACTGGAGTAACTGAGCACTAAACAGAAGCAAAGAGCAATTTTGAGTATATGAGCCTTAAACAGGAATGAGGAGCAAACTGGAGTAAGTGAGCATTAAACAGGAGCAAAGAGCAAACAGGAGTAACTGAGTGCTAAACAGGAGCAAACTGAAGTAACTGAGCTCTAAACAGGAGCACAGAGCAAACTGGAGTCACTGAGTATTAAAGAGGGGCAAGTAGCAAGCTGGAGTAACTGAGCGCTAAACAGGAGCAAAGAGCAAACAGGAGTAACTGAGCACTAAACAGGAGCAAAGAGCAAACAGGAGTAACTGAGCACTAAACAGGAGCAAAGAGCAAACTGGAGAATCTGAGCACTAAAAAGAAGCAAAGAGCAAACAGGAGTAATTGAGCACTAGACAGAATCAAAGAGCAAACTGGAGTAACTGAGCACTAAACAGGAGCAAAGAGCAAACAGGAGTAAATGAGCACTAAACAGGAGCAAAGAGCAAACTTGAGTAACTGAGTGCTAAACAGGAGCAAACTGAAGCAACTGAGCACTAAACAGGAGCAAAGAGCAAACTGGAGTAATTGAGTGCTGGACAGGAGCAAACTGGAGTAACTGAGCACTAAACAGAAGCAAAGAGCAATTTTGAGTATATGAGCCTTAAACAGGAATGAGGAGCAAACTGGAGTAAGTGAGCATTAAACAGGAGCAAAGAGCAAACAGGAGTAACTGAGTGCTAAACAAGAGCAAACTGAAGTAGCTAAGCATTAAACAGGAGTGAGTAGCAAACTGCAGTAACTGAGTATTAAAGAGGGGCATGTAGCAAACTGGAGTAACTGCACACTAAACAGGAGCAAAGAGCAAAATGGATGATCTGAGCACTAATCAAGAGCAAACTGGAGTAACTGAACATTAATAGGAGCTAAGAGTGCACAGGAGCAACTGAGCACTAACCAAGAGCAACATCAAACAACTGAGTATTAAACAGAATCAAATAGCAAACTGGAGTAACTGAGCACTAAACAGGATCAAAGAGCAAACTGGAGTAACTGAGCATTAAACAGTATCCAACAGCAAAGTGGAGTAACTGAGAACTAAACAGGAGCAAAAAGCAAACTGGAGGAACTGAGCATTAAACAGGAGTAAGTAGAAAACTGTGGTAACTGAGCACTAAACAGGAGCAAAGGGCAAACTGGAGTAAATGAGCACTAAACAGGAGCAAAGAGCAAACTGGAGTAACTGAGTGCTAAACAGGAGCAAACTGGAGTAACTGAGCACTAAACAGGAGCAAAGAGCAAACAGGAGGAACTGAGCATTGAACAGGAGCAAAGAGCAAACTGTGGTAACTGAGCACTAAACAGGAGCAAAGAGCAAACCAGAGTAACTGAGCATTAAACAGTATCCAACAGCAAAGGGGAGTAACTGAGCACTAAACAGGAGCAAAGAGCAAACCGGTGTAACTGCACAATAACCAGGACCAAAGAGCAAACTGGAGTAACTGAGCACTAAACAGGAGCAAAGAACAAACTGGAGTAACTGAGCATTAATTAGGAGCAAAGGGCAGACCGGAGTAAATGGGCAATAAACAAGAGCAAGCTGTCGTAACCGGGCATTAAACAGGATCAAATAGCAAACTGGAATAACTGAGCAATAAACCGGAACAAAGAGCAAACTGGAGTATTGGAACAATAACCAGGACCAAGGAGCAAACTGGAGTAACTGAGCACTAAACAGGAGCAAAGAACAAACTGGAGTAACTGAGCATTAAATAGGAGCAAAGGGCAGACCGGAGTAAATGGGCACTAAACAAGAGCAAGCTGTAGTAACTGAGCATTAAACAGGATCAAATAGCCAACTGTAAAAACTGAGCACTTAACCGGAGCAAAGAGCAAACTGGAGTAACTGAGCGTTAAACAGGACTGAGTAGCAAACAGGAGTAACTGAGCACTACACAGGAGCAAATAGCAAATTGGTGTATATGAGCATCAAACAGGAATGAGGAGCAAACTGGAGTAACTGAGCACTAAACAGGAGCAAAGAGCAAACTGGAGTAACTGAGCACTAAACAGGAGGAAAGAGAAAATTGAACTAACTGAGCACTAAACAGGGGCAAACTGGAGTAACTGAGCACTAAACAGGACCTAATAGAATACTGGAGTAACTGAGCATTAAAGACGAGTGAGTTGCAAACTGTAGTAACTGAGCACTAAACAGGAGGAAAAAGCAAACTGGAGTAAGTGAGCACTAAACAGGAGCGAGTAGCAAACAAGAGCAATTGTGTATTAAACAGGGGTGAGTAGCAAACTGGAGTAACTGAGTGCAAAACAGGAGCAAAGAGCATACTGGAGTAACTGAGTGCTAAACAAGAGCAAAGGGCAAACTGGAGTAACTGAGCATTAAACAGGAGTGAGTAGCAAACTGCAGTAACTGAGCAATAAACAGGGCATGTAGCAAACTGGATTAACTGCACACTAAACAGGAGCAAAGAGCAAAATGGAAGATCTGAGCACTAATCAAGATCAAACTGGAGTAATTGTACATTAAATAGGAGCTCAGTGCACACTGGAGTAATTGAGCACCAACCAAGAGCAACATCAAACAACTGAGTATTAAACAGAATCAAATAGCAAACTGGAGTAACTGAGCACTAAACAGGAGCAAAGAGTAAACTGGAGTAACCGAGCATTAAACAGGAGTGAGTAGCACACTGCGGTAATTGAGTATTAAACAGGGGTGAGTAGCAAACTGGAGTAACTGAGCATTAAACAGGAGCAAAGAGCAAACAGGAGGAACTGAGCATTAAATAGGAGTAAGTAGCAAACAGTGGTAACTGAACACTAAACAGGAGCAAAGAGCAAACTGGAGTAACTGAGTGCTAAACAGGAGCAAACTGAAGTAACTGAGCTCTAAACAGGAGCACAGAGCAAACTGGAGTCACTGAGTATTAAACAGGGGCAAGTAGCAAGCTGGAGTAACTGAGCGCTAAACAGGAGCAAAGAGCAAACAGGAGTAACTGAGCACTAAACAGGAGCAAAGAGCAAACTGGAGAATCTGAGCACTAAAAAGAAGCAAAGAGCAAACAGGAGTAATTGAGCACTAGACAGAATCAAAGAGCAAACTGGAGTAACTGAGCACTAAACAGGAGCAAAGAGCAAACAGGAGTAAATGAGCACTAAACAGGAGCAAAGAGCAAACTTGAGTAACTGAGTGCTAAACAGGAGCAAACTGAAGCAACTGAGCACTAAACAGGAGCAAAGAGCAAACTGGAGTAATTGAGTGCTGGACAGGAGCAAACTGGAGTAACTGAGCACTAAACAGAAGCAAAGAGCAATTTTGAGTATATGAGCCTTAAACAGGAATGAGGAGCAAACTGGAGTAAGTGAGCATTAAACAGGAGCAAAGAGCAAACAGGAGTAACTGAGTGCTAAACAGGAGCAAACTGAAGTAACTGAGCTCTAAACAGGAGCACAGAGCAAACTGGAGTCACTGAGTATTAAAGAGGGGCAAGTAGCAAGCTGGAGTAACTGAGCGCTAAACAGGAGCAAACAGCAAACAGGAGTAACTGAGCACTAAACAGGAACAAAGAGCATACTGGAGTAACTGAGTGCTAAACAAGAGCAAAGGGCAAACTGGAGTAACTGAGCATTAAACAGGAGTGAGTAGCAAACTGCAGTAACTGAGCATTAAACAGGGCATGTAGCAAACTGGAGTAACTGCACACTAAACAGGAGCAAAGAGCAAAATGGATGATCTGAGCACTAATCAAGAGCAAACTGGAGTAACTGAACATTAATAGGAGCTAAGAGTGCACAGGAGCAACTGAGCACTAACCAAGAGCAACATCAAACAACTGAGTATTAAACAGAATCAAATAGCAAACTGGAGTAACTGAGCACTAAACAGGATCAAAGAGCAAACTGGAGTAACTGAGCATTAAACAGTATCCAACAGCAAAGTGGAGTAACTGAGAACTAAACAGGAGCCAAAAGCAAACTGGAGGAACTGAGCATTAAACAGGAGTAAGTAGAAAACTGTGGTAACTGAGCACTAAACAGGAGCAAAGGGCAAACTGGAGTAAATGAGCACTAAACAGGAGCAAAGAGCAAACTGGAGTAACTGAGTGCTAAACAGGAGCAAACTGGAGTAACTGAGCACTAAACAGGAGCAAAGAGCAAACAGGAGGAACTGAGCATTGAACAGGAGCAAAGAGCAAACTGTGGTAACTGAGCACTAAACAGGAGCAAAGAGCAAACCAGAGTAACTGAGCATTAAACAGTATCCAACAGCAAAGGGGAGTAACTGAGCACTAAACAGGAGCAAAGAGCAAACCGGTGTAACTGCACAATAACCAGGACCAAAGAGCAAACTGGAGTAACTGAGCACTAAACAGGAGCAAAGAACAAACTGGAGTAACTGAGCATTAATTAGGAGCAAAGGGCAGACCGGAGTAAATGGGCAATAAACAAGAGCAAGCTGTAGTAACCGGGCAGTAAACAGGATCAAATAGCAAACTGGAATAACTGAGCAATAAACCGGAACAAAGAGCAAACTGGAGTATTGGAACAATAACCAGGACCAAGGAGCAAACTGGAGTAACTGAGCACTAAACAGGAGCAAAGAACAAACTGGAGTAACTGAGCATTAAATAGGAGCAAAGGGCAGACCGGAGTAAATGGGCACTAAACAAGAGCAAGCTGTAGTAACTGAGCATTAAACAGGATCAAATAGCCAACTGTAAAAACTGAGCACTTAACCGGAGCAAAGAGCAAACTGGAGTAACTGAGCGTTAAACAGGACTGAGTAGCAAACAGGAGTAACTGAGCACTACACAGGAGCAAATAGCAAATTGGTGTATATGAGCATCAAACAGGAATGAGGAGCAAACTGGAGTAACTGAGCACTAAACAGGAGCAAAGAGCAAACTGGAGTAACTGAGCACTAAACAGGAGGAAAGAGAAAATTGAACTAACTGAGCACTAAACAGGGGCAAACTGGAGTAACTGAGCACTAAACAGGACCTAATAGAATACTGGAGTAACTGAGCATTAAAGACGAGTGAGTTGCAAACTGTAGTAACTGAGCACTAAACAGGAGGAAAAAGCAAACTGGAGTAAGTGAGCACTAAACAGGAGCGAGTAGCAAACAAGAGCAATTGTGTATTAAACAGGGGTGAGTAGCAAACTGGAGTAACTGAGTGCAAAACAGGAGCAAAGAGCATACTGGAGTAACTGAGTGCTAAACAAGAGCAAAGGGCAAACTGGAGTAACTGAGCATTAAACAGGAGTGAGTAGCAAACTGCAGTAACTGAGCAATAAACAGGGCATGTAGCAAACTGGATTAACTGCACACTAAACAGGAGCAAAGAGCAAAATGGAAGATCTGAGCACTAATCAAGATCAAACTGGAGTAATTGTACATTAAATAGGAGCTCAGTGCACACTGGAGTAATTGAGCACCAACCAAGAGCAACATCAAACAACTGAGTATTAAACAGAATCAAATAGCAAACTGGAGTAACTGAGCACTAAACAGGAGCAAAGAGTAAACTGGAGTAACCGAGCATTAAACAGGAGTGAGTAGCACACTGCGGTAATTGAGTATTAAACAGGGGTGAGTAGCAAACTGCAGTAACTGAGCATTAAACAGGAGCAAAGAGCAAACAGGAGGAACTGAGCATTAAATAGGAGTAAGTAGCAAACAGTGGTAACTGAACACTAAACAGGAGCAAAGAGCAAACTGGAGTAACTGAGTGCTAAACAGGAGCAAACTGAAGTAACTGAGCTCTAAACAGGAGCACAGAGCAAACTGGAGTCACTGAGTATTAAACAGGGGCAAGTAGCAAGCTGGAGTAACTGAGCGCTAAACAGGAGCAAAGAGCAAACAGGAGTAACTGAGCACTAAACAGGAGCAAAGAGCAAACTGGAGAATCTGAGCACTAAAAAGAAGCAAAGAGCAAACAGGAGTAATTGAGCACTAGACAGAATCAAAGAGCAAACTGGAGTAAATGAGCACTAAACAGGAGCAAAGAGCAAACAGGAGTAAATGAGCACTAAACAGGAGCAAAGAGCAAACTGGAGAATCTGAGCACTAAAAAGAAGCAAAGAGCAAACAGGAGTAATTGAGCACTAGACAGAATCAAAGAGCAAACTGGAGTAACTGAGCACTAAACAGGAGCAAAGAGCAAACAGGAGTAAATGAGCACTAAACAGGAGCAAAGAGCAAACTTGAGTAACTGAGTGCTAAACAGGAGCAAACTGAAGCAACTGAGCACTAAACAGGAGCAAAGAGCAAACTGGAGTAATTGAGTGCTGGACAGGAGCAAACTGGAGTAACTGAGCACTAAACAGAAGCAAAGAGCAATTTTGAGTATATGAGCCTTAAACAGGAATGAGGAGCAAACTGGAGTAAGTGAGCATTAAACAGGAGCAAAGAGCAAACAGGAGTAACTGAGTGCTAAACAGGAGCAAACTGAAGTAACTGAGCTCTAAACAGGAGCACAGAGCAAACTGGAGTCACTGAGTATTAAAGAGGGGCAAGTAGCAAGCTGGAGTAACTGAGCGCTAAACAGGAGCAAAGAGCAAACAGGAGTAACTGAGCACTAAACAGGAGCAAAGAGCAAACAGGAGTAACTGAGCACTAAACAGGAGCAAAGAGCAAACTGGAGAATCTGAGCACTAAAAAGAAGCAAAGAGCAAACAGGAGTAATTGAGCACTAGACAGAATCAAATAGCAAACTGGAGTAACTGAGCACTAAACAGGAGCAAAGAGCAAACAGGAGTAAATGAGCACTAAACAGGAGCAAAGAGCAAACTTGAGTAACTGAGTGCTAAACAGGAGCAAACTGAAGCAACTGAGCACTAAACAGGAGCAAAGAGCAAACTGGAGTAATTGAGTGCTGGACAGGAGCAAACTGGAGTAACTGAGCACTAAACAGAAGCAAAGAGCAATTTTGAGTATATGAGCCTTAAACAGGAATGAGGAGCAAACTGGAGTAAGTGAGCATTAAACAGGAGCAAAGAGCAAACAGGAGTAACTGAGTGCTAAACAGGAGCAAACTGAAGTAACTGAGCTCTAAACAGGAGCACAGAGCAAACTGGAGTCACTGAGTATTAAAGAGGGGCAAGTAGCAAGCTGGAGTAACTGAGCGCTAAACAGGAGCAAACAGCAAACAGGAGTAACTGAGCACTAAACAGGAACAAAGAGCATACTGGAGTAACTGAGTGCTAAACAAGAGCGAAGGGCAAACTGGAGTAGCTGAGCATTAAACAGGAGTGAGTAGCAAACTGCAGTAACTGAGCATTAAACAGGGCATGTAGCAAACTGGAGTAACTGCACACTAAACAGGAGCAAAGAGCAAAATGGATGATCTGAGCACTAATCAAGAGCAAACTGGAGTAACTGAACATTAATAGGAGCTAAGAGTGCACAGGAGCAACTGAGCACTAACCAAGAGCAACATCAAACAACTGAGTATTAAACAGAATCAAATAGCAAACTGGAGTAACTGAGCACTAAACAGGATCAAAGAGCAAACTGGAGTAACTGAGCATTAAACAGTATCCAACAGCAAAGTGGAGTAACTGAGAACTAAACAGGAGCAAAAAGCAAACTGGAGGAACTGAGCATTAAACAGGAGTAAGTAGAAAACTGTGGTAACTGAGCACTAAACAGGAGCAAAGGGCAAACTGGAGTAAATGAGCACTAAACAGGAGCAAAGAGCAAACTGGAGTAACTGAGTGCTAAACAGGAGCAAACTGGAGTAACTGAGCACTAAACAGGAGCAAAGAGCAAACAGGAGGAACTGAGCATTGAACAGGAGCAAAGAGCAAACTGTGGTAACTGAGCACTAAACAGGAGCAAAGAGCAAACCAGAGTAACTGAGCATTAAACAGTATCCAACAGCAAAGGGGAGTAACTGAGCACTAAACAGGAGCAAAGAGCAAACCGGTGTAACTGCACAATAACCAGGACCAAAGAGCAAACTGGAGTAACTGAGCACTAAACAGGAGCAAAGAACAAACTGGAGTAACTGAGCATTAATTAGGAGCAAAGGGCAGACCGGAGTAAATGGGCAATAAACAAGAGCAAGCTGTCGTAACCGGGCATTAAACAGGATCAAATAGCAAACTGGAATAACTGAGCAATAAACCGGAACAAAGAGCAAACTGGAGTATTGGAACAATAACCAGGACCAAGGAGCAAACTGGAGTAACTGAGCACTAAACAGGAGCAAAGAACAAACTGGAGTAACTGAGCATTAAATAGGAGCAAAGGGCAGACCGGAGTAAATGGGCACTAAACAAGAGCAAGCTGTAGTAACTGAGCATTAAACAGGATCAAATAGCCAACTGTAAAAACTGAGCACTTAACCGGAGCAAAGAGCAAACTGGAGTAACTGAGCGTTAAACAGGACTGAGTAGCAAACAGGAGTAACTGAGCACTACACAGGAGCAAATAGCAAATTGGTGTATATGAGCATCAAACAGGAATGAGGAGCAAACTGGAGTAACTGAGCACTAAACAGGAGCAAAGAGCAAACTGGAGTAACTGAGCACTAAACAGGAGGAAAGAGAAAATTGAACTAACTGAGCACTAAACAGGGGCAAACTGGAGTAACTGAGCACTAAACAGGACCTAATAGAATACTGGAGTAACTGAGCATTAAAGACGAGTGAGTTGCAAACTGTAGTAACTGAGCACTAAACAGGAGGAAAAAGCAAACTGGAGTAAGTGAGCACTAAACAGGAGCGAGTAGCAAACAAGAGCAATTGTGTATTAAACAGGGGTGAGTAGCAAACTGGAGTAACTGAGTGCAAAACAGGAGCAAAGAGCATACTGGAGTAACTGAGTGCTAAACAAGAGCAAAGGGCAAACTGGAGTAACTGAGCATTAAACAGGAGTGAGTAGCAAACTGCAGTAACTGAGCAATAAACAGGGCATGTAGCAAACTGGATTAACTGCACACTAAACAGGAGCAAAGAGCAAAATGGAAGATCTGAGCACTAATCAAGATCAAACTGGAGTAATTGTACATTAAATAGGAGCTCAGTGCACACTGGAGTAATTGAGCACCAACCAAGAGCAACATCAAACAACTGAGTATTAAACAGAATCAAATAGCAAACTGGAGTAACTGAGCACTAAACAGGAGCAAAGAGTAAACTGGAGTAACCGAGCATTAAACAGGAGTGAGTAGCACACTGCGGTAATTGAGTATTAAACAGGGGTGAGTAGCAAACTGGAGTAACTGAGCATTAAACAGGAGCAAAGAGCAAACAGGAGGAACTGAGCATTAAATAGGAGTAAGTAGCAAACAGTGGTAACTGAACACTAAACAGGAGCAAAGAGCAAACTGGAGTAACTGAGTGCTAAACAGGATCAAACTGAAGTAACTGAGCTCTAAACAGGAGCACAGAGCAAACTGGAGTCACTGAGTATTAAACAGGGGCAAGTAGCAAGCTGGAGTAACTGAGCGCTAAACAGGAGCAAAGAGCAAACAGGAGTAACTGAGCACTAAACAGGAGCAAAGAGCAAACTGGAGAATCTGAGCACTAAAAAGAAGCAAAGAGCAAACAGGAGTAATTGAGCACTAGACAGAATCAAAGAGCAAACTGGAGTAACTGAGCACTAAACAGGAGCAAAGAGCAAACAGGAGTAAATGAGCACTAAACAGGAGCAAAGAGCAAACTTGAGTAACTGAGTGCTAAACAGGAGCAAACTGAAGCAACTGAGCACTAAACAGGAGCAAAGAGCAAACTGGAGTAATTGAGTGCTGGACAGGAGCAAACTGGAGTAACTGAGCACTAAACAGAAGCAAAGAGCAATTTTGAGTATATGAGCCTTAAACAGGAATGAGGAGCAAACTGGAGTAAGTGAGCATTAAACAGGAGCAAAGAGCAAACAGGAGTAACTGAGTGCTAAACAGGAGCAAACTGAAGTAACTGAGCTCTAAACAGGAGCACAGAGCAAACTGGAGTCACTGAGTATTAAAGAGGGGCAAGTAGCAAGCTGGAGTAACTGAGCGCTAAACAGGAGCAAAGAGCAAACAGGAGTAACTGAGCACTAAACAGGAGCAAAGAGCAAACAGGAGTAACTGAGCACTAAACAGGAGCAAAGAGCAAACTGGAGAATCTGAGCACTAAAAAGAAGCAAAGAGCAAACAGGAGTAATTGAGCACTAGACAGAATCAAAGAGCAAACTGGAGTAACTGAGCACTAAACAGGAGCAAAGAGCAAACAGGAGTAAATGAGCACTAAACAGGAGCAAAGAGCAAACTTGAGTAACTGAGTGCTAAACAGGAGCAAACTGAAGCAACTGAGCACTAAACAGGAGCAAAGAGCAAACTGGAGTAATTGAGTGCTGGACAGGAGCAAACTGGAGTAACTGAGCACTAAACAGAAGCAAAGAGCAATTTTGAGTATATGAGCCTTAAACAGGAATGAGGAGCAAACTGGAGTAAGTGAGCATTAAACAGGAGCAAAGAGCAAACAGGAGTAACTGAGTGCTAAACAAGAGCAAACTGAAGTAGCTAAGCATTAAACAGGAGTGAGTAGCAAACTGCAGTAACTGAGTATTAAAGAGGGGCATGTAGCAAACTGGAGTAACTGCACACTAAACAGGAGCAAAGAGCAAAATGGATGATCTGAGCACTAATCAAGAGCAAACTGGAGTAACTGAACATTAATAGGAGCTAAGAGTGCACAGGAGCAACTGAGCACTAACCAAGAGCAACATCAAACAACTGAGTATTAAACAGAATCAAATAGCAAACTGGAGTAACTGAGCACTAAACAGGATCAAAGAGCAAACTGGAGTAACTGAGCATTAAACAGTATCCAACAGCAAAGTGGAGTAACTGAGAACTAAACAGGAGCAAAAAGCAAACTGGAGGAACTGAGCATTAAACAGGAGTAAGTAGAAAACTGTGGTAACTGAGCACTAAACAGGAGCAAAGGGCAAACTGGAGTAAATGAGCACTAAACAGGAGCAAAGAGCAAACTGGAGTAACTGAGTGCTAAACAGGAGCAAACTGGAGTAACTGAGCACTAAACAGGAGCAAAGAGCAAACAGGAGGAACTGAGCATTGAACAGGAGCAAAGAGCAAACTGTGGTAACTGAGCACTAAACAGGAGCAAAGAGCAAACCAGAGTAACTGAGCATTAAACAGTATCCAACAGCAAAGGGGAGTAACTGAGCACTAAACAGGAGCAAAGAGCAAACCGGTGTAACTGCACAATAACCAGGACCAAAGAGCAAACTGGAGTAACTGAGCACTAAACAGGAGCAAAGAACAAACTGGAGTAACTGAGCATTAATTAGGAGCAAAGGGCAGACCGGAGTAAATGGGCAATAAACAAGAGCAAGCTGTCGTAACCGGGCATTAAACAGGATCAAATAGCAAACTGGAATAACTGAGCAATAAACCGGAACAAAGAGCAAACTGGAGTATTGGAACAATAACCAGGACCAAGGAGCAAACTGGAGTAACTGAGCACTAAACAGGAGCAAAGAACAAACTGGAGTAACTGAGCATTAAATAGGAGCAAAGGGCAGACCGGAGTAAATGGGCACTAAACAAGAGCAAGCTGTAGTAACTGAGCATTAAACAGGATCAAATAGCCAACTGTAAAAACTGAGCACTTAACCGGAGCAAAGAGCAAACTGGAGTAACTGAGCGTTAAACAGGACTGAGTAGCAAACAGGAGTAACTGAGCACTACACAGGAGCAAATAGCAAATTGGTGTATATGAGCATCAAACAGGAATGAGGAGCAAACTGGAGTAACTGAGCACTAAACAGGAGCAAAGAGCAAACTGGAGTAACTGAGCACTAAACAGGAGGAAAGAGAAAATTGAACTAACTGAGCACTAAACAGGGGCAAACTGGAGTAACTGAGCACTAAACAGGACCTAATAGAATACTGGAGTAACTGAGCATTAAAGACGAGTGAGTTGCAAACTGTAGTAACTGAGCACTAAACAGGAGGAAAAAGCAAACTGGAGTAAGTGAGCACTAAACAGGAGCGAGTAGCAAACAAGAGCAATTGTGTATTAAACAGGGGTGAGTAGCAAACTGGAGTAACTGAGTGCAAAACAGGAGCAAAGAGCATACTGGAGTAACTGAGTGCTAAACAAGAGCAAAGGGCAAACTGGAGTAACTGAGCATTAAACAGGAGTGAGTAGCAAACTGCAGTAACTGAGCAATAAACAGGGCATGTAGCAAACTGGATTAACTGCACACTAAACAGGAGCAAAGAGCAAAATGGAAGATCTGAGCACTAATCAAGATCAAACTGGAGTAATTGTACATTAAATAGGAGCTCAGTGCACACTGGAGTAATTGAGCACCAACCAAGAGCAACATCAAACAACTGAGTATTAAACAGAATCAAATAGCAAACTGGAGTAACTGAGCACTAAACAGGAGCAAAGAGTAAACTGGAGTAACCGAGCATTAAACAGGAGTGAGTAGCACACTGCGGTAATTGAGTATTAAACAGGGGTGAGTAGCAAACTGCAGTAACTGAGCATTAAACAGGAGCAAAGAGCAAACAGGAGGAACTGAGCATTAAATAGGAGTAAGTAGCAAACAGTGGTAACTGAACACTAAACAGGAGCAAAGAGCAAACTGGAGTAACTGAGTGCTAAACAGGAGCAAACTGAAGTAACTGAGCTCTAAACAGGAGCACAGAGCAAACTGGAGTCACTGAGTATTAAACAGGGGCAAGTAGCAAGCTGGAGTAACTGAGCGCTAAACAGGAGCAAAGAGCAAACAGGAGTAACTGAGCACTAAACAGGAGCAAAGAGCAAACTGGAGAATCTGAGCACTAAAAAGAAGCAAAGAGCAAACAGGAGTAATTGAGCACTAGACAGAATCAAAGAGCAAACTGGAGTAACTGAGCACTAAACAGGAGCAAAGAGCAAACAGGAGTAAATGAGCACTAAACAGGAGCAAAGAGCAAACTTGAGTAACTGAGTGCTAAACAGGAGCAAATAGCAAATAGGTGTATATGAGCATCAAACAGGAATGAGGAGCAAACTGGAGTAACTGAGCACTAAACAGGAGCAAAGAGCAAACTGGAGTAACTGAGCACTAAACAGGAGGAAAGAGAAAATTGAACTAACTGAGCACTAAACAGGGGCAAACTGGAGTAACTGAGCACTAAACAGGACCTAATAGAATACTGGAGTAACTGAGCATTAAAGACGAGTGAGTTGCAAACTGTAGTAACTGAGCACTAAACAGGAGGAAAAAGCAAACTGGAGTAAGTGAGCACTAAACAGGAGCGAGTAGCAAACAAGAGCAATTGTGTATTAAACAGGGGTGAGTAGCAAACTGGAGTAACTGAGTGCAAAACAGGAGCAAAGAGCATACTGGAGTAACTGAGTGCTAAACAAGAGCAAAGGGCAAACTGGAGTAACTGAGCATTAAACAGGAGTGAGTAGCAAACTGCAGTAACTGAGCAATAAACAGGGCATGTAGCAAACTGGATTAACTGCACACTAAACAGGAGCAAAGAGCAAAATGGAAGATCTGAGCACTAATCAAGATCAAACTGGAGTAATTGTACATTAAATAGGAGCTCAGTGCACACTGGAGTAATTGAGCACCAACCAAGAGCAACATCAAACAACTGAGTATTAAACAGAATCAAATAGCAAACTGGAGTAACTGAGCACTAAACAGGAGCAAAGAGTAAACTGGAGTAACCGAGCATTAAACAGGAGTGAGTAGCACACTGCGGTAATTGAGTATTAAACAGGGGTGAGTAGCAAACTGGAGTAACTGAGCATTAAACAGGAGCAAAGAGCAAACAGGAGGAACTGAGCATTAAATAGGAGTAAGTAGCAAACAGTGGTAACTGAACACTAAACAGGAGCAAAGAGCAAACTGGAGTAACTGAGTGCTAAACAGGAGCAAACTGAAGTAACTGAGCTCTAAACAGGAGCACAGAGCAAACTGGAGTCACTGAGTATTAAACAGGGGCAAGTAGCAAGCTGGAGTAACTGAGCGCTAAACAGGAGCAAAGAGCAAACAGGAGTAACTGAGCACTAAACAGGAGCAAAGAGCAAACTGGAGAATCTGAGCACTAAAAAGAAGCAAAGAGCAAACAGGAGTAATTGAGCACTAGACAGAATCAAAGAGCAAACTGGAGTAACTGAGCACTAAACAGGAGCAAAGAGCAAACAGGAGTAAATGAGCACTAAACAGGAGCAAAGAGCAAACTTGAGTAACTGAGTGCTAAACAGGAGCAAACTGAAGCAACTGAGCACTAAACAGGAGCAAAGAGCAAACTGGAGTAATTGAGTGCTGGACAGGAGCAAACTGGAGTAACTGAGCACTAAACAGAAGCAAAGAGCAATTTTGAGTATATGAGCCTTAAACAGGAATGAGGAGCAAACTGGAGTAAGTGAGCATTAAACAGGAGCAAAGAGCAAACAGGAGTAACTGAGTGCTAAACAGGAGCAAACTGAAGTAACTGAGCTCTAAACAGGAGCACAGAGCAAACTGGAGTCACTGAGTATTAAAGAGGGGCAAGTAGCAAGCTGGAGTAACTGAGCGCTAAACAGGAGCAAACAGCAAACAGGAGTAACTGAGCACTAAACAGGAACAAAGAGCATACTGGAGTAACTGAGTGCTAAACAAGAGCAAAGGGCAAACTGGAGTAACTGAGCATTAAACAGGAGTGAGTAGCAAACTGCAGTAACTGAGCATTAAACAGGGCATGTAGCAAACTGGAGTAACTGCACACTAAACAGGAGCAAAGAGCAAAATGGATGATCTGAGCACTAATCAAGAGCAAACTGGAGTAACTGAACATTAATAGGAGCTAAGAGTGCACAGGAGCAACTGAGCACTAACCAAGAGCAACATCAAACAACTGAGTATTAAACAGAATCAAATAGCAAACTGGAGTAACTGAGCACTAAACAGGATCAAAGAGCAAACTGGAGTAACTGAGCATTAAACAGTATCCAACAGCAAAGTGGAGTAACTGAGAACTAAACAGGAGCCAAAAGCAAACTGGAGGAACTGAGCATTAAACAGGAGTAAGTAGAAAACTGTGGTAACTGAGCACTAAACAGGAGCAAAGGGCAAACTGGAGTAAATGAGCACTAAACAGGAGCAAAGAGCAAACTGGAGTAACTGAGTGCTAAACAGGAGCAAACTGGAGTAACTGAGCACTAAACAGGAGCAAAGAGCAAACAGGAGGAACTGAGCATTGAACAGGAGCAAAGAGCAAACTGTGGTAACTGAGCACTAAACAGGAGCAAAGAGCAAACCAGAGTAACTGAGCATTAAACAGTATCCAACAGCAAAGGGGAGTAACTGAGCACTAAACAGGAGCAAAGAGCAAACCGGTGTAACTGCACAATAACCAGGACCAAAGAGCAAACTGGAGTAACTGAGCACTAAACAGGAGCAAAGAACAAACTGGAGTAACTGAGCATTAATTAGGAGCAAAGGGCAGACCGGAGTAAATGGGCAATAAACAAGAGCAAGCTGTAGTAACCGGGCAGTAAACAGGATCAAATAGCAAACTGGAATAACTGAGCAATAAACCGGAACAAAGAGCAAACTGGAGTATTGGAACAATAACCAGGACCAAGGAGCAAACTGGAGTAACTGAGCACTAAACAGGAGCAAAGAACAAACTGGAGTAACTGAGCATTAAATAGGAGCAAAGGGCAGACCGGAGTAAATGGGCACTAAACAAGAGCAAGCTGTAGTAACTGAGCATTAAACAGGATCAAATAGCCAACTGTAAAAACTGAGCACTTAACCGGAGCAAAGAGCAAACTGGAGTAACTGAGCGTTAAACAGGACTGAGTAGCAAACAGGAGTAACTGAGCACTACACAGGAGCAAATAGCAAATTGGTGTATATGAGCATCAAACAGGAATGAGGAGCAAACTGGAGTAACTGAGCACTAAACAGGAGCAAAGAGCAAACTGGAGTAACTGAGCACTAAACAGGAGGAAAGAGAAAATTGAACTAACTGAGCACTAAACAGGGGCAAACTGGAGTAACTGAGCACTAAACAGGACCTAATAGAATACTGGAGTAACTGAGCATTAAAGACGAGTGAGTTGCAAACTGTAGTAACTGAGCACTAAACAGGAGGAAAAAGCAAACTGGAGTAAGTGAGCACTAAACAGGAGCGAGTAGCAAACAAGAGCAATTGTGTATTAAACAGGGGTGAGTAGCAAACTGGAGTAACTGAGTGCAAAACAGGAGCAAAGAGCATACTGGAGTAACTGAGTGCTAAACAAGAGCAAAGGGCAAACTGGAGTAACTGAGCATTAAACAGGAGTGAGTAGCAAACTGCAGTAACTGAGCAATAAACAGGGCATGTAGCAAACTGGATTAACTGCACACTAAACAGGAGCAAAGAGCAAAATGGAAGATCTGAGCACTAATCAAGATCAAACTGGAGTAATTGTACATTAAATAGGAGCTCAGTGCACACTGGAGTAATTGAGCACCAACCAAGAGCAACATCAAACAACTGAGTATTAAACAGAATCAAATAGCAAACTGGAGTAACTGAGCACTAAACAGGAGCAAAGAGTAAACTGGAGTAACCGAGCATTAAACAGGAGTGAGTAGCACACTGCGGTAATTGAGTATTAAACAGGGGTGAGTAGCAAACTGCAGTAACTGAGCATTAAACAGGAGCAAAGAGCAAACAGGAGGAACTGAGCATTAAATAGGAGTAAGTAGCAAACAGTGGTAACTGAACACTAAACAGGAGCAAAGAGCAAACTGGAGTAACTGAGTGCTAAACAGGAGCAAACTGAAGTAACTGAGCTCTAAACAGGAGCACAGAGCAAACTGGAGTCACTGAGTATTAAACAGGGGCAAGTAGCAAGCTGGAGTAACTGAGCGCTAAACAGGAGCAAAGAGCAAACAGGAGTAACTGAGCACTAAACAGGAGCAAAGAGCAAACTGGAGAATCTGAGCACTAAAAAGAAGCAAAGAGCAAACAGGAGTAATTGAGCACTAGACAGAATCAAAGAGCAAACTGGAGTAACTGAGCACTAAACAGGAGCAAAGAGCAAACAGGAGTAAATGAGCACTAAACAGGAGCAAAGAGCAAACTTGAGTAACTGAGTGCTAAACAGGAGCAAACTGAAGCAACTGAGCACTAAACAGGAGCAAAGAGCAAACTGGAGTAATTGAGTGCTGGACAGGAGCAAACTGGAGTAACTGAGCACTAAACAGAAGCAAAGAGCAATTTTGAGTATATGAGCCTTAAACAGGAATGAGGAGCAAACTGGAGTAAGTGAGCATTAAACAGGAGCAAAGAGCAAACAGGAGTAACTGAGTGCTAAACAGGAGCAAACTGAAGTAACTGAGCTCTAAACAGGAGCACAGAGCAAACTGGAGTCACTGAGTATTAAAGAGGGGCAAGTAGCAAGCTGGAGTAACTGAGCGCTAAACAGGAGCAAAGAGCAAACAGGAGTAACTGAGCACTAAACAGGAACAAAGAGCATACTGGAGTAACTGAGTGCTAAACAAGAGCAAAGGGCAAACTGGAGTAACTGAGCATTAAACAGGAGTGAGTAGCAAACTGCAGTAACTGAGCATTAAACAGGGCATGTAGCAAACTGGAGTAACTGCACACTAAACAGGAGCAAAGAGCAAAATGGATGATCTGAGCACTAATCAAGAGCAAACTGGAGTAACTGAACATTAATAGGAGCTAAGAGTGCACAGGAGCAACTGAGCACTAACCAAGAGCAACATCAAACAACTGAGTATTAAACAGAATCAAATAGCAAACTGGAGTAACTGAGCACTAAACAGGATCAAAGAGCAAACTGGAGTAACTGAGCATTAAACAGTATCCAACAGCAAAGTGGAGTAACTGAGAACTAAACAGGAGCAAAAAGCAAACTGGAGGAACTGAGCATTAAACAGGAGTAAGTAGAAAACTGTGGTAACTGAGCACTAAACAGGAGCAAAGGGCAAACTGGAGTAAATGAGCACTAAACAGGAGCAAAGAGCAAACTGGAGTAACTGAGTGCTAAACAGGAGCAAACTGGAGTAACTGAGCACTAAACAGGAGCAAAGAGCAAACAGGAGGAACTGAGCATTGAACAGGAGCAAAGAGCAAACTGTGGTAACTGAGCACTAAACAGGAGCAAAGAGCAAACCAGAGTAACTGAGCATTAAACAGTATCCAACAGCAAAGGGGAGTAACTGAGCACTAAACAGGAGCAAAGAGCAAACCGGTGTAACTGCACAATAACCAGGACCAAAGAGCAAACTGGAGTAACTGAGCACTAAACAGGAGCAAAGAACAAACTGGAGTAACTGAGCATTAATTAGGAGCAAAGGGCAGACCGGAGTAAATGGGCAATAAACAAGAGCAAGCTGTAGTAACCGGGCAGTAAACAGGATCAAATAGCAAACTGGAATAACTGAGCAATAAACCGGAACAAAGAGCAAACTGGAGTATTGGAACAATAACCAGGACCAAGGAGCAAACTGGAGTAACTGAGCACTAAACAGGAGCAAAGAACAAACTGGAGTAACTGAGCATTAAATAGGAGCAAAGGGCAGACCGGAGTAAATGGGCACTAAACAAGAGCAAGCTGTAGTAACTGAGCATTAAACAGGATCAAATAGCCAACTGTAAAAACTGAGCACTTAACCGGAGCAAAGAGCATACTGGAGTAACTGAGTGCTAAACAAGAGCAAAGGGCAAACTGGAGTAACTGAGCATTAAACAGGAGTGAGTAGCAAACTGCAGTAACTGAGCAATAAACAGGGCATGTAGCAAACTGGATTAACTGCACACTAAACAGGAGCAAAGAGCAAAATGGAAGATCTGAGCACTAATCAAGATCAAACTGGAGTAATTGTACATTAAATAGGAGCTCAGTGCACACTGGAGTAATTGAGCACCAACCAAGAGCAACATCAAACAACTGAGTATTAAACAGAATCAAATAGCAAACTGGAGTAACTGAGCACTAAACAGGAGCAAAGAGTAAACTGGAGTAACCGAGCATTAAACAGGAGTGAGTAGCACACTGCGGTAATTGAGTATTAAGCAGGGGTGAGTAGCAAACTGGAGTAACTGAGCATTAAACAGGAGCAAAGAGCAAACAGGAGGAACTGAGCATTAAATAGGAGTAAGTAGCAAACAGTGGTAACTGAACACTAAACAGGAGCAAAGAGCAAACTGGAGTAACTGAGTGCTAAACAGGATCAAACTGAAGTAACTGAGCTCTAAACAGGAGCACAGAGCAAACTGGAGTCACTGAGTATTAAACAGGGGCAAGTAGCAAGCTGGAGTAACTGAGCGCTAAACAGGAGCAAAGAGCAAACAGGAGTAACTGAGCACTAAACAGGAGCAAAGAGCAAACTGGAGAATCTGAGCACTAAAAAGAAGCAAAGAGCAAACAGGAGTAATTGAGCACCAGACGCAATCAAAGAGCAAACTGGAGTAACTGAGCACTAAACAGGAGCAAAGAGCAAACAGGAGTAACTGAACACTAACAAGGACCAAAGAGCAAACTTGAGTAACTGAGCACTAAACAGGAGCAAAGAACAAACTGGAGTAACTGAGCAATAATAGGAGCAAAGGGCAGACCGGAGTAAATGGGCACTAAACAAGAGCAAACTGGAGTAACTGAGAGCTAAATAGGAACAAACTGGAGTAACTAAGATATAAACAAAGAAAACTGTGGATGCTGGAAATCCAAAACAAAAACAGAATTACCTGGAAAAACTCAGCAGCTCTGGCAACATCGGCGGACCACTTCTCCATCACCCCCTACTCCTCAACCCCCTCCTATGGCACCACCCCATGCCCACGCAAAAGATGTAACACCTGCCCCTTCACTTCCTCTCTCCTCACCGTCCAAGGGCCCAAACACTCCTTTCAAGTGAAGCAGCATTTCACTTGCATTTCCCCCAACTTAGTCTACTGCATTCGTTGCTCCCAATGTGGTCTCCTCTACATTGGAGAGACCAAACGTAAACTGGGCGACCGCTTTGCAGAACACCTGCGGTCTGTCCGCAAGAATGACCCAAACCTCCCTGTCGCTTGCCATTTTAACACTCCACCTTGCTCTCTTGCCCACATGTCTGTCCTTGGCTTACTGCATTGTTCCAGTGAAGCCCAACACAAACTGGAGGAACAACACCTCATCTTCCGACTAGGCACCTTACAGCCTTCCGGTCTGAATATTGAATTCGACAACTTTAGGTCGTGAGCTCCCTCCCCCATCCCCACCCCCTTTCTGTTTACCCCTTTTTCCTTTTTTTTCCCTATAAATTTTATAGATTTTTCTTTTCCCACCTATTTCCATTATTTTTAAATATTTTAAAATCTTTTATGCTCCCCCCACCCCCACGAGAGCTGTACCTTGAGTGCCCTACCATCCATTCTTAATTAGCGCATTCGTTTAGATAATATCACCAACTTTAACTTTAACACCTATGTGTTCTTTTGTACCATTGTCGCTGACATCTTTTGATGATCTGCTTCTATCACTGCTTGTTTGTCTACACAACCACCTCTCTCTCTCTCTATCTCTCCGCCCCCCCACACACACACCTTAAACCAGCTTATATTTCAACTCTTTCTTGGACTCGAAATCAAGTTCTGTCGAAGGGTCATGAGGACTCGAAACGTCAACTCTTTTCTTCTCCGCCGATGCTGCCAGACCTGCTGAGTTTTTCCAGGTAATTCTGTTTTTGTTTTGGAGTAACTAAGCACTAAACAGGAGCAAAGAGCAATTTGGAGTATCTGAGCCGTAAACAGGAATGAGGAGCAAACTGGAGTAACTGAGCACTAAACAGGAGCAAAGAGCAAACTGGAGTAACTGAGCATTAATTAGGAGCAAAGGGCAGACCGGAGTAAATGGGCAATAAACAAGAGCAAGCTGTAGTAACCGAGCATTAAACAGGATCAAATAGCAAACTGGAATAACTGAGCAATAAACCAGAGCAAAGAGCAAACTGGAGTATTTGAACAATAACCAGGACCAAGGAGCAAACTGGAGTAACTGAGCACTAAACAGGAGCAAAGAACAAACTGGAGTAACTGAGCATTAAATAGGAGCAAAGGGCAGACCGGAGTAAATGGGCACTAAACAAGAGCAAGCTGTAGTAACTGAGCATTAAACAGGATCAAATAGCCAACTGTAAAAACTGAGCACTTAACCGGAGCAAAGAGCAAACTGGAGCAACTGAGCACTAACCAAGAGCAACATCAACCGACTGAGTATTAAACGGAATCAAATAGCAAACTGGAGTAACTGAGCACTAAACAGGATCAAAGAGCAAACTGAAGTGACCGAGCATTAAACAGGAGTGAGTTGCAAACTGGAGTAACTGAGCATTAAACAGGGATTAATTGCAAACTGGAGTAACTGAGCGCTAAACTTCAGTGAGTAATACACAGCGGTAATTGTGTATTAAACAGGGGTGAGTAGCAAACTGGAGTAACTGAGTGCTAAACAGGAGAAAAGAGCAAACTGGAGTAACTGAGCATTAAACAGGAGTAAGTAGCAAACTGGAGTAACTAAGCATTAAACAGGGATGAGTAGCAAACTGGAGTACCTGAGCACTAAACAGGAGCAAAGAACAAACTGGAGTAACTAAGCAATAATAGGAGCAAAGGGCAGAGTGGAGTAAATGGGCACTAAACAAGAGCAAACTGGAGTAACTATTGGCTACACAGGAACAAACTGGAGTAACCAAGCACTAAACAGGAGCAAAGAGCAATTTGGAGTATATGAGCCATAAACAGGAATGAGGAGCAAACTGG
The DNA here is from genome assembly GCA_026770705.1 of Isurus oxyrinchus. Taxonomy (NCBI): domain Eukaryota; kingdom Metazoa; phylum Chordata; class Chondrichthyes; order Lamniformes; family Lamnidae; genus Isurus; species Isurus oxyrinchus. The sequence continues at coordinate 18,427,830 of JANJGN010000016.1, read as the reverse complement.
AGTAACTGAGCACTAAACAGGAGCAAAGAGCAAACTGGAGTAAGTAAGCACTAAACGGGAGCAAAGAGCAAACTGGAGTTACTGAGCATTAAACCGGAGCAAACTGAAGTAACTGAGCACTAAACAGGGGCAAGTAGCAAGCTGGAGTAAGTGAGCACTAAACGGAAGCAAAGAGCAAACTGGAGTAACTGAGCATTAAACGGAAGCAAAGAGCAAACATGAGTAACTGAGCACTAGACAGTAGCAAAGAGCAAACTGGAGGAACTTAGCATTAAACAGAATTAAAGAGCAAATAGGAGTAACTGAACACTAAGCCGGAGCAAAGAGCAAACTGGAGTAACTGAGTACTAAACAGGACCAAAGAGCAAACTAGTAACTGAGCACTAGACAGAAGCAAAGAGAAAACTGGAGTAACTGAGCACTAAACAGGAGCAAATAGCAAATTGGTGTATATGAGCATCAAACAGGAATGAGGAGCAAACTGGATTAACTGAGCACTAAAAAGGAGCAAAGAGCAAACTTGAGTAACTGAGCACTGAACAGGAGGAAGGAGAAAATTGAACTAACTGAGCACTAAACAGGGGCAAACTGGAGTAACTGAGCACTAAACAGGAGCAAAGAGCAAACCGGAGTAACTGAACAATAACCAGGACCAAAGAGCAAACTGGAGTAACTGAGCACTAAACAGGAGCAAAGAGCAATTTGGAGTATATGAGCCATAAACAGGAATGAGGAGCAAACTGGAGTAACTGAGCACTAAACAGGAGCAAAGAGCAAACTGGAGTAAGTAAGCACTAAACGGGAGCAAAGAGCAAACTGGAGTTACTGAGCATTAAACCGGAGCAAACTGAAGTAACTGAGCACTAAACAGGGGCAAGTAGCAAGCTGGAGTAAGTGAGCACTAAACGGAAGCAAAGAGCAAACTGGAGTAACTGAGCATTAAACGGAAGCAAAGAGCAAACATGAGTAACTGAGCACTAGACAGTAGCAAAGAGCAAACTGGAGGAACTTAGCATTAAACAGAATTAAAGAGCAAATAGGAGTAACTGAACACTAAGCCGGAGCAAAGAGCAAACTGGAGTAACTGAGTACTAAACAGGACCAAAGAGCAAACTAGTAACTGAGCACTAGACAGAAGCAAAGAGAAAACTGGAGTAACTGAGCACTAAACAGGAGCAAATAGCAAATTGGTGTATATGAGCATCAAACAGGAATGAGGAGCAAACTGGATTAACTGAGCACTAAAAAGGAGCAAAGAGCAAACTTGAGTAACTGAGCACTGAACAGGAGGAAGGAGAAAATTGAACTAACTGAGCACTAAACAGGGGCAAACTGGAGTAACTAAGCACTAAACAGGAGCAAAGAGCAAACCGGAGTAACTGAACAATAACCAGGACCAAAGAGCAAACTGGAGTAACTGAGCACTAAACAGGAGCAATGAACAAACTGGAGTAACTGAGCACTAAACAGGAGCAAAGAACAAACTGGAGTAACTGAGCATTAAATAGGAGCAAAGGGCAGACCGGAGTAAATGGGCACTAAACAAGAGCAAGCTGTAGTAACTGAGCATTAAACAGGATCAAATAGCCAACTGTAAAAACTGAGCACTTAACCGGAGCAAAGAGCAAACTGGAGCAACTGAGCACTAACCAAGAGCAACATCAAACAACTGAGTATTAAACGGAATCAAATAGCAAACTGGAGTAACTGAGCACTAAACAGGATCAAAGAGCAAACTGAAGTGACCGAGCATTAAACAGGAGTGAGTTGCAAACTGGAGTAACTGAGCATTAAACAGGGATGACTAGCAAACTGGAGTAACTGAGCGCTAAACTTGAGTGAGTAATACACAGCGGTAATTGTGTATTCAACAGGGGTGATTAGCACACTGGAGTAACTGAGTGCTAAACAGGAGAAAAGAGCTAACTGGAGTAACTGAGCATTAAACAGGAGTAAGTAGCAAACTGGAGTAACTAAGCATTAAACAGGGATGAGTAGCAAACTGGAGTACCTGAGCACTAAACAGGAGCAAAGAACAAACTGGAGTAACTAAGCAATAATAGGAGCAAAGGGCAGAGTGGAGTAAATGGGCACTAAACAAGAGCAAACTGGAGTAACTATTGGCTACACAGGAACAAACTGGAGTAACCAAGCACTAAACAGGAGCAAAGAGCAATTTGGAGTATATGAGCCATAAACAGGAATGAGGAGCAAACTGGAGTAACTGAGCACTAAACAGGAGCAAAGAGCAAACTGGAGTAAGTAAGCACTAAACGGGAGCAAAGAGCAAACTGGAGTTACTGAGCATTAAACCGGAGCAAACTGAAGTAACTGAGCACTAAACAGGGGCAAGTAGCAAGCTGGAGTAAGTGAGCACTAAACGGAAGCAAAGAGCAAACTGGAGTAACTGAGCATTAAACGGAAGCAAAGAGCAAACATGAGTAACTGAGCACTAGACAGTAGCAAAGAGCAAACTGGAGGAACTTAGCATTAAACAGAATTAAAGAGCAAATAGGAGTAACTGAACACTAAGCCGGAGCAAAGAGCAAACTGGAGTAACTGAGTACTAAACAGGACCAAAGAGCAAACTAGTAACTGAGCACTAGACAGAAGCAAAGAGAAAACTGGAATAACTGAGCACTAAACAGGAGCAAATAGCAAATTGGTGTATATGAGCATCAAACAGGAATGAGGAGCAAACTGGATTAACTGAGCACTAAAAAGGAGCAAAGAGCAAACTTGAGTAACTGAGCACTGAACAGGAGGAAGGAGAAAATTGAACTAACTGAGCACTAAACAGGGGCAAACTAGAGTAACTGAGCACTAAACAGGAGCAAAGAGCAAACCGGAGTAACTGAACAATAACCAGGACCAAAGAGCAAACTGGAGTAACTGAGCACTAAACAGGAGCAATGAACAAACTGGAGTAACTGAGCATTAAACAGGAGGAAAGAGAAAATTGAACTAACTGAGCACTAAACAGGGGCAGACTGGAGTAACTGAGCACTAAACAGGAGCTAATAGAATACTGGAGTAACTGAGCATTAAAGACGAGCGAGTTGCAAACTGTAGTAACTGAGCACTAAACAGGAGGAAAAAGCAAACTGGAGTAAGTGAGCACTAAACAGGTGTGAGTAGCAAACAAGAGCAATTGTGTATTAAACAGGGGTGAGTAGCAAACTGGAGTAACTGAGAGCAAAACAGGAGCAAAGAGCATACTGGAGTAACTGAGTGCTAAACAAGAGCAAAGGGCAAACTGGAGTAACTGATCATTAAACAGGAGTGAGTAGCAAACTGCAGTAACTGAGCATTAAACAGGGCATGTAGCAAACTGGAGTAACTGCACACTAAACAGGAGCAAAGAGCAAAATGGATGATCTGAGCACTAATCAAGAGCAAACTGGAGTAACTGAACATTAATAGGAGCTAAGAGTGCACAGGAGCAACTGAGCACTAACCAAGAGCAACATCAAACAACTGAGTATTAAACAGAATCAAATAGCAAACTGGAGTAACTGAGCACTAAACAGGATCAAAGAGCAAACTGAAGTGACCGAGCATTAAACAGGAGTAAGTAGCAAACTGGAGTAACTAAGCATTAAACAGGGATGAGTAGCAAACTGGAGTACCTGAGCACTAAAGAGGAGCAAACTGCAAACTGGAGTAACTGAGCATTAAACAGGGACGACTAGCAAACTGGAGTAACTGAGCGCTAAACTGGAGTGAGTAATACACTGCGGTAATTGTGTATTAAACAGGGGTGAGTAGCAAACTGGAGTAACTGAGCGCTAAACAGGAGCAAAGAGCAAACTGGAGTAACTGAGCATTAAACAGGAGTAAGTAGCAAACTGGAGTAACTAAGCATTAAACAGGGATGAGTAGCAAACTGGAGTACCTGAGCACTAAAGAGGAGCAAACTGCAAACTGGAGTAACTGAGCATTAAACAGGAGCAAAAAGCAAGCTGGAGTAACAGCATTAAATAGGAGCAAAGAGCCAGCTGGAGTATCTGAGCACTAAACAGGAGCAAAGAGCAAAATGGAAGATCTGAGCACTAATCAAGATCAAACTGGAGTAATTGAACATTAAATAGGAGCTCAGAGCACACTGGAGTAATTGAGCACCAACCAAGAGCAACATCAAACAAGTGAGTATTAAACAGAATCAAATAGCAAACTGGAGTAACTGAGCACTTAACAGGAGCAAAGTGCAATCTGAAGTAACCGAGCATTAAACAGGAGTGAGTAGCACACTGCGGTAATTGAGTATTAAACAGGGGTGAGTAGCAAACTGGAGTAACTGAGCATTAAACAGGAGTAAGTAGCAAATAGTGGTAACTGAACACTAAACAGGAGCAAAGAGCAAACTGGAGTAACTGAGCATTAAACAGTATCCAACAGCAAAGTGGAGTAATTGAGAACTAAACAGGAGCAAAGAGCAAACCAGAGTAACTGCACAATAACCAGGACCAAAGAGCAAACTGGAGTAACTGAGCACTAAACAGGAGCAAAGAACAAACTGGAGTAACTGAGCATTAAATAGGAGCAAAGGGCAGACCGGAGTAAATGGGCACTAAAGAAGAGCAAGCTGTAGTAACCGAGCATTAAACAGGATCAAACAGCAAACTGGAATAACTGAGCAATAAACCGGAGCAACTGGAAGAACTGAGCATTAAACAGGAGTAAGTAGAAAACTGTGGTAACTGAGCACTAAACAGGAGCAAAGGGCAAACTGGAGTAAATGAGCACTAAACAGGAGCAAAGAGCAAACTGGAGTAACTGAGTGCTAAACAGGAGCAAACTGAAGTAACTGAGCACTAAACAGGAGCAAAGAGCAAACTGGAGTAATTGAGTGCTAAATAGGAGCAAACTGGAGTAACTGAGCACTAAACAGGAGCAAAGAGCAAACAGGAGGAACTGAGCCTTAAACAGGAGCAAAGAGCAAACTGTGGTAACTGAGCACTAAACAGGAGCAAAGAGCAAAACAGAGTAACTGAGCATTAAACAGTATCCAACAGCAAAGTGGAGTAACTGAGCACTAAACAGGAGCAAAGAGCAAACCGGAGTAACTGCACAATAACCAGGACCAAAGAGCAAACTGGAGTAACTGAGCACTAAACAGGAGCAAAGAACAAACTGGAGTAACTGAGCATTAAATAGGAGCAAAGGGCAGACCGGAGTAAATGGGCAATAAACTAGAGCAAGCTGTAGTAACTGAGCATTAAACAGGATCAAATAGCAAACTGGAATAACTGGGCAATAAACCGGAGCAAAGAGCAAAGTGGAGTAACTGAGCATTAAACAGGACTGAGTAGCAAACTGGAGTAACTGAGCACTACACAGGAGCAAATAGCAAATTGGTGTATATGAGCATCAAACAGGAATGAGGAGCGAACTGGAATAACTGAGCACTAAACAGGAGCAAAGAGCAAACTGGAGTACCTGAGCACTAAACAGGAGGAAAGTGAAAACTGAACTGACTGAGCACTCAACTGGGGCAAACTGGAGTAACTGAGCACTAAACAGGAGCAAAGAGCAAAATGGAAGATCTGAGCACAAATCAAGATCAAACTGGAGTAATTGAACATTAAATAGGAGCTCAGAGCACACTGGAGTAATTGAGCACCAACCAAGAGCAACATCAAACAACTGAGTATTAAACAGAATCAAATAGCAAACTGGATTAACTGAGCACTTAACAGGAGCAAAGAGCAATCTGGAGTAACCGAACCTTAAACAGGAGTGCTTAGCACACTGCGGTAATTGAGTATTAAACAGGGGTGAGTAGCAAACTGGAGTAACTGAGCATTAAACAGGAGCAAAGAGCAAACAGGAGGAACTGAGCATTAAACAGGAGTAAGTAGCAAACTGTGGTAACTGAACACTAAACAGGAGCAAAGAGCAAACTGGAGAACCTGAGCATTAAACGGAAGCAAAGAGCCAACATGAGTAACTTAGCACTAGACAGTAGCAAAGAGCAAACTGGAGGAACTTAGCATTAAACAGAATTAAAGAGCAAATAGGAGTAACAGAACACTAAGCCGGAGCAAAGAGCAAACTGGAGTAACTGAGTACTAAACAGGACCAAAGAGCAAACTGTTGTAACTGAGCACTAGACAGAAGGAAAGAGAAAACTGTAGTAACTGATCACTAAACAGTAGCAAAGAGCAAACCGGAGTAACTGAACAATAACCAGGACCAAAGAGCAAACTGGAGTAACTGAGCACGAAACAGGAGCAAACTGAAGTAACTGAGCACTAAACAGTAGCAAAGAGCAAACTGGAGTAATTGAGTGCTAAACAGGAGCAAACTGGAGTAACTGAGCACTAAACAGGAGCAAAGAGCAAACAGGAGGAACTGAGCATTGAACAGGAGCAAAGAGCAAACTGTGGTAACTGAGCACTAAACAGGAGCAAAGAGCAAACCAGAGTAACTGAGCATTAAACAATATCCAACAGCAAAGTGGAATAACTGAGCACTAAACAGGAGCAAAGAGCAAACTGGAGTAAATGAGCACTAAACAGGAGCAAAGAGCAAACTGGAGTAACTGAGTGCTAAACAGGAGCAAACTGAAGCAACTAAGCACTAATCAGGAGCAAAGAGCAAATTGGAGTAATTGAGTGCTGAACAGGAGCAAACTGGAGTAACTGAGCACTAAACAGGAGCAAAGAGCAATTTTGAGTATATGTGCCTTAAACTGGAATGAGGAGCAAACTGGAGCAAGTGAGCACTAAACAGGAGCAAAGAGCAAACTGGAGTAACTAAGCACTAAACAGGAGCAAAGAGCAAACTGGAGTAAGTGAGCACTAAACGGGAGCAAAGAGCAAACTGGAGTAAGTGAGCACTAAACGGGAGCAAAGAGCAAACTGGAGTTACTGAGCATTAAACCGGAGCAAACTGAAGTAACTGAGCATTAAACAGGGGCAAGTAGCAAGCTGGAGTAAGTGAGCACTAAACGGAAGCAAAGAGCAAACATGAGTAACTGAGCACTAGACAGTAGCAAAGAGCAAACTGGAGGAACTTAGCATTAAACAGAATTAAAAAGCAAATAGGAGTAACTGAACACTAAGCCGGAGCAAAGAGCAAACTGGAGTAACTGAGTACTAAACAGGACCAAAGAGCAAACTAGTAACTGAGCACTAGACAGAAGCAAAGCACAAACTGGAGTAAATGAGAACTAAACTGGAGCAAAGAGCAAACCGGAGTAACTGAACAATAACCAGGACCAAAGAGCAAACTGGAGTAACTGAGCACTAAACAGGAGCAAAGAACAAAGTGGAGTAACTGAGCATTAAATAGGAGCAAAGGGCAGACCGGAGTAAATGGGCACTAAACAAGAGCAAGCTGTAGTAACTGAGCATAAAAGAGGATCAAATAGCAAACTGTAATAACTGAGCACTAAACAGGAGCAAAGAGCAAACAGGAGGAACTGAGCATTAAACAGGAGCAAAGAGCAAACAGTGGTAACTGAGCACTAAACAGGAGCAAAGAGCAAACTGGAGTAATTGAACATTAAATAGGAGCTCAGAGCACACTGGAGTAGTTGAGCACCAACCAAGAGCAACATCAAACAACTGAGTATTAAACAGAATCAAATAGCAAACTGGAGTAACTGAGCACTAAACAGGAGCAAAGAGCAATCTGGAGTAACCGAGCTTTAACCAGGAGTGAGTAGCACACTGTGGTAATTGAGTATTAAACAGGGGTGAGTAGCAAACTGGAGTAACTGAGCATGAAACAGGAGCAAAGAGCAAACAGGAGGAACTGAGCATTAAACAGGAGTAAGTAGAAAACTGTGGTAACTGAGCACTAAACAGGAGCAAATAGCAAACTGGAGTAAATGAGCACTAAACAGGAGCAAAGAGCAAACTGGAGGAACTGAGCATTGAACAGGAGTAAGTAGAAAACTGTTGTAACTGAGCACTAAACAGGAGCAAAGAGCAAACTGGAGTAACTGAGTGCTAAACAGAAGCAAACTGAAGTAACTGAGCACTAAACAGTAGCAAAGAGCAAACTGGAGTAATTGAGTGCTGAACAGGAGCAAACTGGAGTAACTGAGCACTAAACAGGAGCAAAGAGCAATTTTGAGTATATGAACCTTAAACAGAAATGAGGAGCAAACGGGATTAACTGAGCTCTAAACAGGAGCAAAGAGCAAACTGGAGTGACTGAGTGCTAAACAGGAGCAAACTGAAGCAACTGAGCTCTAAACAGGAGCACAGAGCAAACTGGAGTCACTGAGTATTAAACAGGGGGAAGTAGCAAGCTGGAGTAACTGAGCGCTAAACAGGAGCAAAGAGCAAACAGGAGTAACTGAGCACTAAACAGGAGCAAAGAGCAAACTGGAGAATCTGAGCACTAAACAGAAGCAAAGAGCAAACAGGAGTAACTGAACACTAGACAGAAGCAAAGAGCAAACTGGAGTAACTGAGCAGTAACCAGGAGCAAAGAGCAAACCGGAGTAACTAAACACTAACCAGGACCAAAGAGCAAACTGGAGTAACTGAGCAAGAAACAGGAGCAAAGAACAAACTGGAGTAACTGAGCAATAATAGGAGCAAAGGGCAGACCGGAGTAAATGGGCACTAAACAAGAGCAAACTGGAGTAACTGAGAGCTAAACAGGAACAAACTGGAGTAACTAAGCACGAAACAGGAGCAAAGAGCAATTTGGAGTATATGAGCTGTAAACAGGAATGAGGAGCAAACTGGAGTAACTGAGCACTAAACAGGAGCAAAGAGCAAACTGCAGTAAGTGAGCACTAAACGGGAGCAAAGAGCAAACTGGAATTACTGAGCATTAAACTGGAGCAAACTGAAGTAACTGAGCACTAAACAGGGGCAAGTAGCAATCTGGAGTAAGTGAGCACTAAATGGAAGCAAACAGGAGGAACTGAGCATTAAATAGGAGTAAGTAGCAAACTGTGGTAACTGAACACTAAACAGGAGCAAAGAGCAAACTGGAGTAACTGAGCATTAAACAGTATCCAACAGCAAAGTGGAGTAACTGAGAACTAAACAGGAGCAAAGATCAAACTGGAGCAATTGAACATTAAATAGGAGTAAGTAGAAAACTGTGGTAACTGAGCACTAAACAGGAGCAAAGAGCAAACTGGTGTAAATGAGCACTAAACAGGAGCAAAGAGCAAACTGGAGTAACTGAGTGCTAAACAGAAGCAAACTGAAGTAACTGAGCACTAAACAGTAGCAAAGAGCAAACTGGAGTAATTGAGTGCTGAACAGGAGCAAACTGGAGTAACTGAGCACTAAACAGGAGCAATGAGCAATTTTGAGTATATGAACTTTAAACAGGAATGAGGAGCAAACTGGAGTAACTGAGCTCTAAACAGGAGCAAAGAGCAAACTGGAGTGACTGAGTGCTAAACAGGAGCAAACTGAAGCAACTGAGCTCTAAACAGGAGCACAGAGCAAACTGGAGTCACTGAGTATTAAACAGGGGCAAGTAGCAAGCTGGAGTAACTGAGCACTAAACAGGAGCAAAGAGCAAACTGGAGAATCTGAGCACTAAACAGAAGCAAAGAGCAAACAGGAGTAACTGAACACTAGACAGAAGCAAAGAGCAAACTGGAGTAACTGAGCAGTAACCAGGAGCAAAGAGCAAACCGGAGTAACTAAACACTAACCAGGACCAAAGAGCAAACTGGAGTACCTGAGCACGAAACAGGAGCAAAGAACAAACTGGAGTAACTGAGCAATAATAGGAGCAAAGGGCAGACCGGAGTAAATGGGCACTAAACAAGAGCAAACTGGAGTAACTGAGAGCTAAACAGGAACAAACTGGAGTAACTAAGCACGAAACAGGAGCAAAGAGCAATTTGGAGTATATGAGCTGTAAACAGGAATGAGGAGCAAACTGGAGTAACTGAGCACTAAACAGGGGCAAGTAGCAAGCTGGAGTAAGTGAGCACTAAATGGAAGCAAAGAGCAAACTGGAGAACATGAGCATTAAACGGAAGCAAAGAGCAAACAGGAGTAACTGAGCACTAGACAGTAGCAAAGAGCAAACTGGTGGAACTTAGCATTAAACAGAATTAAAGAGCAAATAGGAGTAACTGAACACTAAACCGGAGCAAAGAGCAAACTGGAGTAACTGAGTACTAAACAGGACCAAAGAGCAAACTAGTAACTGAGCACTAGACAGAAGCAAAGCACAAACTGGAGTAACTGAGCACTAAACAGGAGCAAAGAGCAAACCGGAGTAACTGAACAATAACCAGGATCAAAGAGCAAACTGGAGTAACTGAGCACTAAACAGGAGCAAAGAACAAACTGGAGTAACTGAGCATTAAATAGGAGCAAAGGGCAGACCGGAGTAAATGGGCACTAAACAAGAGCAAGCTGTAGTAACTGAGCATAAAAGAGGATCCAATAGCAAACTGGAATAACTGAGCACTAAACAGGAGCAAAGAGCAAACAGGAGGAACTGAGCATTAAACAGGAGCAAAGAGCAAACAGTGGTAACTGAGCACTAAACAGGAGCAAAGAGCAAACCAGAGTAACTGAGCATTAAACAGTATCCAACAGCAAAGTGGAGTAACTGAGAACTAAACAGGAGCAAAGATCAAACTGGAGCAATTGAACATTAAATAGGAGCTCAGAGCACACTGGAATAATTGAGCACCAACCAAGAGCAACATCAAACAACTGAGTATTCAACAGAATCAAATAGCAAACTGGAGTAACTGAGCACTAAACAGGAGCAAAGAGCAATTTGGAGTATATGAGCCGTAAACAGGAATGAGGAGCAAACTGGAGTAACTGAGCACTAAACAGGAGCAAAGAGCAAACTGGAGTAAGTGAGCACTAAACGGGAGCAAAGAGCAAACTGGAGTTACTGAGCATTAAACCGGAGCAAACTGAAGTAACTGAGCACTAAACAGGGGCAAGTAGCAAGCTGGAGTAAGTGAGCACTAAACGGAAGCAAAGAGCAAACTGGAGAACCTGAGCATTAAACGGAAGCAAAGAGCCAACATGAGTAACTTAGCACTAGACAGTAGCAAAGAGCAAACTGGAGGAACTTAGCATTAAACAGAATTAAAGAGCAAATAGGAGTAACAGAACACTAAGCCGGAGCAAAGAGCAAACTGGAGTAACTGAGTACTAAACAGGACCAAAGAGCAAACTGTTGTAACTGAGCACTAGACAGAAGGAAAGAGAAAACTGGAGTAACTGATCACTAAACAGTAGCAAAGAGCAAACCGGAGTAACTGAACAATAACCAGGACCAAAGAGCAAACTGGAGTAACTGAGCACGAAACAGGAGCAAACTGAAGTAACTGAGCACTAAACAGTAGCAAAGAGCAAACTGGAGTAATTGAGTGCTAAACAGGAGCAAACTGGAGTAACTGAGCACTAAACAGGAGCAAAGAGCAAACAGGAGGAACTGAGCATTGAACAGGAGCAAAGAGCAAACTGTGGTAACTGAGCACTAAACAGGAGCAAAGAGCAAACCAGAGTAACTGAGCATTAAACAATATCCAACAGCAAAGTGGAATAACTGAGCACTAAACAGGAGCAAAGAGCAAACTGGAGTAAATGAGCACTAAACAGGAGCAAAGAGCAAACTGGAGTAACTGAGTGCTAAACAGGAGCAAACTGAAGCAACTAAGCACTAATCAGGAGCAAAGAGCAAATTGGAGTAATTGAGTGCTGAACAGGAGCAAACTGGAGTAAGTGAGCACTAAACAGGAGCAAAGAGCAATTTTGAGTATATGAGCCTTAAACTGGAATGAGGAGCAAACTGGAGCAAGTGAGCACTAAACAGGAGCAAAGAGCAAACTGGAGTAACTAAGCACTAAACAGGAGCAAAGAGCAAACTGGAGTAAGTGAGCACTAAACGGGAGCAAAGAGCAAACTGGAGTAAGTGAGCACTAAACGGGAGCAAAGAGCAAACTGGAGTTACTGAGCATTAAACCGGAGCAAACTGAAGTAACTGAGCATTAAACAGGGGCAAGTAGCAAGCTGGAGTAAGTGAGCACTAAACGGAAGCAAAGAGCAAACATGAGTAACTGAGCACTAGACAGTAGCAAAGAGCAAACTGGAGGAACTTAGCATTAAACAGAATTAAAAAGCAAATAGGAGTAACTGAACACTAAGCCGGAGCAAAGAGCAAACTGGAGTAACTGAGTACTAAACAGGACCAAAGAGCAAACTAGTAACTGAGCACTAGACAGAAGCAAAGCACAAACTGGAGTAAATGAGAACTAAACTGGAGCAAAGAGCAAACCGGAGTAACTGAACAATAACCAGGACCAAAGAGCAAACTGGAGTAACTGAGCACTAAACAGGAGCAAAGAACAAAGTGGAGTAACTGAGCATTAAATAGGAGCAAAGGGCAGACCGGAGTAAATGGGCACTAAACAAGAGCAAGCTGTAGTAACTGAGCATAAAAGAGGATCAAATAGCAAACTGTAATAACTGAGCACTAAACAGGAGCAAAGAGCAAACAGGAGGAACTGAGCATTAAACAGGAGCAAAGAGCAAACAGTGGTAACTGAGCACTAAACAGGAGCAAAGAGCAAACTGGAGTAATTGAACATTAAATAGGAGCTCAGAGCACACTGGAGTAATTGAGCACCAACCAAGAGCAACATCAAACAACTGAGTATTAAACAGAATCAAATAGCAAACTGGAGTAACTGAGCACTAAACAGGAGCAAAGAGCAATCTGGAGTAACCGAGCTTTAACCAGGAGTGAGTAGCACACTGTGGTAATTGAGTATTAAACAGGGGTGAGTAGCAAACTGGAGTAACTGAGCATGAAACAGGAGCAAAGAGCAAACAGGAGGAACTGAGCATTAAACAGGAGTAAGTAGAAAACTGTGGTAACTGAGCACTAAACAGGAGCAAATAGCAAACTGGAGTAAATGAGCACTAAACAGGAGCAAAGAGCAAACTGGAGTAACTGAGTGCTAAACAGGAGCAAACTGAAGTAACTGAGCACTAAACAGGAGCAAATAGCAAACTGGAGTAATTGAGTGCTAAACAGGAGCAAACTGGAGTAACTGAGCACTAAACAGGAGCAAAGAGCAAACAGGAGGAACTGAGCATTAAACAGGAGCAAAGAGCAAACTGTGGTAACTGAGCACTAAACAGAAGCAAAGAGCAAACCAGAGTAACTGAGCATTAAACAGTATCCAACAGCAAAGTGGAGTAACTGAGAACTAAATAGGAGCAAAGTTCAAACTGGAGTAATTGAACATTAAATAGGAGCTCAGAGCATACTGGAGTAATTGAACACCAACCAAGAGCAACATCAAACAACTGAGTATTAAACAGAATCAAATAGCAAACTGGAGTAACTGAGCACTAAACAGGATCAAAGAGCAATCTGGAGTAACCGAATATTAAACAGGAGTGAGTAGCACACTGTGGTAATTGAGTATTAAACAGGGGTGAGTAGCAAACTGGAGTAACTGAGCATGAAACAGGAGCAAAGAGCAAACAGGAGGAACTGAGCATTAATTAGGAGTAAGTAGCAAACTGTGGTAACTGAACACTAAACAGGAGCAAAGAGCAAACTGGAGTAACTGAGCATTAAACAGTATCCAACAGCAAAGTGGAGTAACTGAGAACTAAATAGGAGCAAAGAGCAAACTGGAGGAACTGAGCATTGAACAGGAGTAAGTAGAAAACTGTTGTAACTGAGCACTAAACAGGAGCAAAGAGCAAACTGGAGTAACTGAGTGCTAAACAGAAGCAAACTGAAGTAACTGAGCACTAAACAGTAGCAAAGAACAAACTGGAGTAATTGAGTGCTGAACAGGAGCAAACTGGAGTAACTGAGCACTAAACAGGAGCAAAGAGCAATTTTGAGTATATGAACCTTAAACAGAAATGAGGAGCAAACGGGATTAACTGAGCTCTAAACAGGAGCAAAGAGCAAACTGGAGTGACTGAGTGCTAAACAGGAGCAAACTGAAGCAACTGAGCTCTAAACAGGAGCACAGAGCAAACTGGAGTCACTGAGTATTAAACAGGGGGAAGTAGCAAGCTGGAGTAACTGAGCGCTAAACAGGAGCAAAGAGCAAACTGGAGTAAGTAAGCACTAAACGGGAGCAAAGAGCAAACTGGAGTTACTGAGCATTAAACCGGAGCAAACTGAAGTAACTGAGCACTAAACAGGGGCAAGTAGCAAGCTGGAGTAAGTGAGCACTAAACGGAAGCAAAGAGCAAACTGGAGTAACTGAGCATTAAACGGAAGCAAAGAGCAAACATGAGTAACTGAGCACTAGACAGTAGCAAAGAGCAAACTGGAGGAACTTAGCATTAAACAGAATTAAAGAGCAAATAGGAGTAACTGAACACTAAGCCGGAGCAAAGAGCAAACTGGAGTAACTGAGTACTAAACAGGACCAAAGAGCAAACTAGTAACTGAGCACTAGACAGAAGCAAAGCACAAACTGGAGTAAATGAGAACTAAACTGGAGCAAAGAGCAAACCGGAGTAACTGAACAATAACCAGGACCAAAGAGCAAACTGGAGTAACTGAGCACTAAACAGGAGCAAAGAACAAAGTGGAGTAACTGAGCATTAAATAGGAGCAAAGGGCAGACCGGAGTAAATGGGCACTAAACAAGAGCAAGCTGTAGTAACTGAGCATAAAAGAGGATCAAATAGCAAACTGTAATAACTGAGCACTAAACAGGAGCAAAGAGCAAACAGGAGGAACTGAGCATTAAACAGGAGCAAAGAGCAAACAGTGGTAACTGAGCACTAAACAGGAGCAAAGAGCAAACTGGAGTAATTGAACATTAAATAGGAGCTCAGAGCACACTGGAGTAATTGAGCACCAACCAAGAGCAACATCAAACAACTGAGTATTAAACAGAATCAAATAGCAAACTGGAGTAACTGAGCACTAAACAGGAGCAAAGAGCAATCTGGAGTAACCGAGCTTTAACCAGGAGTGAGTAGCACACTGTGGTAATTGAGTATTAAACAGGGGTGAGTAGCAAACTGGAGTAACTGAGCATGAAACAGGAGCAAAGAGCAAACAGGAGGGACTGAGCATTAAACAGGAGTAAGTAGAAAACTGTGGTAACTGAGCACTAAACAGGAGCAAATAGCAAACTGGAGTAAATGAGCACTAAACAGGAGCAAAGAGCAAACTGGAGTAACTGAGTGCTAAACAGGAGCAAACTGAAGTAACTGAGCACTAAACAGGAGCAAATAGCAAACTGGAGTAATTGAGTGCTAAACAGGAGCAAACTGGAGTAACTGAGCACTAAACAGGAGCAAAGAGCAAACAGGAGGAACTGAGCATTAAACAGGAGCAAAGAGCAAACTGTGGTAACTGAGCACTAAACAGAAGCAAAGAGCAAACCAGAGTAACTGAGCATTAAACAGTATCCAACAGCAAAGTGGAGTAACTGAGAACTAAATAGGAGCAAAGTTCAAACTGGAGTAATTGAACATTAAATAGGAGCTCAGAGCATACTGGAGTAATTGAACACCAACCAAGAGCAACATCAAACAACTGAGTATTAAACAGAATCAAATAGCAAACTGGAGTAACTGAGCACTAAACAGGATCAAAGAGCAATCTGGAGTAACCGAATATTAAACAGGAGTGAGTAGCACACTGTGGTAATTGAGTATTAAACAGGGGTGAGTAGCAAACTGGAGTAACTGAGCATGAAACAGGAGCAAAGAGCAAACAGGAGGAACTGAGCATTAATTAGGAGTAAGTAGCAAACTGTGGTAACTGAACACTAAACAGGAGCAAAGAGCAAACTGGAGTAACTGAGCATTAAACAGTATCCAACAGCAAAGTGGAGTAACTGAGAACTAAATAGGAGCAAAGAGCAAACTGGAGGAACTGAGCATTGAACAGGAGTAAGTAGAAAACTGTTGTAACTGAGCACTAAACAGGAGCAAAGAGCAAACTGGAGTAACTGAGTGCTAAACAGAAGCAAACTGAAGTAACTGAGCACTAAACAGTAGCAAAGAGCAAACTGGAGTAATTGAGTGCTGAACAGGAGCAAACTGGAGTAACTGAGCACTAAACAGGAGCAAAGAGCAATTTTGAGTATATGAACCTTAAACAGAAATGAGGAGCAAACGGGATTAACTGAACTCTAAACAGGAGCAAAGAGCAAACTGGAGTGACTGAGTGCTAAACAGGAGCAAACTGAAGCAACTGAGCTCTAAACAGGAGCACAGAGCAAACTGGAGTCACTGAGTATTAAACAGGGGGAAGTAGCAAGCTGGAGTAACTGAGCGCTAAACAGGAGCAAAGAGCAAACTGGAGTAAGTAAGCACTAAACGGGAGCAAAGAGCAAACTGGAGTTACTGAGCATTAAACCGGAGCAAACTGAAGTAACTGAGCACTAAACAGGGGCAAGTAGCAAGCTGGAGTAAGTGAGCACTAAACGGAAGCAAAGAGCAAACTGGAGTAACTGAGCATTAAACGGAAGCAAAGAGCAAACATGAGTAACTGAGCACTAGACAGTAGCAAAGAGCAAACTGGAGGAACTTAGCATTAAACAGAATTAAAGAGCAAATAGGAGTAACTGAACACTAAGCCGGAGCAAAGAGCAAACTGGAGTAACTGAGTACTAAACAGGACCAAAGAGCAAACTAGTAACTGAGCACTAGACAGAAGCAAAGCACAAACTGGAGTAAATGAGAACTAAACTGGAGCAAAGAGCAAACCGGAGTAACTGAACAATAACCAGGACCAAAGAGCAAACTGGAGTAACTGAGCACTAAACAGGAGCAAAGAACAAAGTGGAGTAACTGAGCATTAAATAGGAGCAAAGGGCAGACCGGAGTAAATGGGCACTAAACAAGAGCAAGCTGTAGTAACTGAGCATAAAAGAGGATCAAATAGCAAACTGTAATAACTGAGCACTAAACAGGAGCAAAGAGCAAACAGGAGGAACTGAGCATTAAACAGGAGCAAAGAGCAAACAGTGGTAACTGAGCACTAAACAGGAGCAAAGAGCAAACTGGAGTAATTGAACATTAAATAGGAGCTCAGAGCACACTGGAGTAATTGAGCACCAACCAAGAGCAACATCAAACAACTGAGTATTAAACAGAATCAAATAGCAAACTGGAGTAACTGAGCACTAAACAGGAGCAAAGAGCAATCTGGAGTAACCGAGCTTTAACCAGGAGTGAGTAGCACACTGTGGTAATTGAGTATTAAACAGGGGTGAGTAGCAAACTGGAGTAACTGAGCATGAAACAGGAGCAAAGAGCAAACAGGAGGAACTGAGCATTAAACAGGAGTAAGTAGAAAACTGTGGTAACTGAGCACTAAACAGGAGCAAATAGCAAACTGGAGTAAATGAGCACTAAACAGGAGCAAAGAGCAAACTGGAGTAACTGAGTGCTAAACAGGAGCAAACTGAAGTAACTGAGCACTAAACAGGAGCAAATAGCAAACTGGAGTAATTGAGTGCTAAACAGGAGCAAACTGGAGTAACTGAGCACTAAACAGGAGCAAAGAGCAAACAGGAGGAACTGAGCATTAAACAGGAGCAAAGAGCAAACTGTGGTAACTGAGCACTAAACAGAAGCAAAGAGCAAACCAGAGTAACTGAGCATTAAACAGTATCCAACAGCAAAGTGGAGTAACTGAGAACTAAATAGGAGCAAAGTTCAAACTGGAGTAATTGAACATTAAATAGGAGCTCAGAGCATACTGGAGTAATTGAACACCAACCAAGAGCAACATCAAACAACTGAGTATTAAACAGAATCAAATAGCAAACTGGAGTAACTGAGCACTAAACAGGATCAAAGAGCAATCTGGAGTAACCGAATATTAAACAGGAGTGAGTAGCACACTGTGGTAATTGAGTATTAAACAGGGGTGAGTAGCAAACTGGAGTAACTGAGCATGAAACAGGAGCAAAGAGCAAACAGGAGGAACTGAGCATTAATTAGGAGTAAGTAGCAAACTGTGGTAACTGAACACTAAACAGGAGCAAAGAGCAAACTGGAGTAACTGAGCATTAAACAGTATCCAACAGCAAAGTGGAGTAACTGAGAACTAAATAGGAGCAAAGAGCAAACTGGAGGAACTGAGCATTGAACAGGAGTAAGTAGAAAACTGTTGTAACTGAGCACTAAACAGGAGCAAAGAGCAAACTGGAGTAACTGAGTGCTAAACAGAAGCAAACTGAAGTAACTGAGCACTAAACAGTAGCAAAGAGCAAACTGGAGTAATTGAGTGCTGAACAGGAGCAAACTGGAGTAACTGAGCACTAAACAGGAGCAAAGAGCAATTTTGAGTATATGAACCTTAAACAGAAATGAGGAGCAAACGGGATTAACTGAGCTCTAAACAGGAGCAAAGAGCAAACTGGAGTGACTGAGTGCTAAACAGGAGCAAACTGAAGCAACTGAGCTCTAAACAGGAGCACAGAGCAAACTGGAGTCACTGAGTATTAAACAGGGGGAAGTAGCAAGCTGGAGTAACTGAGCGCTAAACAGGAGCAAAGAGCAAACAGGAGTAACTGAGCACTAAACAGGAGCAAAGAGCAAACTGGAGAATCTGAGCACTAAACAGAAGCAAAGAGCAAACAGGAGTAACTGAACACTAGACAGAAGCAAAGAGCAAACTGGAGTAACTGAGCAGTAACCAGGAGCAAAGAGCAAACCGGAGTAACTAAACACTAACCAGGACCAAAGAGCAAACTGGAGTAACTGAGCAAGAAACAGGAGCAAAGAACAAACTGGAGTAACTGAGCAATAATAGGAGCAAAGGGCAGACCGGAGTAAATGGGCACTAAACAAGAGCAAACTGGAGTAACTGAGAGCTAAACAGGAACAAACTGGAGTAACTAAGCACGAAACAGGAGCAAAGAGCAATTTGGAGTATATGAGCTGTAAACAGGAATGAGGAGCAAACTGGAGTAACTGAGCACTAAACAGGAGCAAAGAGCAAACTGCAGTAAGTGAGCACTAAACGGGAGCAAAGAGCAAACTGGAATTACTGAGCATTAAACTGGAGCAAACTGAAGTAACTGAGCACTAAACAGGGGCAAGTAGCAATCTGGAGTAAGTGAGCACTAAATGGAAGCAAACAGGAGGAACTGAGCATTAAATAGGAGTAAGTAGCAAACTGTGGTAACTGAACACTAAACAGGAGCAAAGAGCAAACTGGAGTAACTGAGCATTAAACAGTATCCAACAGCAAAGTGGAGTAACTGAGAACTAAACAGGAGCAAAGATCAAACTGGAGCAATTGAACATTAAATAGGAGTAAGTAGAAAACTGTGGTAACTGAGCACTAAACAGGAGCAAAGAGCAAACTGGTGTAAATGAGCACTAAACAGGAGCAAAGAGCAAACTGGAGTAACTGAGTGCTAAACAGAAGCAAACTGAAGTAACTGAGCACTAAACAGTAGCAAAGAGCAAACTGGAGTAATTGAGTGCTGAACAGGAGCAAACTGGAGTAACTGAGCACTAAACAGGAGCAATGAGCAATTTTGAGTATATGAACTTTAAACAGGAATGAGGAGCAAACTGGAGTAACTGAGCTCTAAACAGGAGCAAAGA
The DNA here is from genome assembly GCA_026770705.1 of Isurus oxyrinchus. Taxonomy (NCBI): domain Eukaryota; kingdom Metazoa; phylum Chordata; class Chondrichthyes; order Lamniformes; family Lamnidae; genus Isurus; species Isurus oxyrinchus. Next base: position 18,408,298 of record JANJGN010000016.1, on the reverse strand, counting down.
GCAAACAGGAGTAACTGAGTGCTAAACAGGAGCAAACTGAAGCAACTGAGCTCTAAACAGGAGCACAGAGCAAACTGGAGTCACTGAGTATTAAACAGGGGCAAGTAGCAAGCTGGAGTAACTGAGCACTAAACAGGAGCAAAGAGCAAACAGGAGTAACTGAGCACTAAACAGGAGCAAAGAGCAAACTGGAGAATCTGAGCACTAAACAGAAGCAAAGAGCAAACAGGAGTAACTGAACACTAGACAGAAGCAAAGAGCAAACTGGAGTAACTGAGCAGTAACCAGGAGCAAAGAGCAAACCGGAGTAACTAAACACTAACCAGGACCAAAGAGCAAACTGGAGTACCTGAGCACGAAACAGGAGCAAAGAACAAACTGGAGTAACTGAGCAATAATAGGAGCAAAGGGCAGACCGGAGTAAATGGGCACTAAACAAGAGCAAACTGGAGTAACTGAGAGCTAAACAGGAACAAACTGGAGTAACTAAGCACGAAACAGGAGCAAAGAGCAATTTGGAGTATATGAGCTGTAAACAGGAATGAGGAGCAAACTGGAGTAACTGAGCACTAAACAGGGGCAAGTAGCAAGCTGGAGTAAGTGAGCACTAAATGGAAGCAAAGAGCAAACTGGAGAACATGAGCATTAAACGGAAGCAAAGAGCAAACAGGAGTAACTGAGCACTAGACAGTAGCAAAGAGCAAACTGGTGGAACTTAGCATTAAACAGAATTAAAGAGCAAATAGGAGTAACTGAACACTAAACCGGAGCAAAGAGCAAACTGGAGTAACTGAGTACTAAACAGGACCAAAGAGCAAACTAGTAACTGAGCACTAGACAGAAGCAAAGCACAAACTGGAGTAACTGAGCACTAAACAGGAGCAAAGAGCAAACCGGAGTAACTGAACAATAACCAGGATCAAAGAGCAAACTGGAGTAACTGAGCACTAAACAGGAGCAAAGAACAAACTGGAGTAACTGAGCATTAAATAGGAGCAAAGGGCAGACCGGAGTAAATGGGCACTAAACAAGAGCAAGCTGTAGTAACTGAGCATAAAAGAGGATCCAATAGCAAACTGGAATAACTGAGCACTAAACAGGAGCAAAGAGCAAACAGGAGGAACTGAGCATTAAACAGGAGCAAAGAGCAAACAGTGGTAACTGAGCACTAAACAGGAGCAAAGAGCAAACCAGAGTAACTGAGCATTAAACAGTATCCAACAGCAAAGTGGAGTAACTGAGAACTAAACAGGAGCAAAGATCAAACTGGAGCAATTGAACATTAAATAGGAGCTCAGAGCACACTGGAATAATTGAGCACCAACCAAGAGCAACATCAAACAACTGAGTATTCAACAGAATCAAATAGCAAACTGGAGTAACTGAGCACTAAACAGGAGCAAAGAGCAATTTGGAGTATATGAGCCGTAAACAGGAATGAGGAGCAAACTGGAGTAACTGAGCACTAAACAGGAGCAAAGAGCAAACTGGAGTAAGTGAGCACTAAACGGGAGCAAAGAGCAAACTGGAGTTACTGAGCATTAAACCGGAGCAAACTGAAGTAACTGAGCACTAAACAGGGGCAAGTAGCAAGCTGGAGTAAGTGAGCACTAAACGGAAGCAAAGAGCAAACTGGAGAACCTGAGCATTAAACGGAAGCAAAGAGCCAACATGAGTAACTTAGCACTAGACAGTAGCAAAGAGCAAACTGGAGGAACTTAGCATTAAACAGAATTAAAGAGCAAATAGGAGTAACAGAACACTAAGCCGGAGCAAAGAGCAAACTGGAGTAACTGAGTACTAAACAGGACCAAAGAGCAAACTGTTGTAACTGAGCACTAGACAGAAGGAAAGAGAAAACTGGAGTAACTGATCACTAAACAGTAGCAAAGAGCAAACCGGAGTAACTGAACAATAACCAGGACCAAAGAGCAAACTGGAGTAACTGAGCACGAAACAGGAGCAAACTGAAGTAACTGAGCACTAAACAGTAGCAAAGAGCAAACTGGAGTAATTGAGTGCTAAACAGGAGCAAACTGGAGTAACTGAGCACTAAACAGGAGCAAAGAGCAAACAGGAGGAACTGAGCATTGAACAGGAGCAAAGAGCAAACTGTGGTAACTGAGCACTAAACAGGAGCAAAGAGCAAACCAGAGTAACTGAGCATTAAACAATATCCAACAGCAAAGTGGAATAACTGAGCACTAAACAGGAGCAAAGAGCAAACTGGAGTAAATGAGCACTAAACAGGAGCAAAGAGCAAACTGGAGTAACTGAGTGCTAAACAGGAGCAAACTGAAGCAACTAAGCACTAATCAGGAGCAAAGAGCAAATTGGAGTAATTGAGTGCTGAACAGGAGCAAACTGGAGTAAGTGAGCACTAAACAGGAGCAAAGAGCAATTTTGAGTATATGAGCCTTAAACTGGAATGAGGAGCAAACTGGAGCAAGTGAGCACTAAACAGGAGCAAAGAGCAAACTGGAGTAACTAAGCACTAAACAGGAGCAAAGAGCAAACTGGAGTAAGTGAGCACTAAACGGGAGCAAAGAGCAAACTGGAGTAAGTGAGCACTAAACGGGAGCAAAGAGCAAACTGGAGTTACTGAGCATTAAACCGGAGCAAACTGAAGTAACTGAGCATTAAACAGGGGCAAGTAGCAAGCTGGAGTAAGTGAGCACTAAACGGAAGCAAAGAGCAAACATGAGTAACTGAGCACTAGACAGTAGCAAAGAGCAAACTGGAGGAACTTAGCATTAAACAGAATTAAAAAGCAAATAGGAGTAACTGAACACTAAGCCGGAGCAAAGAGCAAACTGGAGTAACTGAGTACTAAACAGGACCAAAGAGCAAACTAGTAACTGAGCACTAGACAGAAGCAAAGCACAAACTGGAGTAAATGAGAACTAAACTGGAGCAAAGAGCAAACCGGAGTAACTGAACAATAACCAGGACCAAAGAGCAAACTGGAGTAACTGAGCACTAAACAGGAGCAAAGAACAAAGTGGAGTAACTGAGCATTAAATAGGAGCAAAGGGCAGACCGGAGTAAATGGGCACTAAACAAGAGCAAGCTGTAGTAACTGAGCATAAAAGAGGATCAAATAGCAAACTGTAATAACTGAGCACTAAACAGGAGCAAAGAGCAAACAGGAGGAACTGAGCATTAAACAGGAGCAAAGAGCAAACAGTGGTAACTGAGCACTAAACAGGAGCAAAGAGCAAACTGGAGTAATTGAACATTAAATAGGAGCTCAGAGCACACTGGAGTAATTGAGCACCAACCAAGAGCAACATCAAACAACTGAGTATTAAACAGAATCAAATAGCAAACTGGAGTAACTGAGCACTAAACAGGAGCAAAGAGCAATCTGGAGTAACCGAGCTTTAACCAGGAGTGAGTAGCACACAGTGGTAATTGAGTATTAAACAGGGGTGAGTAGCAAACTGGAGTAACTGAGCATGAAACAGGAGCAAAGAGCAAACAGGAGGAACTGAGCATTAAACAGGAGTAAGTAGAAAACTGTGGTAACTGAGCACTAAACAGGAGCAAATAGCAAACTGGAGTAAATGAGCACTAAACAGGAGCACAGAGCAAACTGGAGTCACTGAGTATTAAACAGGGGCAAGTAGCAAGCTGGAGTAACTGAGCACTAAACAGGAGCAAAGAGCAAACAGGAGTAACTGAGCACTAAACAGGAGCAAAGAGCAAACTGGAGAATCTGAGCACTAAACAGAAGCAAAGAGCAAACAGGAGTAACTGAACACTAGACAGAAGCAAAGAGCAAACTGGAGTAACTGAGCAGTAACCAGGAGCAAAGAGCAAACCGGAGTAACTAAACACTAACCAGGACCAAAGAGCAAACTGGAGTACCTGAGCACGAAACAGGAGCAAAGAACAAACTGGAGTAACTGAGCAATAATAGGAGCAAAGGGCAGACCGGAGTAAATGGGCACTAAACAAGAGCAAACTGGAGTAACTGAGAGCTAAACAGGAACAAACTGGAGTAACTAAGCACGAAACAGGAGCAAAGAGCAATTTGGAGTATATGAGCTGTAAACAGGAATGAGGAGCAAACTGGAGTAACTGAGCACTAAACAGGGGCAAGTAGCAAGCTGGAGTAAGTGAGCACTAAATGGAAGCAAAGAGCAAACTGGAGAACATGAGCATTAAACGGAAGCAAAGAGCAAACAGGAGTAACTGAGCACTAGACAGTAGCAAAGAGCAAACTGGTGGAACTTAGCATTAAACAGAATTAAAGAGCAAATAGGAGTAACTGAACACTAAACCGGAGCAAAGAGCAAACTGGAGTAACTGAGTACTAAACAGGACCAAAGAGCAAACTAGTAACTGAGCACTAGACAGAAGCAAAGCACAAACTGGAGTAACTGAGCACTAAACAGGAGCAAAGAACAAACTGGAGTAACTGAGCATTAAATAGGAGCAAAGGGCAGACCGGAGTAAATGGGCACTAAACAAGAGCAAGCTGTAGTAACTGAGCATAAAAGAGGATCCAATAGCAAACTGGAATAACTGAGCACTAAACAGGAGCAAAGAGCAAACAGGAGGAACTGAGCATTAAACAGGAGCAAAGAGCAAACAGTGGTAACTGAGCACTAAACAGGAGCAAAGAGCAAACCAGAGTAACTGAGCATTAAACAGTATCCAACAGCAAAGTGGAGTAACTGAGAACTAAACAGGAGCAAAGATCAAACTGGAGCAATTGAACATTAAATAGGAGCTCAGAGCACACTGGAATAATTGAGCACCAACCAAGAGCAACATCAAACAACTGAGTATTCAACAGAATCAAATAGCAAACTGGAGTAACTGAGCACTAAACAGGAGCAAAGAGCAATTTGGAGTATATGAGCCGTAAACAGGAATGAGGAGCAAACTGGAGTAACTGAGCACTAAACAGGAGCAAAGAGCAAACTGGAGTAAGTGAGCACTAAACGGGAGCAAAGAGCAAACTGGAGTTACTGAGCATTAAACCGGAGCAAACTGAAGTAACTGAGCACTAAACAGGGGCAAGTAGCAAGCTGGAGTAAGTGAGCACTAAACGGAAGCAAAGAGCAAACTGGAGAACCTGAGCATTAAACGGAAGCAAAGAGCCAACATGAGTAACTTAGCACTAGACAGTAGCAAAGAGCAAACTGGAGGAACTTAGCATTAAACAGAATTAAAGAGCAAATAGGAGTAACAGAACACTAAGCCGGAGCAAAGAGCAAACTGGAGTAACTGAGTACTAAACAGGACCAAAGAGCAAACTGTTGTAACTGAGCACTAGACAGAAGGAAAGAGAAAACTGGAGTAACTGATCACTAAACAGTAGCAAAGAGCAAACCGGAGTAACTGAACAATAACCAGGACCAAAGAGCAAACTGGAGTAACTGAGCACGAAACAGGAGCAAACTGAAGTAACTGAGCACTAAACAGTAGCAAAGAGCAAACTGGAGTAATTGAGTGCTAAACAGGAGCAAACTGGAGTAACTGAGCACTAAACAGGAGCAAAGAGCAAACAGGAGGAACTGAGCATTGAACAGGAGCAAAGAGCAAACTGTGGTAACTGAGCACTAAACAGGAGCAAAGAGCAAACCAGAGTAACTGAGCATTAAACAATATCCAACAGCAAAGTGGAATAACTGAGCACTAAACAGGAGCAAAGAGCAAACTGGAGTAAATGAGCACTAAACAGGAGCAAAGAGCAAACTGGAGTAACTGAGTGCTAAACAGGAGCAAACTGAAGCAACTAAGCACTAATCAGGAGCAAAGAGCAAATTGGAGTAATTGAGTGCTGAACAGGAGCAAACTGGAGTAAGTGAGCACTAAACAGGAGCAAAGAGCAATTTTGAGTATATGAGCCTTAAACTGGAATGAGGAGCAAACTGGAGCAAGTGAGCACTAAACAGGAGCAAAGAGCAAACTGGAGTAACTAAGCACTAAACAGGAGCAAAGAGCAAACTGGAGTAAGTGAGCACTAAACGGGAGCAAAGAGCAAACTGGAGTAAGTGAGCACTAAACGGGAGCAAAGAGCAAACTGGAGTTACTGAGCATTAAACCGGAGCAAACTGAAGTAACTGAGCATTAAACAGGGGCAAGTAGCAAGCTGGAGTAAGTGAGCACTAAACGGAAGCAAAGAGCAAACATGAGTAACTGAGCACTAGACAGTAGCAAAGAGCAAACTGGAGGAACTTAGCATTAAACAGAATTAAAAAGCAAATAGGAGTAACTGAACACTAAGCCGGAGCAAAGAGCAAACTGGAGTAACTGAGTACTAAACAGGACCAAAGAGCAAACTAGTAACTGAGCACTAGACAGAAGCAAAGCACAAACTGGAGTAAATGAGAACTAAACTGGAGCAAAGAGCAAACCGGAGTAACTGAACAATAACCAGGACCAAAGAGCAAACTGGAGTAACTGAGCACTAAACAGGAGCAAAGAACAAAGTGGAGTAACTGAGCATTAAATAGGAGCAAAGGGCAGACCGGAGTAAATGGGCACTAAACAAGAGCAAGCTGTAGTAACTGAGCATAAAAGAGGATCAAATAGCAAACTGTAATAACTGAGCACTAAACAGGAGCAAAGAGCAAACAGGAGGAACTGAGCATTAAACAGGAGCAAAGAGCAAACAGTGGTAACTGAGCACTAAACAGGAGCAAAGAGCAAACTGGAGTAATTGAACATTAAATAGGAGCTCAGAGCACACTGGAGTAATTGAGCACCAACCAAGAGCAACATCAAACAACTGAGTATTAAACAGAATCAAATAGCAAACTGGAGTAACTGAGCACTAAACAGGAGCAAAGAGCAATCTGGAGTAACCGAGCTTTAACCAGGAGTGAGTAGCACACTGTGGTAATTGAGTATTAAACAGGGGTGAGTAGCAAACTGGAGTAACTGAGCATGAAACAGGAGCAAAGAGCAAACAGGAGGAACTGAGCATTAAACAGGAGTAAGTAGAAAACTGTGGTAACTGAGCACTAAACAGGAGCAAATAGCAAACTGGAGTAAATGAGCACTAAACAGGAGCAAAGAGCAAACTGGAGTAACTGAGTGCTAAACAGGAGCAAACTGAAGTAACTGAGCACTAAACAGGAGCAAATAGCAAACTGGAGTAATTGAGTGCTAAACAGGAGCAAACTGGAGTAACTGAGCACTAAACAGGAGCAAAGAGCAAACAGGAGGAACTGAGCATTAAACAGGAGCAAAGAGCAAACTGTGGTAACTGAGCACTAAACAGAAGCAAAGAGCAAACCAGAGTAACTGAGCATTAAACAGTATCCAACAGCAAAGTGGAGTAACTGAGAACTAAATAGGAGCAAAGTTCAAACTGGAGTAATTGAACATTAAATAGGAGCTCAGAGCATACTGGAGTAATTGAACACCAACCAAGAGCAACATCAAACAACTGAGTATTAAACAGAATCAAATAGCAAACTGGAGTAACTGAGCACTAAACAGGATCAAAGAGCAATCTGGAGTAACCGAATATTAAACAGGAGTGAGTAGCACACTGTGGTAATTGAGTATTAAACAGGGGTGAGTAGCAAACTGGAGTAACTGAGCATGAAACAGGAGCAAAGAGCAAACAGGAGGAACTGAGCATTAATTAGGAGTAAGTAGCAAACTGTGGTAACTGAACACTAAACAGGAGCAAAGAGCAAACTGGAGTAACTGAGCATTAAACAGTATCCAACAGCAAAGTGGAGTAACTGAGAACTAAATAGGAGCAAAGAGCAAACTGGAGGAACTGAGCATTGAACAGGAGTAAGTAGAAAACTGTTGTAACTGAGCACTAAACAGGAGCAAAGAGCAAACTGGAGTAACTGAGTGCTAAACAGAAGCAAACTGAAGTAACTGAGCACTAAACAGTAGCAAAGAGCAAACTGGAGTAATTGAGTGCTGAACAGGAGCAAACTGGAGTAACTGAGCACTAAACAGGAGCAAAGAGCAATTTTGAGTATATGAACCTTAAACAGAAATGAGGAGCAAACGGGATTAACTGAGCTCTAAACAGGAGCAAAGAGCAAACTGGAGTGACTGAGTGCTAAACAGGAGCAAACTGAAGCAACTGAGCTCTAAACAGGAGCACAGAGCAAACTGGAGTCACTGAGTATTAAACAGGGGGAAGTAGCAAGCTGGAGTAACTGAGCGCTAAACAGGAGCAAAGAGCAAACAGGAGTAACTGAGCACTAAACAGGAGCAAAGAGCAAACTGGAGAATCTGAGCACTAAACAGAAGCAAAGAGCAAACAGGAGTAACTGAACACTAGACAGAAGCAAAGAGCAAACTGGAGTAACTGAGCAGTAACCAGGAGCAAAGAGCAAACCGGAGTAACTAAACACTAACCAGGACCAAAGAGCAAACTGGAGTAACTGAGCAAGAAACAGGAGCAAAGAACAAACTGGAGTAACTGAGCAATAATAGGAGCAAAGGGCAGACCGGAGTAAATGGGCACTAAACAAGAGCAAACTGGAGTAACTGAGAGCTAAACAGGAACAAACTGGAGTAACTAAGCACGAAACAGGAGCAAAGAGCAATTTGGAGTATATGAGCTGTAAACAGGAATGAGGAGCAAACTGGAGTAACTGAGCACTAAACAGGAGCAAAGAGCAAACTGCAGTAAGTGAGCACTAAACGGGAGCAAAGAGCAAACTGGAATTACTGAGCATTAAACTGGAGCAAACTGAAGTAACTGAGCACTAAACAGGGGCAAGTAGCAATCTGGAGTAAGTGAGCACTAAATGGAAGCAAACAGGAGGAACTGAGCATTAAATAGGAGTAAGTAGCAAACTGTGGTAACTGAACACTAAACAGGAGCAAAGAGCAAACTGGAGTAACTGAGCATTAAACAGTATCCAACAGCAAAGTGGAGTAACTGAGAACTAAACAGGAGCAAAGATCAAACTGGAGCAATTGAACATTAAATAGGAGTAAGTAGAAAACTGTGGTAACTGAGCACTAAACAGGAGCAAAGAGCAAACTGGTGTAAATGAGCACTAAACAGGAGCAAAGAGCAAACTGGAGTAACTGAGTGCTAAACAGAAGCAAACTGAAGTAACTGAGCACTAAACAGTAGCAAAGAGCAAACTGGAGTAATTGAGTGCTGAACAGGAGCAAACTGGAGTAACTGAGCACTAAACAGGAGCAATGAGCAATTTTGAGTATATGAACTTTAAACAGGAATGAGGAGCAAACTGGAGTAACTGAGCTCTAAACAGGAGCAAAGAGCAAACTGGAGTGACTGAGTGCTAAACAGGAGCAAACTGAAGCAACTGAGCTCTAAACAGGAGCACAGAGCAAACTGGAGTCACTGAGTATTAAACAGGGGCAAGTAGCAAGCTGGAGTAACTGAGCACTAAACAGGAGCAAAGAGCAAACAGGAGTAACTGAGCACTAAACAGGAGCAAAGAGCAAACTGGAGAATCTGAGCACTAAACAGAAGCAAAGAGCAAACAGGAGTAACTGAACACTAGACAGAAGCAAAGAGCAAACTGGAGTAACTGAGCAGTAACCAGGAGCAAAGAGCAAACCGGAGTAACTAAACACTAACCAGGACCAAAGAGCAAACTGGAGTACCTGAGCACGAAACAGGAGCAAAGAACAAACTGGAGTAACTGAGCAATAATAGGAGCAAAGGGCAGACCGGAGTAAATGGGCACTAAACAAGAGCAAACTGGAGTAACTGAGAGCTAAACAGGAACAAACTGGAGTAACTAAGCACGAAACAGGAGCAAAGAGCAATTTGGAGTATATGAGCTGTAAACAGGAATGAGGAGCAAACTGGAGTAACTGAGCACTAAACAGGGGCAAGTAGCAAGCTGGAGTAAGTGAGCACTAAATGGAAGCAAAGAGCAAACTGGAGAACATGAGCATTAAACGGAAGCAAAGAGCAAACAGGAGTAACTGAGCACTAGACAGTAGCAAAGAGCAAACTGGAGGAACTTAGCATTAAACAGAATTAAAGAGCAAATAGGAGTAACTGAACACTAAACCGGAGCAAAGAGCAAACTGGAGTAACTGAGTACTAAACAGGACCAAAGAGCAAACTAGTAACTGAGCACTAGACAGAAGCAAAGCACAAACTGGAGTAACTGAGCACTAAACAGGAGCAAAGAGCAAACCGGAGTAACTGAACAATAACCAGGATCAAAGAGCAAACTGGAGTAACTGAGCACTAAACAGGAGCAAAGAACAAACTGGAGTAACTGAGCATTAAATAGGAGCAAAGGGCAGACCGGAGTAAATGGGCACTAAACAAGAGCAAGCTGTAGTAACTGAGCATAAAAGAGGATCCAATAGCAAACTGGAATAACTGAGCACTAAACAGGAGCAAAGAGCAAACAGGAGGAACTGAGCATTAAACAGGAGCAAAGAGCAAACTGTGGTAACTGAGCACTAAACAGAAGCAAAGAGCAAACCAGAGTAACTGAGCATTAAACAGTATCCAACAGCAAAGTGGAGTAACTGAGAACTAAACAGGAGCAAAGATCAAACTGGAGCAATTGAACATTAAATAGGAGCTCAGAGCACACTGGAATAATTGAGCACCAACCAAGAGCAACATCAAACAACTGAGTATTCAACAGAATCAAATAGCAAACTGGAGTAACTGAGCACTAAACAGGAGCAAAGAGCAATTTGGAGTATATGAGCCGTAAACAGGAATGAGGAGCAAACTGGAGTAACTGAGCACTAAACAGGAGCAAAGAGCAAACTGGAGTAAGTGAGCACTAAACGGGAGCAAAGAGCAAACTGGAGTTACTGAGCATTAAACCGGAGCAAACTGAAGTAACTGAGCACTAAACAGGGGCAAGTAGCAAGCTGGAGTAAGTGAGCACTAAACGGAAGCAAAGAGCAAACTGGAGAACCTGAGCATTAAACGGAAGCAAAGAGCCAACATGAGTAACTTAGCACTAGACAGTAGCAAAGAGCAAACTGGAGGAACTTAGCATTAAACAGAATTAAAGAGCAAATAGGAGTAACAGAACACTAAGCCGGAGCAAAGAGCAAACTGGAGTAACTGAGTACTAAACAGGACCAAAGAGCAAACTGTTGTAACTGAGCACTAGACAGAAGGAAAGAGAAAACTGGAGTAACTGATCACTAAACAGTAGCAAAGAGCAAACCGGAGTAACTGAACAATAACCAGGACCAAAGAGCAAACTGGAGTAACTGAGCACGAAACAGGAGCAAACTGAAGTAACTGAGCACTAAACAGTAGCAAAGAGCAAACTGGAGTAATTGAGTGCTAAACAGGAGCAAACTGGAGTAACTGAGCACTAAACAGGAGCAAAGAGCAAACAGGAGGAACTGAGCATTGAACAGGAGCAAAGAGCAAACTGTGGTAACTGAGCACTAAACAGGAGCAAAGAGCAAACCAGAGTAACTGAGCATTAAACAATATCCAACAGCAAAGTGGAATAACTGAGCACTAAACAGGAGCAAAGAGCAAACTGGAGTAACTGAGTTCTAAACAGGAGCAAACTGAAGCAACTAAGCACTAATCAGGAGCAAAGAGCAAATTGGAGTAATTGAGTGCTGAACAGGAGCAAACTGGAGTAACTGAGCACTAAACAGGAGCAAAGAGCAATTTTGAGTATATGAGCCTTAAACTGGAATGAGGAGCAAATTGGAGCAAGTGAGCACTAAACAGGAGCAAAGAGCAAACTGGAGTAACTAAGCACTAAACAGGAGCAAAGAGCAAACTGGAGTAAGTGAGCACTAAACGGGAGCAAAGAGCAAACTGGAGTAAGTGAGCACTAAACGGGAGCAAAGAGCAAACTGGAGTTACTGAGCATTAAACCGGAGCAAACTGAAGTAACTGAGCATTAAACAGGGGCAAGTAGCAAGCTGGAGTAAGTGAGCACTAAACGGAAGCAAAGAGCAAACATGAGTAACTGAGCACTAGACAGTAGCAAAGAGCAAACTGGAGGAACTTAGCATTAAACAGAATTAAAAAGCAAATAGGAGTAACTGAACACTAAGCCGGAGCAAAGAGCAAACTGGAGTAACTGAGTACTAAACAGGACCAAAGAGCAAACTAGTAACTGAGCACTAGACAGGAGCAAAGCACAAACTGGAGTAATTGAACATTAAATAGGAGCTCAGAGCACACTGGAGTAATTGAGCACCAACCAAGAGCAACATCAAACAACTGAGTATTAAACAGAATCAAATAGCAAACTGGAGTAACTGAGCACTAAACAGGAGCAAAGAGCAATCTGGAGTAACCGAGCTTTAACCAGGAGTGAGTAGCACACTGTGGTAATTGAGTATTAAACAGGGGTGAGTAGCAAACTGGAGTAACTGAGCATGAAACAGGAGCAAAGAGCAAACAGGAGGAACTGAGCATTAAACAGGAGTAAGTAGAAAACTGTGGTAACTGAGCACTAAACAGGAGCAAATAGCAAACTGGAGTAAATGAGCACTAAACAGGAGCAAAGAGCAAACTGGAGTAACTGAGTGCTAAACAGGAGCAAACTGAAGTAACTGAGCACTAAACAGGAGCAAATAGCAAACTGGAGTAATTGAGTGCTAAACAGGAGCAAACTGGAGTAACTGAGCACTAAACAGGAGCAAAGAGCAAACAGGAGGAACTGAGCATTAAACAGGAGCAAAGAGCAAACTGTGGTAACTGAGCACTAAACAGAAGCAAAGAGCAAACCAGAGTAACTGAGCATTAAACAGTATCCAACAGCAAAGTGGAGTAACTGAGAACTAAATAGGAGCAAAGTTCAAACTGGAGTAATTGAACATTAAATAGGAGCTCAGAGCATACTGGAGTAATTGAACACCAACCAAGAGCAACATCAAACAACTGAGTATTAAACAGAATCAAATAGCAAACTGGAGTAACTGAGCACTAAACAGGATCAAAGAGCAATCTGGAGTAACCGAATATTAAACAGGAGTGAGTAGCACACTGTGGTAATTGAGTATTAAACAGGGGTGAGTAGCAAACTGGAGTAACTGAGCATGAAACAGGAGCAAAGAGCAAACAGGAGGAACTGAGCATTAATTAGGAGTAAGTAGCAAACTGTGGTAACTGAACACTAAACAGGAGCAAAGAGCAAACTGGAGTAACTGAGCATTAAACAGTATCCAACAGCAAAGTGGAGTAACTGAGAACTAAATAGGAGCAAAGAGCAAACTGGAGGAACTGAGCATTGAACAGGAGTAAGTAGAAAACTGTTGTAACTGAGCACTAAACAGGAGCAAAGAGCAAACTGGAGTAACTGAGTGCTAAACAGAAGCAAACTGAAGTAACTGAGCACTAAACAGTAGCAAAGAGCAAACTGGAGTAATTGAGTGCTGAACAGGAGCAAACTGGAGTAACTGAGCACTAAACAGGAGCAAAGAGCAATTTTGAGTATATGAACCTTAAACAGAAATGAGGAGCAAACGGGATTAACTGAGCTCTAAACAGGAGCAAAGAGCAAACTGGAGTGACTGAGTGCTAAACAGGAGCAAACTGAAGCAACTGAGCTCTAAACAGGAGCACAGAGCAAACTGGAGTCACTGAGTATTAAACAGGGGGAAGTAGCAAGCTGGAGTAACTGAGCGCTAAACAGGAGCAAAGAGCAAACAGGAGTAACTGAGCACTAAACAGGAGCAAAGAGCAAACTGGAGAATCTGAGCACTAAACAGAAGCAAAGAGCAAACAGGAGTAACTGAACACTAGACAGAAGCAAAGAGCAAACTGGAGTAACTGAGCAGTAACCAGGAGCAAAGAGCAAACCGGAGTAACTAAACACTAACCAGGACCAAAGAGCAAACTGGAGTAACTGAGCAAGAAACAGGAGCAAAGAACAAACTGGAGTAACTGAGCAATAATAGGAGCAAAGGGCAGACCGGAGTAAATGGGCACTAAACAAGAGCAAACTGGAGTAACTGAGAGCTAAACAGGAACAAACTGGAGTAACTAAGCACGAAACAGGAGCAAAGAGCAATTTGGAGTATATGAGCTGTAAACAGGAATGAGGAGCAAACTGGAGTAACTGAGCACTAAACAGGAGCAAAGAGCAAACTGCAGTAAGTGAGCACTAAACGGGAGCAAAGAGCAAACTGGAATTACTGAGCATTAAACTGGAGCAAACTGAAGTAACTGAGCACTAAACAGGGGCAAGTAGCAATCTGGAGTAAGTGAGCACTAAATGGAAGCAAACAGGAGGAACTGAGCATTAAATAGGAGTAAGTAGCAAACTGTGGTAACTGAACACTAAACAGGAGCAAAGAGCAAACTGGAGTAACTGAGCATTAAACAGTATCCAACAGCAAAGTGGAGTAACTGAGAACTAAACAGGAGCAAAGATCAAACTGGAGCAATTGAACATTAAATAGGAGTAAGTAGAAAACTGTGGTAACTGAGCACTAAACAGGAGCAAAGAGCAAACTGGTGTAAATGAGCACTAAACAGGAGCAAAGAGCAAACTGGAGTAACTGAGTGCTAAACAGAAGCAAACTGAAGTAACTGAGCACTAAACAGTAGCAAAGAGCAAACTGGAGTAATTGAGTGCTGAACAGGAGCAAACTGGAGTAACTGAGCACTAAACAGGAGCAATGAGCAATTTTGAGTATATGAACTTTAAACAGGAATGAGGAGCAAACTGGAGTAACTGAGCACTAAACAGGAGCAAAGAGCAAACTGGAGTGACTGAGTGCTAAACAGGAGCAAACTGAAGCAACTGAGCTCTAAACAGGAGCACAGAGCAAACTGGAGTCACTGAGTATTAAACAGGGGCAAGTAGCAAGCTGGAGTAACTGAGCACTAAACAGGAGCAAAGAGCAAACAGGAGTAACTGAGCACTAAACAGGAGCAAAGAGCAAACTGGAGAATCTGAGCACTAAACAGAAGCAAAGAGCAAACAGGAGTAACTGAACACTAGACAGAAGCAAAGAGCAAACTGGAGTAACTGAGCAGTAACCAGGAGCAAAGAGCAAACCGGAGTAACTAAACACTAACCAGGACCAAAGAGCAAACTGGAGTACCTGAGCACGAAACAGGAGCAAAGAACAAACTGGAGTAACTGAGCAATAATAGGAGCAAAGGGCAGACCGGAGTAAATGGGCACTAAACAAGAGCAAACTGGAGTAACTGAGAGCTAAACAGGAACAAACTGGAGTAACTAAGCACGAAACAGGAGCAAAGAGCAATTTGGAGTATATGAGCTGTAAACAGGAATGAGGAGCAAACTGGAGTAACTGAGCACTAAACAGGGGCAAGTAGCAAGCTGGAGTAAGTGAGCACTAAATGGAAGCAAAGAGCAAACTGGAGAACATGAGCATTAAACGGAAGCAAAGAGCAAACAGGAGTAACTGAGCACTAGACAGTAGCAAAGAGCAAACTGGAGGAACTTAGCATTAAACAGAATTAAAGAGCAAATAGGAGTAACTGAACACTAAACCGGAGCAAAGAGCAAACTGGAGTAACTGAGTACTAAACAGGACCAAAGAGCAAACTAGTAACTGAGCACTAGACAGAAGCAAAGCACAAACTGGAGTAACTGAGCACTAAACAGGAGCAAAGAGCAAACCGGAGTAACTGAACAATAACCAGGATCAAAGAGCAAACTGGAGTAACTGAGCACTAAACAGGAGCAAAGAACAAACTGGAGTAACTGAGCATTAAATAGGAGCAAAGGGCAGACCGGAGTAAATGGGCACTAAACAAGAGCAAGCTGTAGTAACTGAGCATAAAAGAGGATCCAATAGCAAACTGGAATAACTGAGCACTAAACAGGAGCAAAGAGCAAACAGGAGGAACTGAGCATTAAACAGGAGCAAAGAGCAAACAGTGGTAACTGAGCACTAAACAGGAGCAAAGAGCAAACCAGAGTAACTGAGCATTAAACAGTATCCAACAGCAAAGTGGAGTAACTGAGAACTAAACAGGAGCAAAGATCAAACTGGAGCAATTGAACATTAAATAGGAGCTCAGAGCACACTGGAATAATTGAGCACCAACCAAGAGCAACATCAAACAACTGAGTATTCAACAGAATCAAATAGCAAACTGGAGTAACTGAGCACTAAACAGGAGCAAAGAGCAATTTGGAGTATATGAGCCGTAAACAGGAATGAGGAGCAAACTGGAGTAACTGAGCACTAAACAGGAGCAAAGAGCAAACTGGAGTAAGTGAGCACTAAACGGGAGCAAAGAGCAAACTGGAGTTACTGAGCATTAAACCGGAGCAAACTGAAGTAACTGAGCACTAAACAGGGGCAAGTAGCAAGCTGGAGTAAGTGAGCACTAAACGGAAGCAAAGAGCAAACTGGAGAACCTGAGCATTAAACGGAAGCAAAGAGCCAACATGAGTAACTTAGCACTAGACAGTAGCAAAGAGCAAACTGGAGGAACTTAGCATTAAACAGAATTAAAGAGCAAATAGGAGTAACAGAACACTAAGCCGGAGCAAAGAGCAAACTGGAGTAACTGAGTACTAAACAGGACCAAAGAGCAAACTGTTGTAACTGAGCACTAGACAGAAGGAAAGAGAAAACTGGAGTAACTGATCACTAAACAGTAGCAAAGAGCAAACCGGAGTAACTGAACAATAACCAGGACCAAAGAGCAAACTGGAGTAACTGAGCACGAAACAGGAGCAAAGAGCCAACTGGAGTAACTGAGCACTAAACCGCAGCAAAGAGCAAACTGGAGTAAATGAGCATTAAACAGGACTGAGTAGCAAACTGGAGTCACTGAGCACTAAACAGGAGCAAAGAGCAAACTGGAGTAACTGAGCACTAAACAGGAGCAAAGATCAAACTGTAGTAACTGAGTACTAAACAGGACCAAAGAATAAACTGGAGTAACTGAGCACTAGACAGGAGCAAAGACCAAACTGGAGGAACTTAGCATTAAATAGAATTAAAGAGAAAACCGGAGTAAGTCAGCACTAAACAAGAGCAAAGAGCAAACCGGTGTAACTGAACACTAAAGAGGACCAAAGAGCAAACTGGAGTAACTGAGCACCAAACAGGAGCAAAGAATAACCTGGAGGTTAAGAAAATTAAACAGGAGCAAACTGGAGTAACTGAGCATTAAGTAGGAGCAAAGGGCAGACTGGAGTAAATGGGCACTAAACAAGAGCAAACTGGAGTTACTGAGCATGAAACAGGATCAAATAGCAAACTGGAATTACTGAGCACTAAACCGCAGCAAAGAGCAAACTGGAGTAAATGAGCATTAAACAGGACTGAGTAGCAAACAGGAGTCACTGAGCACTAAACAGGAGCAAAGAGCAAACTGGAGTAACTGAGCACTAAACAGGAGCAAAGAGCAAACTGTAGTAACTGAGTACTAAACAGGACCAAAGAACATAATGGAGTAACTGAGCACTAGACAGGAGCAAAGACCAAACTGGAGGAACTTAGTATTAAATAGGTTAAAAGAGAAAACCGGAGTAAGTGAGCACTAAACAAGAGCAAAGAGCAAACCGGTGTAACTGAACACTAAAGAGGACCAAAGAGCAAACTGGAGTAACTGAGCACTAAACAGGAGCAAAGAACAAACTGGAGGTAAAGACCATTAAACAGGAGCAAACTGGAGTAACTGAGCATTAAGTAGGAGCAAAGGGCAGACCGGAGTAAATGGGCACTAAACAAGAGCAAACTGGAGTAACTGAGCATTAAACAGGAGCAAATAGCAAACTGGAGTAACTGAGCATTAAACAGGACTGAGTAGCAAACTGGTGTAACTGAGCACTAAACAGGAGCAAAGAGCAAACTAGAGTAACTGAGCATTACACAGGAATTGAGCAGCAAACCTGAGTAACTGAGCAATAAACAGGAGCAAACAGCAAACTGGAGTAACTGAGAATTAAACCGGAGGAAAGAGAAAATTGAAATAATTGAGCACTGAACAGGAGCAAACTGGAGTCACTGAGCACTAAACAAGAGATAAGAGCAAACTGGAGCAACTGAGCATTAAACAGGATTGAGTTGCAAATTGAAGTAACTGAGCACTAAACAGGAGGAAAAAGCAAACTGGAGTAAGTGAGCACTAAACAGCAGTGAGTAGCAAACTAGAGCAATTGTGTATTAAACAGGGGTGAGTAGCAAACTGGAGTAACTGAGTGCAAAACAGGAGCAAAGAGCATACTGGAGTAAGTGAGTGCTAAACAGGAGCAAATAGCAACTGAGCATTAAACAGGATCAAATAGCAACGGAGTAATGGAGCAGTAAAGAGGAGCAAAGAACAAACTGGAGCAACTGATCATTAAAATGGAGCAAGTAGGAAACTTGAGTAATGGAGCATTAAACAGCAGAGAGTAGCAAACTGGAGTAACTGAGCACCAAACAGGAGCAAAGAATAACCTGGAGGTAAAGAGCATTAAACAGGAGCAAACTGGAGTAACTGAGCATTAAGTAGGAGCAAAGGGCAGACTGGAGTAAATGGGCACTAAACAAGAGCAAACTGGAGTTACTGAGCATGAAACAGGATCAAATAGCAAACTGGAATTACTGAGCACTAAACCGCAGCAAAGAGCAAACTGGAGTAAATGAGCATTAAACAGGACTGGGTAGCAAACAGGAGTCACTGAGCACTAAACAGGAGCAAAGAGCAAACTGGAGTAACTGAGCACTCAACAGGAGCAAAGAGCAAACTGTAGTAACTGAGTACTAAACAGGACCAAAGAACATACTGGAGTAACTGAGCACTAGACAGGAGCAAAGACCAAACTGGAGGAACTTAGTATTAAATAGGTTAAAAGAGAAAACCGGAGTAAGTGAGCACTAAACAAGAGCAAAGAGCAAACCGGTGTAACTGAACACTAAAGAGGACCAAAGAGCAAACTGGAGTAACTGAGCACCAAACAGGAGCAAAGAACAAACTGGAGGTAAAGACCATTAAACAGGAGCAAACTGGAGTAACTGAGCATTAAGTAGGAGCAAAGGGCAGACCGGAGTAAATGGGCACTAAACAAGAGCAAACTGAAGTAACTGAGCATTAAACAGGAGCAAAAAGCAAACTGGAGTAACTGAGCATTAAACAGGACTGAGTAGCAAACTGGTGTAACTGAGCACTAAACAGGAGCAAAGAGCAAACTAGAGTAACTGAGCATTACACAGGAATTGAGCAGCAAACCTGAGTAACTGAGCAATGAACAGGAGCAAACAGCAAACTGGAGTAACTGAGAATTAAACCGGAGGAAAGAGAAAATTGAAATAATTGAGCACTGAACAGGAGCAAACTGGAGTCACTGAGCACTAAACAAGAGATAAGAGCAAACTGGAGCAACTGAGCATTAAACAGGATTGAGTTGCAAACTGTAGTAACTGAGCACTAAACAGGAGGAAAAAGCAAACTGGAGTAAGTGAGCACTAAACAGCAGTGAGTAGCAAACTAGAGCAATTGTGTATTAAACAGGGGTGAGTAGCAAACTGGAGTAACTGAGTGCAAAACAGGAGCAAAGAGCATACTGGAGTAAGTGAGTGCTAAACAGGAGCAAATAGCAACTGAGCATTAAACAGGATCAAATAGCAACGGAGTAACGGAGCAGTAAAGAGGAGCAAAGAGCAAACTGGAGCAACTGATCATTAAAATGGAGCAAGTAGCAAACTTGAGTAATGGAGCATTAAACAGGAGAGAGTAGCAAACTGGAGTAACTGAGCACTAAACAGGAGCAAAAAGTAAACCAAAGTAATTGAGCACTAAACAGGAGTGAGTAGCAAACTGGAGTAACTGAGCTCCAAACGGGAGCAAAGAGCAAACTGGAGTAACAGAGTGCTAAACAGGAGCAAGTAGCAATTTGTGGAGTATATGAGCCTTAAACAGGAATGAGGAGCAAACTGGAGTAACTGAGCACCAAACAGCAGTAAAGAGCAATTTGGAGTATATGAGCATTAAACAGGAATGAGGAGCAAACTGGAGTAACTGAGCACTAATCAGGAGCAAAGGGCAAACTGGAGTAACTGAATATTAAACAGGGGCAAGTAGCAAGCTGGAGTAACTGAGCGCTAAACAGGAGCAAAGAGCAAACAGGATTAACTGAGCACTAAACAGGAGCAAAGAGCAAACTGGAGAACCTGAGCAGTAAACGGAAGCAAATAGCAAACAGGAGAAACTGAGCACTAGACAGTAGCAAAGAGCAAACCAGAGTAACTGAGCATTAAGCAGGAGTGAGTAACAAACAGGAGTAAGTGAACACTTAACCGGA
Source organism: Isurus oxyrinchus (assembly GCA_026770705.1). NCBI lineage: Eukaryota > Metazoa > Chordata > Chondrichthyes > Lamniformes > Lamnidae > Isurus > Isurus oxyrinchus. The sequence continues at coordinate 18,388,136 of JANJGN010000016.1, read as the reverse complement.
GCAACAAGCAAACTGGAGTAACTGAACACTGAACAGGATCAAAGAGCAAACTGGAGGAACTGAGCACTAAACAGGAGCAAAGAGCAAACTGGAGTAACTGAACACTGAACAGGATCAAAGAGCAAACTGGAGTAACTGAGTACTAAACAGGACCAAGAACAAACTAGAGGTACTGAGCATTAAACAGGAGCAAACTGGAGTAACTGAGCATTAAATAGGAGCAAAGGGCAGACTGGGGTAAATGGGCACTAATCAAGGGCAAGCTGGAGTTACTGAGTATTAAACAGGATCACATAGCAAACTGGAATTACTGAGCACTAAACCGCAGCAAAGAGCAAACTGGAGTAAATGAGCATTAAACAGGACTGAGTAGCAAACAGGAGTCACTGAGCACTAAACAGGACCAAAGAGCAAACTGGACTAACTGAGCACCAAACAGGAGCAAAGAACAAACTGGAGGTAAAGAGCATTAAACAGGAGCAAACTGGAGTAACTGAGCATTAAGTAGGAGCAAAGGGCAGACCGGAGTAAATGGGCACTAAACAAGAGCAAACTGGAGTAACTGAGCATTAAACAGGAGCAAATAGCAAACTGGAGTAACTGAGCATTAAACAGGACTGAGTAGCAAACTGGTGTAACTGAGCACTAAACAGGAGCAAAGAACAAACTAGAGTAACTGAGCATTACACAGGGATTGAGCAGCAAACCTGAGTAACTGAGCAATAAACAGGAGCAAACAGTAAACTGGAGTAACTGAGCATTAAACCGGAGGAAAGAGCAAATTAGAGTAACTGAGCACGAAACAGGAGCAAAATGGAAAAACTGAGCATTAAACAGGATCAAATAGCAAACTAGAGTAACTGAGCACCAAACAGGAGCAAAGAGCAAACTATAGTAACTGACCATTAAACGGGATCAAAGAGCAAACTGGAGTAACTGAGCAGTAATCAGGAGCGAATTGGAGTAACTGAGCATTAAATAGGAGCAAAGAGCAAAATGGAGAATCTGAGCACATAACCAGAGCAAACTGGAACAAATGAGCATTAAACAGAATCAAATAGCAAACTGGAGTCACTAAACTGGAGCAAAGAGCAAACTGGAGAACCTGAGCAGTAAACAGAAGCAAAGAGCAAACAGGAGTAACTGAGCACTAGACAGTAGCAAAGAGCAAATTGGAGGAACTTAGCATTAAACAGGATTAAAGAGCAAACCGGAGTAACTGAGCATTAAGCAGGAGTGCGTAACAAACTGGAGTAACTGAGCACTAAACAGGAGCAAAGATCAAACTGTAGTAACTGAGTACTAAACAGGACCAAAGAATAAACTGGAGTAACTGAGCACTAGACAGGAGCAAAGACCAAACTGGAGGAACTTAGCATTAAATAGAATTGAAGAGAAAACCGGAGTAAGTCAGCACTAAACAAGAGCAAAGAGCAAACCGGTGTAACTGAACACTAAAGAGGACCAAAGAGCAAACTGGAGTAACTGAGCACCAAACAGGAGCAAAGAATAACCTGGAGGTAAAGAGCATTAAACAGGAGCAAACTGGAGTAACTGAGCATTAAGTAGGAGCAAAGGGCAGACTGGAGTAAATGGGCACTAAACAAGAGCAAACTGGAGTTACTGAGCATGAAACAGGATCAAATAGCAAACTGGAATTACTGAGCACTAAACCGCAGCAAAGAGCAAACTGGAGTAAATGAGCATTAAACAGGACTGGGTAGCAAACAGGAGTCACTGAGCACTAAACAGGAGCAAAGAGCAAACTGGAGTAACTGAGCACTCAACAGGAGCAAAGAGCAAACTGTAGTAACTGAGTACTAAACAGGACCAAAGAACATACTGGAGTAACTGAGCACTAGACAGGAGCAAAGACCAAACTGGAGGAACTTAGTATTAAATAGGTTAAAAGAGAAAACCGGAGTAAGTGAGCACTAAACAAGAGCAAAGAGCAAACCGGTGTAACTGAACACTAAAGAGGACCAAAGAGCAAACTGGAGTAACTGAGCAACAAACAGGAGCAAAGAACAAACTGGAGGTAAAGACCATTAAACAGGAGCAAACTGGAGTAACTGAGCATTAAGTAGGAGCAAAGGGCAGACCGGAGTAAATGGGCACTAAACAAGAGCAAACTGAAGTAACTGAGCATTAAACAGGAGCAAATAGCAAACTGGAGTAACTGAGCATTAAACAGGACTGAGTAGCAAACTGGTGTAACTGAGCACTAAACAGGAGCAAAGAGCAAACTAGAGTAACTGAGCATTACACAGGAATTGAGCAGCAAACCTGAGTAACTGAGCAATGAACAGGAGCAAACAGCAAACTGGAGTAACTGAGAATTAAACCGGAGGAAAGAGAAAATTGAAATAATTGAGCACTGAACAGGAGCAAACTGGAGTCACTGAGCACTAAACAAGAGATAAGAGCAAACTGGAGCAACTGAGCATTAAACAGGATTGAGTTGCAAACTGTAGTAACTGAGCACTAAACAGGAGGAAAAAGCAAACTGGAGTAAGTGAGCACTAAACAGCAGTGAGTAGCAAACTAGAGCAATTGTGTATTAAACAGGGGTGAGTAGCAAACTGGAGTAACTGAGTGCAAAACAGGAGCAAAGAGCATACTGGAGTAAGTGAGTGCTAAACAGGAGCAAATAGCAACTGAGCATTAAACAGGATCAAATAGCAACGGAGTAACGGAGCAGTAAAGAGGAGCAAAGAGCAAACTGGAGCAACTGATCATTAAAATGGAGCAAGTAGCAAACTTGAGTAATGGAGCATTAAACAGGAGAGAGTAGCAAACTGGAGTAACTGAGCACTAAACAGGAGCAAAAAGTAAACCAAAGTAATTGAGCACTAAACAGGAGTGAGTAGCAAACTGGAGTAACTGAGCTCCAAACGGGAGCAAAGAGCAAACTGGAGTAACAGAGTGCTAAACAGGAGCAAGTAGCAATTTGTGGAGTATATGAGCCTTAAACAGGAATGAGGAGCAAACTGGAGTAACTGAGCACCAAACAGCAGTAAAGAGCAATTTGGAGTATATGAGCATTAAACAGGAATGAGGAGCAAACTGGAGTAACTGAGCACTAATCAGGAGCAAAGGGCAAACTGGAGTAACTGAATATTAAACAGGGGCAAGTAGCAAGCTGGAGTAACTGAGCGCTAAACAGGAGCAAAGAGCAAACAGGATTAACTGAGCACTAAACAGGAGCAAAGAGCAAACTGGAGAACCTGAGCAGTAAACGGAAGCAAAGAGCAAACAGGAGTAACTGAGCACTAGACAGTAGCAAAGAGCAAACCAGAGTAACTGAGCATTAAGCAGGAGTGAGTAACAAACAGGAGTAACTGAACACTTAACCGGAGCAACAAGCAAACTGGAGTAACTGAACACTGAACAGGATCAAAGAGCAAACTGGAGGAACTGAGCACTAAACAGGAGCAAAGAGCAAACTGGAGTAACTGAACACTGAAGAGGATCAAAGAGCAAACTGGAGTAACTGAGTACTAAACAGGACCAAAGAACAAACTATAGGTACTGAGCATTAAACAGGAGCAAACTGGAGTAACTGAGCATTACATAGGAGCAAAGGGCAGACTGGGGTAAATGGGCACTAATCAAGAGCAAGCTGGAGTTACTGAGTATTAAACAGGATCACATAGCAAACTGGAATTACTGAGCACTAAACCGCAGCAAAGAGCAAACTGGAGTAAATGAGCATTAAACAGGACTGAGTAGCAAACAGGTGTCACTGAGCACTAAACAGGACCAAAGAGCAAACTGGACTAACTGAGCACCAAACAGGAGCAAAGAACAAACTGGAGGTAAAGAGCATTAAACAGGAGCAAACTGGAGTAACTGAGCATTAAGTAGGAGCAAAGGGCAGACCGGAGTAAATGGGCACTAAACAAGAGCAAACTGGAGTAACTGAGCATTAAACAGGAGCAAATAGCAAACTGGAGTAACTGAGCATTAAACAGGACTGAGTAGCAAACTGGTGTAACTGAGCACTAAACAGGAGCAATGAACAAACTAGAGTAACTGAGCATTACACAGGGATTGAGCAGCAAACCTGAGTAACTGAGCAATAAACAGGAGCAAACAGTAAACTGGAGTAACTGAGCATTAAACCGAAGGAAAGAGCAAATTAGAGTAACTGAGCATGAAACAGGAGCAAAATGGAAAAACTGAGCATTAAACAGGATCAAATAGCGAACTAGAGTAACTGAGCACCAAACAGGAGCAAAGAGCAAACTATAGTAACTGACCATTAAACGGGATCAAAGAGCAAACTGGAGTAACTGAGCAGTAATCAGGAGCGAATTGGAGTAACTGAGCATTAAATAGGAGCAAAGAGCAAAATGGAGAATCTGAGCACATAACCAGAGCAAACTGGAACAAATGAGCATTAAACAGAATCAAATAGCAAACTGGAGTCACTAAACTGGAGCAAAGAGCAAACTGGAGAACCTGAGCAGTAAACAGAAGCAAAGAGCAAACAGGAGTAACTGAGCACTAGACAGTAGCAAAGAGCAAATTGGAGGAACTTAGCATTAAACAGGATTAAAGAGCAAACCGGAGTAACTGAGCATTAAGCAGGAGTGCGTAACAAACTGGAGTAACTGAACACTAAACCGGAGCAAAGAGCAAACTGGAGTAATTGAGCACTAAACAGGAGCAAAGAGCAAACTGGAGTAACTGAGCACTAAACCGCAGCAAAGAGCAAACTGGAGTAAATCAGCATTAAACAGGACTGAGTAGCAAACTGGAGTCACTGAGCACTAAACAGGAGCAAAGAGCAAACTGGAGTCACTGAGCACTAAACAGGAGCAAAGAGCAAACTGGAGTAACTGAGCACTAAACAGGAGCAAAGATCAAACTGTAGTAACTGAGTACTAAACAGGACCAAAGAATAAACTGGAGTAACTGAGCACTAGACAGGAGCAAAGACCAAACTGGAGGAACTTAGCATTAAATAGAATTAAAGAGAAAACCGGAGTAAGTCAGCACTAAACAAGAGCAAAGAGCAAACCGGTGTAACTGAACACTAAAGAGGACCAAAGAGCAAACTGGAGTAACTGAGCACCAAACAGGAGCAAAGAACAAACTGGAGGTAAAGAGCATTAAACAGGAGCAAACTGGAGTAACTGAGCATTAAGTAGGAGGAAAGGGCAGACTGGAGTAAATGGGCACTAAACAAGAGCAAACTGGAGTTACTGAGCATGAAACAGGATCAAATAGAAAACTGGAATTACTGAGCACTAAACCGCAGCAAAGAGCAAACTGGAGTAAATGAGCATTAAACAGGACTGAGTAGCAAACAGGAGTCACTGAGCACTAAACAGGAGCAAAGAGCAAACTGTAGTAACTGAGTACTAAACAGGACCAAAGAACATACTGGAGTAACTGAGCACTAGACAGGAGCAAAGACCAAACTGGAGGAACTTAGTATTAAATAGGTTAAAAGAGAAAACCGGAGTAAGTGAGCACTAAACAAGAGCAAAGAGCAAACCGGTGTAACTGAACACTAAAGAGGACCAAAGAGCAAACTGGAGTAACTGAGCACCAAACAGGAGCAAAGAACAAACTGGAGGTAAAGACCATTAAACAGGAGCAAACTGGAGTAACTGAGCATTAAGTAGGAGCAAAGGGCAGACCGGAGTAAATGGGCACTAAACAAGAGCAAACTGGAGTAACTGAGCATTAAACAGGAGCAAATAGCAAACTGGAGTAACTGAGCATTAAACAGGACTGAGTAGCAAACTGGTGTAACTGAGCACTAAACAGGAGCAAAGAGCAAACTAGAGTAACTGAGCATTACACAGGAATTGAGCAGCAAATCTGAGTAACTGAGCAATAAACAGGAGCAAACAGCAAACTGGAGTAACTGAGAATTAAACCGGAGGAAAGAGAAAATTGAAATAATTGAGCACTGAACAGGAGCAAACTGGAGTCACTGAGCACTAAACAAGAGATAAGAGCAAACTGGAGCAACTGAGCATTAAACAGGATTGAGTTGCAAACTGTAGTAACTGAGCACTAAACAGGAGGAAAAAGCAAACTGGAGTAAGTGAGCACTAAACAGCAGTGAGTAGCAAACTAGAGCAATTGTGTATTAAACAGGGGTGAGTAGCAAACTGGAGTAACTGAGTGCAAAACAGGAGCAAAGAGCATATTGGAGTAAGTGAGTGCTAAACAGGAGCAAATAGCAACTGAGCATTAAACAGGATCAAATAGGAACGGAGTAACGGAGCAGTAAAGAGGAGCAAAGAGCAAACTGGAGCAACTGATCATTAAAATGGAGCAAGTAGCAAACTTGAGTAATGGAGCATTAAACAGGAGAGAGTAGCAAACTGGAGTAACTGAGCACTAAACAGGAGCAAAAAGTAAACCAAAGTAATTGAGCACTAAACAGGAGTGAGTAGCAAACTGGAGTAACTGAGCTCCAAACGGGAGCAAAGAGCAAACTGGAGTAACAGAGTGCTAAACAGGAGCAAGTAGCAATTTGGAGTATATGAGCCTTAAACAGGAATGAGGAGCAAACTGGAGTAACTGAGCACCAAACAGCAGTAAAGAGCAATTTGGAGTATATGAGCATTAAACAGGAATGAGGAGCAAACTGGAGTAAATGAGCACTAATCAGGAGCAAAGGGCAAACTGGAGTAACTGAATATTAAACAGGGGCAAGTAGCAAGCTGGAGTAACTGAGCGCTAAACAGGAGCAAAGAGCAAACAGGATTAACTGAGCACTAAACAGGAGCAAAGAGCAAACTGGAGAACCTGAGCAGTAAACGGAAGCAAAGAGCAAACAGGAGTAACTGAGCACTAGACAGTAGCAAAGAGCAAACCAGAGTAACTGAGCATTAAGCAGGAGTGAGTAACAAACAGGAGTAACTGAACACTTAACCGGAGCAACAAGCAAACTGGAGTAACTGAACACTGAACAGGATCAAAGAGCAAACTGGAGGAACTGAGCACTAAACAGGAGCAAAGAGCAAACTGGAGTAACTGAACACTGAAGAGGATCAAAGAGCAAACTGGAGTAACTGAGTACTAAACAGGACCAAAGAACAAACTAGAGGTACTGAGCATTAAACAGGAGCAAACTGGAGTAACTGAGCATTAAATAGGAGCAAAGGGCAGACTGGGGTAAATGGGCACTAATCAAGGGCAAGCTGGAGTTACTGAGTATTAAACAGGATCACATAGCAAACTGGAATTACTGAGCACTAAACCGCAGCAAAGAGCAAACTGGAGTAAATGAGCATTAAACAGGACTGAGTAGCAAACAGGTGTCACTGAGCACTAAACAGGACCAAAGAGCAAACTGGACTAACTGAGCACCAAACAGGAGCAAAGAACAAACTGGAGGTAAAGAGAATTAAACAGGAGCAAACTGGAGTAACTGAGCATTAAGTAGGAGCAAAGGGCAGACCGGAGTAAATGGGCACTAAACAAGAGCAAACTGGAGTAACTGAGCATTAAACAGGAGCAAATAGCAAACTGGAGTAACTGAGCATTAAACAGGACTGAGTAGCAAACTGGTGTAACTGAGCACTAAACAGGAGCAAAGAACAAACTAGAGTAACTGAGCATTACACAGGGATTGAGCAGCAAACCTGAGTAACTGAGCAATAAACAGGAGCAAACAGTAAACTGGAGTAACTGAGCATTAAACCGGAGGAAAGAGCAAATTAGAGTAACTGAGCACGAAACAGGAGCAAAATGGAAAAACTGAGCATTAAACAGGATCAAATAGCAAACTAGAGTAACTGAGCACCAAACAGGAGCAAAGAGCAAACTATAGTAACTGACCATTAAACGGGATCAAAGAGCAAACTGGAGTAACTGAGCAGTAATCAGGAGCGAATTGGAGTAACTGAGCATTAAATAGGAGCAAAGAGCAAAATGGAGAATCTGAGCACATAACCAGAGCAAACTGGAACAAATGAGCATTAAACAGAATCAAATAGCAAACTGGAGTCACTAAACTGGAGCAAAGAGCAAACTGGAGAACCTGAGCAGTAAACAGAAGCAAAGAGCAAACAGGAGTAACTGAGCACTAGACAGTAGCAAAGAGCAAATTGGAGGAACTTAGCATTAAACAGGATTAAAGAGCAAACCGGAGTAACTGAGCATTAAGCAGGAGTGCGTAACAAACTGGAGTAACTGAGCACTAAACAGGAGCAAAGATCAAACTGTAGTAACTGAGTACTAAACAGGACCAAAGAATAAACTGGAGTAACTGAGCACTAGACAGGAGCAAAGACCAAACTGGAGGAACTTAGCATTAAATAGAATTGAAGAGAAAACCGGAGTAAGTCAGCACTAAACAAGAGCAAAGAGCAAACCGGTGTAACTGAACACTAAAGAGGACCAAAGAGCAAACTGGAGTAACTGAGCACCAAACAGGAGCAAAGAATAACCTGGAGGTAAAGAGCATTAAACAGGAGCAAACTGGAGTAACTGAGCATTAAGTAGGAGCAAAGGGCAGACTGGAGTAAATGGGCACTAAACAAGAGCAAACTGGAGTTACTGAGCATGAAACAGGATCAAATAGCAAACTGGAATTACTGAGCACTAAACCGCAGCAAAGAGCAAACTGGAGTAAATGAGCATTAAACAGGACTGGGTAGCAAACAGGAGTCACTGAGCACTAAACAGGAGCAAAGAGCAAACTGGAGTAACTGAGCACCAAACAGGAGCAAAGAACAAACTGGAGGTAAAGACCATTAAACAGGAGCAAACTGGAGTAACTGAGCATTAAGTAGGAGCAAAGGGCAGACCGGAGTAAATGGGCACTAAACAAGAGCAAACTGGAGTAACTGAGCATTAAACAGGAGCAAATAGCAAACTGGAGTAACTGAGAATTAAACAGGACTGAGTAGCAAACTGGTGTAACTGAGCACTAAACAGGAGCAAAGAGCAAACTAGAGTAACTGAGCATTACACAGGAATTGAGCAGCAAATCTGAGTAACTGAGCAATAAACAGGAGCAAACAGCAAACTGGAGTAACTGAGAATTAAACCGGAGGAAAGAGAAAATTGAAATAATTGAGCACTGAACAGGAGCAAACTGGAGTCACTGAGCACTAAACAAGAGATAAGAGCAAACTGGAGCAACTGAGCATTAAACAGGATTGAGTTGCAAACTGTAGTAACTGAGCACTAAACAGGAGGAAAAAGCAAACTGGAGTAAGTGAGCACTAAACAGCAGTGAGTAGCAAACTAGAGCAATTGTGTATTAAACAGGGGTGAGTAGCAAACTGGAGTAACTGAGTGCAAAACAGGAGCAAAGAGCATACTGGAGTAAGTGAGTGCTAAACAGGAGCAAATAGCAACTGAGCATTAAACAGGATCAAATAGCAACGGAGTAACGGAGCAGTAAAGAGGAGCAAAGAGCAAACTGGAGCAACTGATCATTAAAATGGAGCAAGTAGCAAACTTGAGTAATGGAGCATTAAACAGGAGAGAGTAGCAAACTGGAGTAACTGAGCACTAAACAGGAGCAAAAAGTAAACCAAAGTAATTGAGCACTAAACAGGAGTGAGTAGCAAACTGGAGTAACTGAGCTCCAAACGGGAGCAAGGAGCAAACTGGAGTAACAGAGTGCTAAACAGGAGCAAGTAGCAATTTGGAGTATATGAGCCTTAAACAGGAATGAGGAGCAAACTGGAGTAACTGAGCACCAAACAGCAGTAAAGAGCAATTTGGAGTATATGAGCATTAAACAGGAATGAGGAGCAAACTGGAGTAAATGAGCACTAATCAGGAGCAAAGGGCAAACTGGAGTAACTGAATATTAAACAGGGGCAAGTAGCAAGCTGGAGTAACTGAGCGCTAAACAGGAGCAAAGAGCAAACAGGATTAACTGAGCACTAAACAGGAGCAAAGAGCAAACTGGAGAACCTGAGCAGTAAACGGAAGCAAAGAGCAAACAGGAGTGACTGAGCACTAGACAGTAGCAAAGAGCAAACCAGAGTAACTGAGCATTAAGCAGGAGTGAGTAACAAACAGGAGTAACTGAACACTTAACCGGAGCAACAAGCAAACTGGAGTAACTGAACACTGAACAGGATCAAAGAGCAAACTGGAGGAACTGAGCACTAAACAGGAGCAAAGAGCAAACTGGAGTAACTGAACACTGAAGAGGATCAAAGAGCAAACTGGAGTAACTGAGTACTAAACAGGACCAAAGAACAAACTATAGGTACTGAGCATTAAACAGGAGCAAACTGGAGTAACTGAGCATTACATAGGAGCAAAGGGCAGACTGGGGTAAATGGGCACTAATCAAGAGCAAGCTGGAGTTACTGAGTATTAAACAGGATCACATAGCAAACTGGAATTACTGAGCACTAAACCGCAGCAAAGAGCAAACTGGAGTAAATGAGCATTAAACAGGACTGAGTAGCAAACAGGTGTCACTGAGCACTAAACAGGACCAAAGAGCAAACTGGACTAACTGAGCACCAAACAGGAGCAAAGAACAAACTGGAGGTAAAGAGCATTAAACAGGAGCAAACTGGAGTAACTGAGCATTAAGTAGGAGCAAAGGGCAGACCGGAGTAAATGGGCACTAAACAAGAGCAAACTGGAGTAACTGAGCATTAAACAGGAGCAAATAGCAAACTGGAGTAACTGAGCATTAAACAGGACTGAGTAGCAAACTGGTGTAACTGAGCACTAAACAGGAGCAATGAACAAACTAGAGTAACTGAGCATTACACAGGGATTGAGCAGCAAACCTGAGTAACTGAGCAATAAACAGGAGCAAACAGTAAACTGGAGTAACTGAGCATTAAACCGAAGGAAAGAGCAAATTAGAGTAACTGAGCATGAAACAGGAGCAAAATGGAAAAACTGAGCATTAAACAGGATCAAATAGCGAACTAGAGTAACTGAGCACCAAACAGGAGCAAAGAGCAAACTATAGTAACTGACCATTAAACGGGATCAAAGAGCAAACTGGAGTAACTGAGCAGTAATCAGGAGCGAATTGGAGTAACTGAGCATTAAATAGGAGCAAAGAGCAAAATGGAGAATCTGAGCACATAACCAGAGCAAACTGGAACAAATGAGCATTAAACAGAATCAAATAGCAAACTGGAGTCACTAAACTGGAGCAAAGAGCAAACTGGAGAACCTGAGCAGTAAACAGAAGCAAAGAGCAAACAGGAGTAACTGAGCACTAGACAGTAGCAAAGAGCAAATTGGAGGAACTTAGCATTAAACAGGATTAAAGAGCAAACCAGAGTAACTGAGCATTAAGCAGGAGTGCGTAACAAACTGGAGTAACTGAACACTAAACCGGAGCAAAGAGCAAACTGGAGTAATTGAGCACTAAACAGGAGCAAAGAGCAAACTGGAGTAACTGAGCACTAAACCGCAGCAAAGAGCAAACTGGAGTAAATGAGCATTAAACAGGACTGAGTAGCAAACTGGAGTCACTGAGCACTAAACAGGAGCAAAGAGCAAACTGGAGTCACTGAGCACTAAACAGGAGCAAAGAGCAAACTGGAGTAACTGAGCACTAAACAGGAGCAAAGATCAAACTGTAGTAACTGAGTACTAAACAGGACCAAAGAATAAACTGGAGTAACTGAGCACTAGACAGGAGCAAAGACCAAACTGGAGGAACTTAGCATTAAATAGAATTAAAGAGAAAACCGGAGTAAGTCAGCACTAAACAAGAGCAAAGAGCAAACCGGTGTAACTGAACACTAAAGAGGACCAAAGAGCAAACTGGAGTTACTGAGCACCAAACAGGAGCAAAGAATAGCCTGGAGGTAAAGAGCATTAAACAGGAGCAAACTGGAGTAACTGAGCATTAAGTAGGAGGAAAGGGCAGACTGGAGTAAATGGGCACTAAACAAGAGCAAACTGGAGTTACTGAGCATGAAACAGGATCAAATAGAAAACTGGAATTACTGAGCACTAAACCGCAGCAAAGAGCAAACTGGAGTAAATGAGCATTAAACAGGACTGAGTAGCAAACAGGAGTCACTGAGCACTAAACAGGAGCAAAGAGCAAACTGTAGTAACTGAGTACTAAACAGGACCAAAGAACATACTGGAGTAACTGAGCACTAGACAGGAGCAAAGACCAAACTGGAGGAACTTAGTATTAAATAGGTTAAAAGAGAAAACCGGAGTAAGTGAGCACTAAACAAGAGCAAAGAGCAAACCGGTGTAACTGAACACTAAAGAGGACCAAAGAGCAAACTGGAGTAACTGAGCACCAAACAGGAGCAAAGAACAAACTGGAGGTAAAGACCATTAAACAGGAGCAAACTGGAGTAACTGAGCATTAAGTAGGAGCAAAGGGCAGACCGGAGTAAATGGGCACTAAACAAGAGCAAACTGGAGTAACTGAGCATTAAACAGGAGCAAATAGCAAACTGGAGTAACTGAGCATTAAACAGGACTGAGTAGCAAACTGGTGTAACTGAGCACTAAACAGGAGCAAAGAGCAAACTAGAGTAACTGAGCATTACACAGGAATTGAGCAGCAAATCTGAGTAACTGAGCAATAAACAGGAGCAAACAGCAAACTGGAGTAACTGAGAATTAAACCGGAGGAAAGAGAAAATTGAAATAATTGAGCACTGAACAGGAGCAAACTGGAGTCACTGAGCACTAAACAAGAGATAAGAGCAAACTGGAGCAACTGAGCATTAAACAGGATTGAGTTGCAAACTGTAGTAACTGAGCACTAAACAGGAGGAAAAAGCAAACTGGAGTAAGTGAGCACTAAACAGCAGTGAGTAGCAAACTAGAGCAATTGTGTATTAAACAGGGGTGAGTAGCAAACTGGAGTAACTGAGTGCAAAACAGGAGCAAAGAGCATACTGGAGTAAGTGAGTGCTAAACAGGAGCAAATAGCAACTGAGCATTAAACAGGATCAAATAGCAACGGAGTAACGGAGCAGTAAAGAGGAGCAAAGAGCAAACTGGAGCAACTGATCATTAAAATGGAGCAAGTAGCAAACTTGAGTAATGGAGCATTAAACAGGAGAGAGTAGCAAACTGGAGTAACTGAGCACTAAACAGGAGCAAAAAGTAAACCAAAGTAATTGAGCACTAAACAGGAGTGAGTAGCAAACTGGAGTAACTGAGCTCCAAACGGGAGCAAAGAGCAAACTGGAGTAACAGAGTGCTAAACAGGAGCAAGTAGCAATTTGGAGTATATGAGCCTTAAACAGGAATGAGGAGCAAACTGGAGTAACTGAGCACCAAACAGCAGTAAAGAGCAATTTGGAGTATATGAGCATTAAACAGGAATGAGGAACAAACTGGAGTAAATGAGCACTAATCAGGAGCAAAGGGCAAACTGGAGTAACTGAATATTAAACAGGGGCAAGTAGCAAGCTGGAGTAACTGAGCGCTAAACAGGAGCAAAGAGCAAACAGGATTAACTGAGCACTAAACAGGAGCAAAGAGCAAACTGGAGAACCTGAGTAGTAAACGGAAGCAAAGAGCAAACAGGAGTAACTGAGCACTAGACAGTAGCAAAGAGCAAACCAGAGTAACTGAGCATTAAGCAGGAGTGAGTAACAAACAGGAGTAAGTGAACACTTAACCGGAGCAACAAGCAAACTGGAGTAACTGAACACTGAACAGGATCAAAGAGCAAACTGGAGGAACTGAGCACTAAACAGGAGCAAAGAGCAAACTGGAGTAACTGAACACTGAACAGGATCAAAGAGCAAACTGGAGTAACTGAGTACTAAACAGGACCAAAGAACAAACTAGAGGTACTGAGCATTAAACAGGAGCAAACTGGAGTAACTGAGCATTAAATAGGAGCAAAGGGCAGACTGGGGTAAATGGGCACTAATCAAGGGCAAGCTGGAGTTACTGAGTATTAAACAGGATCACATAGCAAACTGGAATTACTGAGCACTAAACCGCAGCAAAGAGCAAACTGGAGTAAATGAGCATTAAACAGGACTGAGTAGCAAACAGGTGTCACTGAGCACTAAACAGGACCAAAGAGCAAACTGGACTAACTGAGCACCAAACAGGAGCAAAGAACAAACTGGAGGTAAAGAGCATTAAACAGGAGCAAACTGGAGTAACTGAGCATTAAGTAGGAGCAAAGGGCAGACCGGAGTAAATGGGCACTAAACAAGAGCAAACTGGAGTAACTGAGCATTAAACAGGAGCAAATAGCAAACTGGAGTAACTGAGCATTAAACAGGACTGAGTAGCAAACTGGTGTAACTGAGCACTAAACAGGAGCAAAGAACAAACTAGAGTAACTGAGCATTACACAGGGATTGAGCAGCAAACCTGAGTAACTGAGCAATAAACAGGAGCAAACAGTAAACTGGAGTAACTGAGCATTAAACCGGAGGAAAGAGCAAATTAGAGTAACTGAGCACGAAACAGGAGCAAAATGGAAAAACTGAGCATTAAACAGGATCAAATAGCAAACTAGAGTAACTGAGCACCAAACAGGAGCAAAGAGCAAACTGGAGTAACTGAGCACTAAACAGGAGCAAAGATCAAACTGTAGTAACTGAGTACTAAACAGGACCAAAGAATAAACTGGAGTAACTGAGCACTAGACAGGAGCAAAGACCAAACTGGAGGAACTTAGCATTAAATAGAATTAAAGAGAAAACCGGAGTAAGTCAGCACTAAACAAGAGCAAAGAGCAAACCGGTGTAACTGAACACTAAAGAGGACCAAAGAGCAAACTGGAGTAACTGAGCACCAAACAGGAGCAAAGAATAGCCTGGAGGTAAAGAGCATTAAACAGGAGCAAACTGGAGTAACTGAGCATTAAGTAGGAGGAAAGGGCAGACTGGAGTAAATGGGCACTAAACAAGAGCAAACTGGAGTTACTGAGCATGAAACAGGATCAAATAGAAAACTGGAATTACTGAGCACTAAACCGCAGCAAAGAGCAAACTGGAGTAAATGAGCATTAAACAGGACTGAGTAGCAAACAGGAGTCACTGAGCACTAAACAGGAGCAAAGAGCAAACTGTAGTAACTGAGTACTAAACAGGACCAAAGAACATACTGGAGTAACTGAGCACTAGACAGGAGCAAAGACCAAACTGGAGGAACTTAGTATTAAATAGGTTAAAAGAGAAAACCGGAGTAAGTGAGCACTAAACAAGAGCAAAGAGCAAACCGGTGTAACTGAACACTAAAGAGGACCAAAGAGCAAACTGGAGTAACTGAGCACCAAACAGGAGCAAAGAACAAACTGGAGGTAAAGACCATTAAACAGGAGCAAACTGGAGTAACTGAGCATTAAGTAGGAGCAAAGGGCAGACCGGAGTAAATGGGCACTAAACAAGAGCAAACTGGAGTTACTGAGCATTAAACAGGAGCAAATAGCAAACTGGAGTAACTGAGCATTAAACAGGACTGAGTAGCAAACTGGTGTAACTGAGCACTAAACAGGAGCAAAGAGCAAACTAGAGTAACTGAGCATTACACAGGAATTGAGCAGCAAATCTGAGTAACTGAGCAATAAACAGGAGCAAACAGCAAACTGGAGTAACTGAGAATTAAACCGGAGGAAAGAGAAAATTGAAATAATTGAGCACTGAACAGGAGCAAACTGGAGTCACTGAGCACTAAACAAGAGATAAGAGCAAACTGGAGCAACTGAGCATTAAACAGGATTGAGTTGCAAACTGTAGTAACTGAGCACTAAACAGGAGGAAAAAGCAAACTGGAGTAAGTGAGCACTAAACAGCAGTGAGTAGCAAACTAGAGCAATTGTGTATTAAACAGGGGTGAGTAGCAAACTGGAGTAACTGAGTGCAAAACAGGAGCAAAGAGCATACTGGAGTAAGTGAGTGCTAAACAGGAGCAAATAGCAACTGAGCATTAAACAGGATCAAATAGCAACGGAGTAACGGAGCAGTAAAGAGGAGCAAAGAGCAAACTGGAGCAACTGATCATTAAAATGGAGCAAGTAGCAAACTTGAGTAATGGAGCATTAAACAGGAGAGAGTAGCAAACTGGAGTAACTGAGCACTAAACAGGAGCAAAAAGTAAACCAAAGTAATTGAGCACTAAACAGGAGTGAGTAGCAAACTGGAGTAACTGAGCTCCAAACGGGAGCAAAGAGCAAACTGGAGTAACAGCGTGCTAAACAGGAGCAAGTAGCAATTTGGAGTATATGAGCCTTAAACAGGAATGAGGAGCAAACTGGAGTAACTGAGCACCAAACAGCAGTAAAGAGCAATTTGGAGTATATGAGCATTAAACAGGAATGAGGAGCAAACTGGAGTAAATGAGCACTAATCAGGAGCAAAGGGCAAACTGGAGTAACTGAATATTAAACAGGGGCAAGTAGCAAGCTGGAGTAACTGAGCGCTAAACAGGAGCAAAGAGCAAACAGGATTAACTGAGCACTAAACAGGAGCAAAGAGCAAACTGGAGAACCTGAGCAGTAAACGGAAGCAAAGAGCAAACAGGAGTAACTGAGCACTAGACAGTAGCAAAGAGCAAACCAGAGTAACTGAGCATTAAGCAGGAGTGAGTAACAAACAGGAGTAAGTGAACACTTAACCGGAGCAACAAGCAAACTGGAGTAACTGAACACTGAACAGGATCAAAGAGCAAACTGGAGGAACTGAGCACTAAACAGGAGCAAAGAGCAAACTGGAGTAACTGAACACTGAACAGGATCAAAGAGCAAACTGGAGTAACTGAGTACTAAACAGGACCAAAGAACAAACTAGAGGTACTGAGCATTAAACAGGAGCAAACTGGAGTAACTGAGCATTAAATAGGAGCAAAGGGCAGACTGGGGTAAATGGGCACTAATCAAGGGCAAGCTGGAGTTACTGAGTATTAAACAGGATCACATAGCAAACTGGAATTACTGAGCACTAAACCGCAGCAAAGAGCAAACTGGAGTAAATGAGCATTAAACAGGACTGAGTAGCAAACAGGTGTCACTGAGCACTAAACAGGACCAAAGAGCAAACTGGAGTAACTGAGCACCAAACAGGAGCAAAGAACAAACTGGAGGTAAAGAGCATTAAACAGGAGCAAACTGGAGTAACTGAGCATTAAGTAGGAGCAAAGGGCAGACCGGAGTAAATGGGCACTAAACAAGAGCAAACTGGAGTAACTGAGCATTAAACAGGAGCAAATAGCAAACTGGAGTAACTGAGCATTAAACAGGACTGAGTAGCAAACTGGTGTAACTGAGCACTAAACAGGAGCAAAGAACAAACTAGAGTAACTGAGCATTACATAGGGATTGAGCAGCAAACCTGAGTAACTGAGCAATAAACAGGAGCAAACAGTAAACTGGAGTAACTGAGCATTAAACCGGAGCAAAGAGCAAATTAGAGTAACTGAGCACGAAACAGGAGCAAAATGGAAAAACTGAGCATTAAACAGGATCAAATAGCAAACTAGAGTAACTGAGCACCAAACAAGAGCAAAGAGCAAACTATAGTAACTGACCATTAAACGGGATCAAAGAGCAAACTGGAGTAACTGAGCAGTAATCAGGAGCGAATTGGAGTAACTGAGCATTAAATAGGAGCAAAGAGCAAAATGGAGAATCTGAGCACATAACCAGAGCAAACTGGAACAAATGAGCATTAAACAGAATCAAATAGCAAACTGGAGTCACTAAACTGGAGCAAAGAGCAAACTGGAGAACCTGAGCAGTAAACAGAAGCAAAGAGCAAACAGGAGTAACTGAGCACTAGACAGTAGCAAAGAGCAAATTGGAGGAACTTAGCATTAAACAGGATTAAAGAGCAAACCGGAGTAACTGAGCATTAAGCAGGAGTGCGTAACAAACTGGAGTAACTGAGCACTAAACAGGAGCAAAGATCAAACTGTAGTAACTGAGTACTAAACAGGACCAAAGAATAAACTGGAGTAACTGAGCACTAGACAGGAGCAAAGACCAAACTGGAGGAACTTAGCATTAAATAGAATTGAAGAGAAAACCGGAGTAAGTCAGCACTAAACAAGAGCAAAGAGCAAACCGGTGTAACTGAACACTAAAGAGGACCAAAGAGCAAACTGGAGTAACTGAGCACCAAACAGGAGCAAAGAATAACCTGGAGGTACTGAGCATTAAACAGGAGCAAACTGGAGTAACTGAGCATTAAGTAGGAGCAAAGGGCAGACTGGAGTAAATGGGCACTAAACAAGAGCAAACTGGAGTTACTGAGCATGAAACAGGATCAAATAGCAAACTGGAATTACTGAGCACTAAACCGCAGCAAAGAGCAAACTGGAGTAAATGAGCATTAAACAGGACTGGGTAGCAAACAGGAGTCACTGAGCACTAAACAGGAGCAAAGAGCAAACTGGAGTAACTGAGCACTAAACAGGAGCAAAGAGCAAACTGTAGTAACTGAGTACTAAACAGGACCAAAGAACATACTGGAGTAACTGAGCACTAGACAGGAGCAAAGACCAAACTGGAGGAACTTAGTATTAAATAGGTTAAAAGAGAAAACCGGAGTAAGTGAGCACTAAACAAGAGCAAAGAGCAAACCGGTGTAACTGAACACTAAAGAGGACCAAAGAGCAAACTGGAGTAACTGAGCACCAAACAGGAGCAAAGAACAAACTGGAGGTAAAGACCATTAAACAGGAGCAAACTGGAGTAACTGAGCATTAAGTAGGAGCAAAGGGCAGACCGGAGTAAATGGGCACTAAACAAGAGCAAACTGAAGTAACTGAGCATTAAACAGGAGCAAATAGCAAACTGGAGTAACTGAGCATTAAACAGGACTGAGTAGCAAACTGGTGTAACTGAGCACTAAACAGGAGCAAAGAGCAAACTAGAGTAACTGAGCATTACACAGGAATTGAGCAGCAAACCTGAGTAACTGAGCAATAAACAGGAGCAAACAGCAAACAGGAGTAACTGAGAATTAAACCGGAGGAAATAGAAAATTGAAATAATTGAGCACTGAACAGGAGCAAACTGGAGTCACTGAGCACTAAACAAGAGATAAGAGCAAACTGGAGCAACTGAGCATTAAACAGGATTGAGTTGCAAACTGTAGTAACTGAGCACTAAACAGGAGGAAAAAGCAAACTGGAGTAAGTGAGCACTAAACAGCAGTGAGTAGCAAACTAGAGCAATTGTGTATTAAACAGGGGTGAGTAGCAAACTGGAGTAACTGAGTGCAAAACAGGAGCAAAGAGCATACTGGAGTAAGTGAGTGCTAAACAGGAGCAAATAGCAACTGAGCATTAAACAGGATCAAATAGCAACGGAGTAACGGAGCAGTAAAGAGGAGCAAAGAGCAAACTGGAGCAACTGATCATTAAAATGGAGCAAGTAGCAAACTTGAGTAATGGAGCATTAAACAGGAGAGAGTAGCAAACTGGAGTAACTGAGCACTAAACAGGAGCAAAAAGTAAACCAAAGTAATTGAGCACTAAACAGGAGTGAGTAGCAAACTGGAGTAACTGAGCTCCAAACGGGAGCAAAGAGCAAACTGGAGTAACAGAGTGCTAAACAGGAGCAAGTAGCAATTTGGAGTATATGAGCCTTAAACAGGAATGAGGAGCAAATTGGAGTAACTGAGCACCAAACAGCAGTAAAGAGCAATTTGGAGTATATGAGCATTAAACAGGAATGAGGAGCAAACTGGAGTAAATGAGCACTAATCAGGAGCAAAGGGCAAACTGGAGTAACTGAATATTAAACAGGGGCAAGTAGCAAGCTGGAGTAACTGAGCGCTAAACAGGAGCAAAGAGCAAACAGGATTAACTGAGCACTAAACAGGAGCAAAGAGCAAACTGGAGAACCTGAGCAGTAAACGGAAGCAAAGAGCAAACAGGAGTAACTGAGCACTAGACAGTAGCAAAGAGCAAACCAGAGTAACTGAGCATTAAGCAGGAGTGAGTAACAAACAGGAGTAAGTGAACACTTAACCGGAGCAACAAGCAAACTGGAGTAACTGAACACTGAACAGGATCAAAGAGCAAACTGGAGGAACTGAGCACTAAACAGGAGCAAAGAGCAAACTGGAGTAACTGAACACTGAACAGGATCAAAGAGCAAACTGGAGTAACTGAGTACTAAACAGGACCAAAGAACAAACTAGAGGTACTGAGCATTAAACAGGAGCAAACTGGAGTAACTGAGCATTACATAGGAGCAAAGGGCAGACTGGGGTAAATGGGCACTAATCAAGGGCAAGCTGGAGTTACTGAGTATTAAACAGGATCACATAGCAAACTGGAATTACTGAGCACTAAACCGCAGCAAAGAGCAAACTGGAGTAAATGAGCATTAAACAGGACTGAGTAGCAAACAGGTGTCACTGAGCACTAAACAGGACCAAAGGGCAAACTGGAGTAACTGAGCACCAAACAGGAGCAAAGAACAAACTGGAGGTAAAGAGCATTAAACAGGAGCAAACTGGAGTAACTGAGCATTAAGTAGGAGCAAAGGGCAGACCGGAGTAAATGGGCACTAAACAAGAGCAAACTGGAGTAACTGAGCATTAAACAGGAGCAAATAGCAAACTGGAGTAACTGAGCATTAAACAGGACTGAGTAGCAAACTGGTGTAACTGAGCACTAAACAGGAGCAATGAACAAACTAGAGTAACTGAGCATTACACAGGGATTGAGCAGCAAACCTGAGTAACTGAGCAATAAACAGGAGCAAACAGTAAACTGGAGTAACTGAGCATTAAACCGAAGGAAAGAGCAAATTAGAGTAACTGAGCATGAAACAGGAGCAAAATGGAAAAACTGAGCATTAAACAGGATCAAATAGCGAACTAGAGTAACTGAGCACCAAACAGGAGCAAAGAGCAAACTATAGTAACTGACCATTAAACGGGATCAAAGAGCAAACTGGAGTAACTGAGCAGTAATCAGGAGCGAATTGGAGTAACTGAGCATTAAATAGGAGCAAAGAGCAAAATGGAGAATCTGAGCACATAACCAGAGCAAACTGGAACAAATGAGCATTAAACAGAATCAAATAGCAAACTGGAGTCACTAAACTGGAGCAAAGAGCAAACTGGAGAACCTGAGCAGTAAACAGAAGCAAAGAGCAAACAGGAGTAACTGAGCACTAGACAGTAGCAAAGAGCAAATTGGAGGAACTTAGCATTAAACAGGATTAAAGAGCAAACCGGAGTAACTGAGCATTAAGCAGGAGTGCGTAACAAACTGGAGTAACTGAACACTAAACCGGAGCAAAGAGCAAACTGGAGTAATTGAGCACTAAACAGGAGCAAAGAGCAAACTGGAGTAACTGAGCACTAAACCGCAGCAAAGAGCAAACTGAAGTAAATGAGCATTAAACAGGACTGAGTAGCAAACTGGTGTAACTGAGCACTAAACAGGACTGAGTAGCAAACTGGTGTAACTGAGCACTAAACAGGAGCAAAGAGCAAACTAGAGTAACTGAGCATTACACAGGAATTGAGCAGCAAATCTGAGTAACTGAGCAATAAACAGGAGCAAACAGCAAACTGGAGTAACTGAGAATTAAACCGGAGGAAAGAGAAAATTGAAATAATTGAGCACTGAACAGGAGCAAACTGGAGTCACTGAGCACTAAACAAGAGATAAGAGCAAACTGGAGCAACTGAGCATTAAACAGGATTGAGTTGCAAACTGTAGTAACTGAGCACTAAACAGGAGGAAAAAGCAAACTGGAGTAAGTGAGCACTAAACAGCAGTGAGTAGCAAACTAGAGCAATTGTGTATTAAACAGGGGTGAGTAGCAAACTGGAGTAACTGAGTGCAAAACAGGAGCAAAGAGCATATTGGAGTAAGTGAGTGCTAAACAGGAGCAAATAGCAACTGAGCATTAAACAGGATCAAATAGGAACGGAGTAACGGAGCAGTAAAGAGGAGCAAAGAGCAAACTGGAGCAACTGATCATTAAAATGGAGCAAGTAGCAAACTTGAGTAATGGAGCATTAAACAGGAGAGAGTAGCAAACTGGAGTAACTGAGCACTAAACAGGAGCAAAAAGTAAACCAAAGTAATTGAGCACTAAACAGGAGTGAGTAGCAAACTGGAGTAACTGAGCTCCAAACGGGAGCAAAGAGCAAACTGGAGTAACAGAGTGCTAAACAGGAGCAAGTAGCAATTTGGAGTATATGAGCCTTAAACAGGAATGAGGAGCAAACTGGAGTAACTGAGCACCAAACAGCAGTAAAGAGCAATTTGGAGTATATGAGCATTAAACAGGAATGAGGAGCAAACTGGAGTAAATGAGCACTAATCAGGAGCAAAGGGCAAACTGGAGTAACTGAATATTAAACAGGGGCAAGTAGCAAGCTGGAGTAACTGAGCGCTAAACAGGAGCAAAGAGCAAACAGGATTAACTGAGCACTAAACAGGAGCAAAGAGCAAACTGGAGAACCTGAGCAGTAAACGGAAGCAAAGAGCAAACAGGAGTAACTGAGCACTAGACAGTAGCAAAGAGCAAACCAGAGTAACTGAGCATTAAGCAGGAGTGAGTAACAAACAGGAGTAACTGAACACTTAACCGGAGCAACAAGCAAACTGGAGTAACTGAACACTGAACAGGATCAAAGAGCAAACTGGAGGAACTGAGCACTAAACAGGAGCAAAGAGCAAACTGGAGTAACTGAACACTGAAGAGGATCAAAGAGCAAACTGGAGTAACTGAGTACTAAACAGGACCAAAGAACAAACTAGAGGTACTGAGCATTAAACAGGAGCAAACTGGAGTAACTGAGCATTAAATAGGAGCAAAGGGCAGACTGGGGTAAATGGGCACTAATCAAGGGCAAGCTGGAGTTACTGAGTATTAAACAGGATCACATAGCAAACTGGAATTACTGAGCACTAAACCGCAGCAAAGAGCAAACTGGAGTAAATGAGCATTAAACAGGACTGAGTAGCAAACAGGTGTCACTGAGCACTAAACAGGACCAAAGAGCAAACTGGACTAACTGAGCACCAAACAGGAGCAAAGAACAAACTGGAGGTAAAGAGAATTAAACAGGAGCAAACTGGAGTAACTGAGCATTAAGTAGGAGCAAAGGGCAGACCGGAGTAAATGGGCACTAAACAAGAGCAAACTGGAGTAACTGAGCATTAAACAGGAGCAAATAGCAAACTGGAGTAACTGAGCATTAAACAGGACTGAGTAGCAAACTGGTGTAACTGAGCACTAAACAGGAGCAAAGAACAAACTAGAGTAACTGAGCATTACACAGGGATTGAGCAGCAAACCTGAGTAACTGAGCAATAAACAGGAGCAAACAGTAAACTGGAGTAACTGAGCATTAAACCGGAGGAAAGAGCAAATTAGAGTAACTGAGCACGAAACAGGAGCAAAATGGAAAAACTGAGCATTAAACAGGATCAAATAGCAAACTACAGTAACTGAGCACCAAACAGGAGCAAAGAGCAAACTATAGTAACTGACCATTAAACGGGATCAAAGAGCAAACTGGAGTAACTGAGCAGTAATCAGGAGCGAATTGGAGTAACTGAGCATTAAATAGGAGCAAAGAGCAAAATGGAGAATCTGAGCACATAACCAGAGCAAACTGGAACAAATGAGCATTAAACAGAATCAAATAGCAAACTGGAGTCACTAAACTGGAGCAAAGAGCAAACTGGAGAACCTGAGCAGTAAACAGAAGCAAAGAGCAAACAGGAGTAACTGAGCACTAGACAGTAGCAAAGAGCAAATTGGAGGAACTTAGCATTAAACAGGATTAAAGAGCAAACCGGAGTAACTGAGCATTAAGCAGGAGTGCGTAACAAACTGGAGTAACTGAGCACTAAACAGGAGCAAAGATCAAACTGTAGTAACTGAGTACTAAACAGGACCAAAGAATAAACTGGAGTAACTGAGCACTAGACAGGAGCAAAGACCAAACTGGAGGAACTTAGCATTAAATAGAATTGAAGAGAAAACCGGAGTAAGTCAGCACTAAACAAGAGCAAAGAGCAAACCGGTGTAACTGAACACTAAAGAGGACCAAAGAGCAAACTGGAGTAACTGAGCACCAAACAGGAGCAAAGAATAACCTGGAGGTAAAGAGCATTAAACAGGAGCAAACTGGAGTAACTGAGCATTAAGTAGGAGCAAAGGGCAGACTGGAGTAAATGGGCACTAAACAAGAGCAAACTGGAGTTACTGAGCATGAAACAGGATCAAATAGCAAACTGGAATTACTGAGCACTAAACCGCAGCAAAGAGCAAACTGGAGTAAATGAGCATTAAACAGGACTGGGTAGCAAACAGGAGTCACTGAGCACTAAACAGGAGCAAAGAGCAAACTGGAGTAACTGAGCACCAAACAGGAGCAAAGAACAAACTGGAGGTAAAGACCATTAAACAGGAGCAAACTGGAGTAACTGAGCATTAAGTAGGAGCAAAGGGCAGACCGGAGTAAATGGGCACTAAACAAGAGCAAACTGGAGTAACTGAGCATTAAACAGGAGCAAATAGCAAACTGGAGTAACTGAGAATTAAACAGGACTGAGTAGCAAACTGGTGTAACTGAGCACTAAACAGGAGCAAAGAGCAAACTAGAGTAACTGAGCATTACACAGGAATTGAGCAGCAAATCTGAGTAACTGAGCAATAAACAGGAGCAAACAGCAAACTGGAGTAACTGAGAATTAAACCGGAGGAAAGAGAAAATTGAAATAATTGAGCACTGAACAGGAGCAAACTGGAGTCACTGAGCACTAAACAAGAGATAAGAGCAAACTGGAGCAACTGAGCATTAAACAGGATTGAGTTGCAAACTGTAGTAACTGAGCACTAAACAGGAGGAAAAAGCAAACTGGAGTAAGTGAGCACTAAACAGCAGTGAGTAGCAAACTAGAGCAATTGTGTATTAAACAGGGGTGAGTAGCAAACTGGAGTAACTGAGTGCAAAACAGGAGCAAAGAGCATACTGGAGTAAGTGAGTGCTAAACAGGAGCAAATAGCAACTGAGCATTAAACAGGATCAAATAGCAACGGAGTAACGGAGCAGTAAAGAGGAGCAAAGAGCAAACTGGAGCAACTGATCATTAAAATGGAGCAAGTAGCAAACTTGAGTAATGGAGCATTAAACAGGAGAGAGTAGCAAACTGGAGTAACTGAGCACTAAACAGGAGCAAAAAGTAAACCAAAGTAATTGAGCACTAAACAGGAGTGAGTAGCAAACTGGAGTAACTGAGCTCCAAACGGGAGCAAGGAGCAAACTGGAGTAACAGAGTGCTAAACAGGAGCAAGTAGCAATTTGGAGTATATGAGCCTTAAACAGGAATGAGGAGCAAACTGGAGTAACTGAGCACCAAACAGCAGTAAAGAGCAATTTGGAGTATATGAGCATTAAACAGGAATGAGGAGCAAACTGGAGTAAATGAGCACTAATCAGGAGCAAAGGGCAAACTGGAGTAACTGAATATTAAACAGGGGCAAGTAGCAAGCTGGAGTAACTGAGCGCTAAACAGGAGCAAAGAGCAAACAGGATTAACTGAGCACTAAACAGGAGCAAAGAGCAAACTGGAGAACCTGAGCAGTAAACGGAAGCAAAGAGCAAACAGGAGTGACTGAGCACTAGACAGTAGCAAAGAGCAAACCAGAGTAACTGAGCATTAAGCAGGAGTGAGTAACAAACAGGAGTAACTGAACACTTAACCGGAGCAACAAGCAAACTGGAGTAACTGAACACTGAACAGGATCAAAGAGCAAACTGGAGGAACTGAGCACTAAACAGGAGCAAAGAGCAAACTGGAGTAACTGAACACTGAAGAGGATCAAAGAGCAAACTGGAGTAACTGAGTACTAAACAGGACCAAAGAACAAACTATAGGTACTGAGCATTAAACAGGAGCAAACTGGAGTAACTGAGCATTACATAGGAGCAAAGGGCAGACTGGGGTAAATGGGCACTAATCAAGAGCAAGCTGGAGTTACTGAGTATTAAACAGGATCACATAGCAAACTGGAATTACTGAGCACTAAACCGCAGCAAAGAGCAAACTGGAGTAAATGAGCATTAAACAGGACTGAGTAGCAAACAGGTGTCACTGAGCACTAAACAGGACCAAAGAGCAAACTGGACTAACTGAGCACCAAACAGGAGCAAAGAACAAACTGGAGGTAAAGAGCATTAAACAGGAGCAAACTGGAGTAACTGAGCATTAAGTAGGAGCAAAGGGCAGACCGGAGTAAATGGGCACTAAACAAGAGCAAACTGGAGTAACTGAGCATTAAACAGGAGCAAATAGCAAACTGGAGTAACTGAGCATTAAACAGGACTGAGTAGCAAACTGGTGTAACTGAGCACTAAACAGGAGCAATGAACAAACTAGAGTAACTGAGCATTACACAGGGATTGAGCAGCAAACCTGAGTAACTGAGCAATAAACAGGAGCAAACAGTAAACTGGAGTAACTGAGCATTAAACCGAAGGAAAGAGCAAATTAGAGTAACTGAGCATGAAACAGGAGCAAAATGGAAAAACTGAGCATTAAACAGGATCAAATAGCGAACTAGAGTAACTGAGCACCAAACAGGAGCAAAGAGCAAACTATAGTAACTGACCATTAAACGGGATCAAAGAGCAAACTGGAGTAACTGAGCAGTAATCAGGAGCGAATTGGAGTAACTGAGCATTAAATAGGAGCAAAGAGCAAAATGGAGAATCTGAGCACATAACCAGAGCAAACTGGAACAAATGAGCATTAAACAGAATCAAATAGCAAACTGGAGTCACTAAACTGGAGCAAAGAGCAAACTGGAGAACCTGAGCAGTAAACAGAAGCAAAGAGCAAACAGGAGTAACTGAGCACTAGACAGTAGCAAAGAGCAAATTGGAGGAACTTAGCATTAAACAGGATTAAAGAGCAAACCGGAGTAACTGAGCATTAAGCAGGAGTGCGTAACAAACTGGAGTAACTGAACACTAAACCGGAGCAAAGAGCAAACTGGAGTAATTGAGCACTAAACAGGAGCAAAGAGCAAACTGGAGTAACTGAGCACTAAACCGCAGCAAAGAGCAAACTGGAGTAAATCAGCATTAAACAGGACTGAGTAGCAAACTGGAGTCACTGAGCACTAAACAGGAGCAAAGAGCAAACTGGAGTCACTGAGCACTAAACAGGAGCAAAGAGCAAACTGGAGTAACTGAGCACTAAACAGGAGCAAAGATCAAACTGTAGTAACTGAGTACTAAACAGGACCAAAGAATAAACTGGAGTAACTGAGCACTAGACAGGAGCAAAGACCAAACTGGAGGAACTTAGCATTAAATAGAATTAAAGAGAAAACCGGAGTAAGTCAGCACTAAACAAGAGCAAAGAGCAAACCGGTGTAACTGAACACTAAAGAGGACCAAAGAGCAAACTGGAGTTACTGAGCACCAAACAGGAGCAAAGAATAGCCTGGAGGTAAAGAGCATTAAACAGGAGCAAACTGGAGTAACTGAGCATTAAGTAGGAGGAAAGGGCAGACTGGAGTAAATGGGCACTAAACAAGAGCAAACTGGAGTTACTGAGCATGAAACAGGATCAAATAGAAAACTGGAATTACTGAGCACTAAACCGCAGCAAAGAGCAAACTGGAGTAAATGAGCATTAAACAGGACTGAGTAGCAAACAGGAGTCACTGAGCACTAAACAGGAGCAAAGAGCAAACTGTAGTAACTGAGTACTAAACAGGACCAAAGAACATACTGGAGTAACTGAGCACTAGACAGGAGCAAAGACCAAACTGGAGGAACTTAGTATTAAATAGGTTAAAAGAGAAAACCGGAGTAAGTGAGCACTAAACAAGAGCAAAGAGCAAACCGGTGTAACTGAACACTAAAGAGGACCAAAGAGCAAACTGGAGTAACTGAGCACCAAACAGGAGCAAAGAACAAACTGGAGGTAAAGACCATTAAACAGGAGCAAACTGGAGTAACTGAGCATTAAGTAGGAGCAAAGGGCAGACCGGAGTAAATGGGCACTAAACAAGAGCAAACTGGAGTAACTGAGCATTAAACAGGAGCAAATAGCAAACTGGAGTAACTGAGCATTAAACAGGACTGAGTAGCAAACTGGTGTAACTGAGCACTAAACAGGAGCAAAGAGCAAACTAGAGTAACTGAGCATTACACAGGAATTGAGCAGCAAATCTGAGTAACTGAGCAATAAACAGGAGCAAACAGCAAACTGGAGTAACTGAGAATTAAACCGGAGGAAAGAGAAAATTGAAATAATTGAGCACTGAACAGGAGCAAACTGGAGTCACTGAGCACTAAACAAGAGATAAGAGCAAACTGGAGCAACTGAGCATTAAACAGGATTGAGTTGCAAACTGTAGTAACTGAGCACTAAACAGGAGGAAAAAGCAAACTGGAGTAAGTGAGCACTAAACAGCAGTGAGTAGCAAACTAGAGCAATTGTGTATTAAACAGGGGTGAGTAGCAAACTGGAGTAACTGAGTGCAAAACAGGAGCAAAGAGCATACTGGAGTAAGTGAGTGCTAAACAGGAGCAAATAGCAACTGAGCATTAAACAGGATCAAATAGCAACGGAGTAACGGAGCAGTAAAGAGGAGCAAAGAGCAAACTGGAGCAACTGATCATTAAAATGGAGCAAGTAGCAAACTTGAGTAATGGAGCATTAAACAGGAGAGAGTAGCAAACTGGAGTAACTGAGCACTAAACAGGAGCAAAAAGTAAACCAAAGTAATTGAGCACTAAACAGGAGTGAGTAGCAAACTGGAGTAACTGAGCTCCAAACGGGAGCAAAGAGCAAACTGGAGTAACAGAGTGCTAAACAGGAGCAAGTAGCAATTTGGAGTATATGAGCCTTAAACAGGAATGAGGAGCAAACTGGAGTAACTGAGCACCAAACAGCAGTAAAGAGCAATTTGGAGTATATGAGCATTAAACAGGAATGAGGAGCAAACTGGAGTAAATGAGCACTAATCAGGAGCAAAGGGCAAACTGGAGTAACTGAATATTAAACAGGGGCAAGTAGCAAGCTGGAGTAACTGAGCGCTAAACAGGAGCAAAGAGCAAACAGGATTAACTGAGCACTAAACAGGAGCAAAGAGCAAACTGGAGAACCTGAGCAGTAAACGGAAGCAAAGAGCAAACAGGAGTAACTGAGCACTAGACAGTAGCAAAGAGCAAACCAGAGTAACTGAGCATTAAGCAGGAGTGAGTAACAAACAGGAGTAAGTGAACACTTAACCGGAGCAACAAGCAAACTGGAGTAACTGAACACTGAACAGGATCAAAGAGCAAACTGGAGGAACTGAGCACTAAACAGGAGCAAAGAGCAAACTGGAGTAACTGAACACTGAAGAGGATCAAAGAGCAAACTGGAGTAACTGAGTACTAAACAGGACCAAAGAACAAACTAGAGGTACTGAGCATTAAACAGGAGCAAACTGGAGTAACTGAGCATTAAATAGGAGCAAAGGGCAGACTGGGGTAAATGGGCACTAATCAAGGGCAAGCTGGAGTTACTGAGTATTAAACAGGATCACATAGCAAACTGGAATTACTGAGCACTAAACCGCAGCAAAGAGCAAACTGGAGTAAATGAGCATTAAACAGGACTGAGTAGCAAACAGGTGTCACTGAGCACTAAACAGGACCAAAGAGCAAACTGGACTAACTGAGCACCAAACAGGAGCAAAGAACAAACTGGAGGTAAAGAGCATTAAACAGGAGCAAACTGGAGTAACTGAGCATTAAGTAGGAGCAAAGGGCAGACCGGAGTAAATGGGCACTAAACAAGAGCAAACTGGAGTAACTGAGCATTAAACAGGAGCAAATAGCAAACTGGAGTAACTGAGCATTAAACAGGACTGAGTAGCAAACTGGTGTAACTGAGCACTAAACAGGAGCAAAGAACAAACTAGAGTAACTGAGCATTACACAGGGATTGAGCAGCAAACCTGAGTAACTGAGCAATAAACAGGAGCAAACAGTAAACTGGAGTAACTGAGCATTAAACCGGAGGAAAGAGCAAATTAGAGTAACTGAGCACGAAACAGGAGCAAAATGGAAAAACTGAGCATTAAACAGGATCAAATAGCAAACTAGAGTAACTGAGCACCAAACAGGAGCAAAGAGCAAACTGGAGTAACTGAGCACTAAACAGGAGCAAAGATCAAACTGTAGTAACTGAGTACTAAACAGGCCCAAAGAATAAACTGGAGTAACTGAGCACTAGACAGGAGCAAAGACCAAACTGGAGGAACTTAGCATTAAATAGAATTAAAGAGAAAACCGGAGTAAGTCAGCACTAAACAAGAGCAAAGAGCAAACCGGTGTAACTGAACACTAAAGAGGACCAAAGAGCAAACTGGAGTAACTGAGCACCAAACAGGAGCAAAGAATAGCCTGGAGGTAAAGAGCATTAAACAGGAGCAAACTGGAGTAACTGAGCATTAAGTAGGAGGAAAGGGCAGACTGGAGTAAATGGGCACTAAACAAGAGCAAACTGGAGTTACTGAGCATGAAACAGGATCAAATAGAAAACTGGAATTACTGAGCACTAAACCGCAGCAAAGAGCAAACTGGAGTAAATGAGCATTAAACAGGACTGAGTAGCAAACAGGAGTCACTGAGCACTAAACAGGAGCAAAGAGCAAACTGTAGTAACTGAGTACTAAACAGGACCAAAGAACATACTGGAGTAACTGAGCACTAGACAGGAGCAAAGACCAAACTGGAGGAACTTAGTATTAAATAGGTTAAAAGAGAAAACCGGAGTAAGTGAGCACTAAACAAGAGCAAAGAGCAAACCGGTGTAACTGAACACTAAAGAGGACCAAAGAGCAAACTGGAGTAACTGAGCACCAAACAGGAGCAAAGAACAAACTGGAGGTAAAGACCATTAAACAGGAGCAAACTGGAGTAACTGAGCATTAAGTAGGAGCAAAGGGCAGACCGGAGTAAATGGGCACTAAACAAGAGCAAACTGGAGTTACTGAGCATTAAACAGGAGCAAATAGCAAACTGGAGTAACTGAGCATTAAACAGGACTGAGTAGCAAACTGGTGTAACTGAGCACTAAACAGGAGCAAAGAGCAAACTAGAGTAACTGAGCATTACACAGGAATTGAGCAGCAAATCTGAGTAACTGAGCAATAAACAGGAGCAAACAGCAAACTGGAGTAACTGAGAATTAAACCGGAGGAAAGAGAAAATTGAAATAATTGAGCACTGAACAGGAGCAAACTGGAGTCACTGAGCACTAAACAAGAGATAAGAGCAAACTGGAGCAACTGAGCATTAAACAGGATTGAGTTGCAAACTGTAGTAACTGAGCACTAAACAGGAGGAAAAAGCAAACTGGAGTAAGTGAGCACTAAACAGCAGTGAGTAGCAAACTAGAGCAATTGTGTATTAAACAGGGGTGAGTAGCAAACTGGAGTAACTGAGTGCAAAACAGGAGCAAAGAGCATACTGGAGTAAGTGAGTGCTAAACAGGAGCAAATAGCAACTGAGCATTAAACAGGATCAAATAGCAACGGAGTAACGGAGCAGTAAAGAGGAGCAAAGAGCAAACTGGAGCAACTGATCATTAAAATGGAGCAAGTAGCAAACTTGAGTAATGGAGCATTAAACAGGAGACAGTAGCAAACTGGAGTAACTGAGCACTAAACAGGAGCAAAAAGTAAACCAAAGTAATTGAGCACTAAACAGGAGTGAGTAGCAAACTGGAGTAACTGAGCTCCAAACGGGAGCAAAGAGCAAACTGGAGTAACAGAGTGCTAAACAGGAGCAAGTAGCAATTTGGAGTATACGAGCCTTAAACAGGAATGAGGAGCAAACTGGAGTAACTGAGCACCAAACAGCAGTAAAGAGCAATTTGGAGTATATGAGCATTAAACAGGAATGAGGAGCAAACTGGAGTAAATGAGCACTAATCAGGAGCAAAGGGCAAACTGGAGTAACTGAATATTAAACAGGGGCAAGTAGCAAGCTGGAGTAACTGAGCGCTAAACAGGAGCAAAGAGCAAACAGGATTAACTGAGCACTAAACAGGAGCAAAGAGCAAACTGGAGAACCTGAGCAGTAAACGGAAGCAAAGAGCAAACAGGAGTAACTGAGCACTAGACAGTAGCAAAGAGCAAACCAGAGTAACTGAGCATTAAGCAGGAGTGAGTAACAAACAGGAGTAAGTGAACACTTAACCGGAGCAACAAGCAAACTGGAGTAACTGAACACTGAACAGGATCAAAGAGCAAACTGGAGGAACTGAGCACTAAACAGGAGCAAAGAGCAAACTGGAGTAACTGAACACTGAAGAGGATCAAAGAGCAAACTGGAGTAACTGAGTACTAAACAGGACCAAAGAACAAACTAGAGGTACTGAGCATTAAACAGGAGCAAACTGGAGTAACTGAGCATTAAATAGGAGCAAAGGGCAGACTGGGGTAAATGGGCACTAATCAAGGGCAAGCTGGAGTTACTGAGTATTAAACAGGATCACATAGCAAACTGGAATTACTGAGCACTAAACCGCAGCAAAGAGCAAACTGGAGTAAATGAGCATTAAACAGGACTGAGTAGCAAACAGGTGTCACTGAGCACTAAACAGGACCAAAGAGCAAACTGGACTAACTGAGCACCAAACAGGAGCAAAGAACAAACTGGAGGTAAAGAGCATTAAACAGGAGCAAACTGGAGTAACTGAGCATTAAGTAGGAGCAAAGGGCAGACCGGAGTAAATGGGCACTAAACAAGAGCAAACTGGAGTAACTGAGCATTAAACAGGAGCAAATAGCAAACTGGAGTAACTGAGCATTAAACAGGACTGAGTAGCAAACTGGTGTAACTGAGCACTAAACAGGAGCAAAGAACAAACTAGAGTAACTGAGCATTACATAGGGATTGAGCAGCAAACCTGAGTAACTGAGCAATAAACAGGAGCAAACAGTAAACTGGAGTAACTGAGCATTAAACCGGAGGAAAGAGCAAATTAGAGTAACTGAGCACGAAACAGGAGCAAAATGGAAAAACTGAGCATTAAACAGGATCAAATAGCAAACTAGAGTAACTGAGCACCAAACAGGAGCAAAGAGCAAACTATAGTAACTGACCATTAAACGGGATCAAAGAGCAAACTGGAGTAACTGAGCAGTAATCAGGAGCGAATTGGAGTAACTGAGCATTAAATAGGAGCAAAGAGCAAAATGGAGAATCTGAGCACATAACCAGAGCAAACTGGAACAAATGAGCATTAAACAGAATCAAATAGCAAACTGGAGTCACTAAACTGGAGCAAAGAGCAAACTGGAGAACCTGAGCAGTAAACAGAAGCAAAGAGCAAACAGGAGTAACTGAGCACTAGACAGTAGCAAAGAGCAAATTGGAGGAACTTAGCATTAAACAGGATTAAAGAGCAAACCGGAGTAACTGAGCATTAAGCAGGAGTGCGTAACAAACTGGAGTAACTGAGCACTAAACAGGAGCAAAGATCAAACTGTAGTAACTGAGTACTAAACAGGACCAAAGAATAAACTGGAGTAACTGAGCACTAGACAGGAGCAAAGACCAAACTGGAGGAACTTAGCATTAAATAGAATTGAAGAGAAAACCGGAGTAAGTCAGCACTAAACAAGAGCAAAGAGCAAACCGGTGTAACTGAACACTAAAGAGGACCAAAGAGCAAACTGGAGTAACTGAGCACCAAACAGGAGCAAAGAATAACCTGGAGGTAAAGAGCATTAAACAGGAGCAAACTGGAGTAACTGAGCATTAAGTAGGAGCAAAGGGCAGACTGGAGTAAATGGGCACTAAACAAGAGCAAACTGGAGTTACTGAGCATGAAACAGGATCAAATAGCAAACTGGAATTACTGAGCACTAAACCGCAGCAAAGAGCAAACTGGAGTAAATGAGCATTAAACAGGACTGGGTAGCAAACAGGAGTCACTGAGCACTAAACAGGAGCAAAGAGCAAACTGGAGTAACTGAGCACTAAACAGGAGCAAAGAGCAAACTGTAGTAACTGAGTACTAAACAGGACCAAAGAACATACTGGAGTAACTGAGCACTAGACAGGAGCAAAGACCAAACTGGAGGAACTTAGTATTAAATAGGTTAAAAGAGAAAACCGGAGTAAGTGAGCACTAAACAAGAGCAAAGAGCAAACCGGTGTAACTGAACACTAAAGAGGACCAAAGAGCAAACTGGAGTAACTGAGCACCAAACAGGAGCAAAGAACAAACTGGAGGTAAAGACCATTAAACAGGAGCAAACTGGAGTAACTGAGCATTAAGTAGGAGCAAAGGGCAGACCGGAGTAAATGGGCACTAAACAAGAGCAAACTGAAGTAACTGAGCATTAAACAGGAGCAAATAGCAAACTGGAGTAACTGAGCATTAAACAGGACTGAGTAGCAAACTGGTGTAACTGAGCACTA
This sequence comes from Isurus oxyrinchus, assembly GCA_026770705.1. Classification (NCBI taxonomy): domain Eukaryota; kingdom Metazoa; phylum Chordata; class Chondrichthyes; order Lamniformes; family Lamnidae; genus Isurus; species Isurus oxyrinchus. Next base: position 18,353,787 of record JANJGN010000016.1, on the reverse strand, counting down.
AACAGGAGCAAAGAGCAAACTAGAGTAACTGAGCATTACACAGGAATTGAGCAGCAAACCTGAGTAACTGAGCAATAAACAGGAGCAAACAGCAAACAGGAGTAACTGAGAATTAAACCGGAGGAAATAGAAAATTGAAATAATTGAGCACTGAACAGGAGCAAACTGGAGTCACTGAGCACTAAACAAGAGATAAGAGCAAACTGGAGCAACTGAGCATTAAACAGGATTGAGTTGCAAACTGTAGTAACTGAGCACTAAACAGGAGGAAAAAGCAAACTGGAGTAAGTGAGCACTAAACAGCAGTGAGTAGCAAACTAGAGCAATTGTGTATTAAACAGGGGTGAGTAGCAAACTGGAGTAACTGAGTGCAAAACAGGAGCAAAGAGCATACTGGAGTAAGTGAGTGCTAAACAGGAGCAAATAGCAACTGAGCATTAAACAGGATCAAATAGCAACGGAGTAACGGAGCAGTAAAGAGGAGCAAAGAGCAAACTGGAGCAACTGATCATTAAAATGGAGCAAGTAGCAAACTTGAGTAATGGAGCATTAAACAGGAGAGAGTAGCAAACTGGAGTAACTGAGCACTAAACAGGAGCAAAAAGTAAACCAAAGTAATTGAGCACTAAACAGGAGTGAGTAGCAAACTGGAGTAACTGAGCTCCAAACGGGAGCAAAGAGCAAACTGGAGTAACAGAGTGCTAAACAGGAGCAAGTAGCAATTTGGAGTATATGAGCCTTAAACAGGAATGAGGAGCAAATTGGAGTAACTGAGCACCAAACAGCAGTAAAGAGCAATTTGGAGTATATGAGCATTAAACAGGAATGAGGAGCAAACTGGAGTAAATGAGCACTAATCAGGAGCAAAGGGCAAACTGGAGTAACTGAATATTAAACAGGGGCAAGTAGCAAGCTGGAGTAACTGAGCGCTAAACAGGAGCAAAGAGCAAACAGGATTAACTGAGCACTAAACAGGAGCAAAGAGCAAACTGGAGAACCTGAGCAGTAAACGGAAGCAAAGAGCAAACAGGAGTAACTGAGCACTAGACAGTAGCAAAGAGCAAACCAGAGTAACTGAGCATTAAGCAGGAGTGAGTAACAAACAGGAGTAACTGAACACTTAACCGGAGCAACAAGCAAACTGGAGTAACTGAACACTGAACAGGATCAAAGAGCAAACTGGAGGAACTGAGCACTAAACAGGAGCAAAGAGCAAACTGGAGTAACTGAACACTGAACAGGATCAAAGAGCAAACTGGAGTAACTGAGTACTAAACAGGACCAAAGAACAAACTAGAGGTACTGAGCATTAAACAGGAGCAAACTGGAGTAACTGAGCATTACATAGGAGCAAAGGGCAGACTGGGGTAAATGGGCACTAATCAAGGGCAAGCTGGAGTTACTGAGTATTAAACAGGATCACATAGCAAACTGGAATTACTGAGCACTAAACCGCAGCAAAGAGCAAACTGGAGTAAATGAGCATTAAACAGGACTGAGTAGCAAACAGGTGTCACTGAGCACTAAACAGGACCAAAGGGCAAACTGGAGTAACTGAGCACCAAACAGGAGCAAAGAACAAACTGGAGGTAAAGAGCATTAAACAGGAGCAAACTGGAGTAACTGAGCATTAAGTAGGAGCAAAGGGCAGACCGGAGTAAATGGGCACTAAACAAGAGCAAACTGGAGTAACTGAGCATTAAACAGGAGCAAATAGCAAACTGGAGTAACTGAGCATTAAACAGGACTGAGTAGCAAACTGGTGTAACTGAGCACTAAACAGGAGCAATGAACAAACTAGAGTAACTGAGCATTACACAGGGATTGAGCAGCAAACCTGAGTAACTGAGCAATAAACAGGAGCAAACAGTAAACTGGAGTAACTGAGCATTAAACCGAAGGAAAGAGCAAATTAGAGTAACTGAGCATGAAACAGGAGCAAAATGGAAAAACTGAGCATTAAACAGGATCAAATAGCGAACTAGAGTAACTGAGCACCAAACAGGAGCAAAGAGCAAACTATAGTAACTGACCATTAAACGGGATCAAAGAGCAAACTGGAGTAACTGAGCAGTAATCAGGAGCGAATTGGAGTAACTGAGCATTAAATAGGAGCAAAGAGCAAAATGGAGAATCTGAGCACATAACCAGAGCAAACTGGAACAAATGAGCATTAAACAGAATCAAATAGCAAACTGGAGTCACTAAACTGGAGCAAAGAGCAAACTGGAGAACCTGAGCAGTAAACAGAAGCAAAGAGCAAACAGGAGTAACTGAGCACTAGACAGTAGCAAAGAGCAAATTGGAGGAACTTAGCATTAAACAGGATTAAAGAGCAAACCGGAGTAACTGAGCATTAAGCAGGAGTGCGTAACAAACTGGAGTAACTGAACACTAAACCGGAGCAAAGAGCAAACTGGAGTAATTGAGCACTAAACAGGAGCAAAGAGCAAACTGGAGTAACTGAGCACTAAACCGCAGCAAAGAGCAAACTGAAGTAAATGAGCATTAAACAGGACTGAGTAGCAAACTGGAGTCACTGAGCACTAAACAGGAGCAAAGAGCAAACTGGAGTCACTGAGCACTAAACAGGAGCAAAGAGCAAACTGGAGTAACTGAGCACTAAACAGGAGCAAAGATCAAACTGTAGTAACTGAGTACTAAACAGGACCAAAGAATAAACTGGAGTAACTGAGCACTAGACAGGAGCAAAGACCAAACTGGAGGAACTTAGCATTAAATAGAATTAAAGAGAAAACCGGAGTAAGTCAGCACTAAACAAGAGCAAAGAGCAAACCGGTGTAACTGAACACTAAAGAGGACCAAATAGCAAACTGGAGTAACTGAGCACCAAACAGGAGCAAAGAATAGCGTGGAGGTAAAGAGCATTAAACAGGAGCAAACTGGAGTAACTGAGCATTAAGTAGGAGGAAAGGGCAGACTGGAGTAAATGGGCACTAAACAAGAGCAAACTGGAGTTACTGAGCATGAAACAGGATCAAATAGAAAACTGGAATTACTGAGCACTAAACCGCAGCAAAGAGCAAACTGGAGTAAATGAGCATTAAACAGGACTGAGTAGCAAACAGGAGTCACTGAGCACTAAACAGGAGCAAAGAGCAAACTGTAGTAACTGAGTACTAAACAGGACCAAAGAACATACTGGAGTAACTGAGCACTAGACAGGAGCAAAGACCAAACTGGAGGAACTTAGTATTAAATAGGTTAAAAGAGAAAACCGGAGTAAGTGAGCACTAAACAAGAGCAAAGAGCAAACCGGTGTAACTGAACACTAAAGAGGACCAAAGAGCAAACTGGAGTAACTGAGCACCAAACAGGAGCAAAGAACAAACTGGAGGTAAAGACCATTAAACAGGAGCAAACTGGAGTAACTGAGCATTAAGTAGGAGCAAAGGGCAGACCGGAGTAAATGGGCACTAAACAAGAGCAAACTGGAGTAACTGAGCATTAAACAGGAGCAAATAGCAAACTGGAGTAACTGAGCATTAAACAGGACTGAGTAGCAAACTGGTGTAACTGAGCACTAAACAGGAGCAAAGAGCAAACTAGAGTAACTGCGCATTACAGAGGGATTGAACAGCAAACCTGAGTCACTGAGCAATAAACAGGAGCAAACAGCAAACTGGAGTAATTGAGAATTAAACCGGAGGAAAGAGAAAATTGAAATAATTGAGCACTGAACAGGAGCAAACTGGAGTCACTGAGCACTAAACAAGAGATAAGAGCAAACTAGAGTAACTGCGCATTACAGAGGGATTGAACAGCAAACCTGAGTCACTGAGCAATAAACAGGAGCAAACAGCAAACTGGAGTAACTGAGAATTAAACCGGAGGAAAGAGAAAATTGAAATAACTGAGCACTGAACAGGAGCAAACTGGAGTCACTGAGCACTAAACAAGAGATAAGAGCAAACTAGAGTAACTGAGCATTAAACAGGATCGAGTTGCAAACTGTAGTAACTGAGCACTAAACAGGAGGAAAAAGCAAACTGGGGTAAGTGAGCACTAAACAGCAATGAGCAGCAAACTAGCGCAATTGTGTATTAAACAGGGGTGAGTAGCAAACTGGAGTCACTGAGTGCAAACCAGGAACAAAGAGCATACTGGAGTAACTGAGTGCTAAACTGGAGCAAAGAGCAAATTAGAGTAACTGAGCACCAAACAGGAGCAAAGAGCAAACTATAGTAACTGACCATTAAACGGGATCAAATAGCAAACTGGAGTAATTGAGCAGTAAACAGGAGCAATTTGGCGTAACTGAGCTTTAAATAGGAGCAAAGAGCAGACTGGAGTATCTGAGCACAAAACCAGAGCAAACTGGAATAACTGAGCATTAAATAGGATCAAATAGCAAACTGGAGTCACTAAACAGGAGCAAAGAGCAAACTATAGTAACTGAGCATTAAACAGGAGCAAAGAGCAAACTGGATCAACTGAGCATTAAACAGGATCGAGTTGCAAACTGTAGTAACTGAGCACTAAACAGGAGGAAAAAGCAAACTGGAGTAAGTGATCACTAAACAGCAGTGAGTAGCAAACTAGAGCAATTGTGTATTAAACAGGGGTGAGTAGCAAACTGGAGTAACTGAGTGCATTACAGGAGCAAAGAGCATACTGGAGTAACTGAGTGCTAAACAGGAGCAAAGAGCAAATGAGCATTAAACAGGATAAAAGAGCAAACTGGGGAACTGAGCAGAAAACAGGAGCAAAGAGCAAACTGGAGCAAGTGAGCATTAAAATGGAGCAAGTAGCAAACTTGAGTAATGGAGCATTAAATAGGAGTGAGTAGCAAACTGGAGTAACTAAGCACTAAACAGGAGTGAGCAGCAAACTGGAGTAATTGAGCACCAAATGGGAACAAAGAGCAAACTGGAGTAACTGAGTGCTAAACAGGAGCAAATAGCAATTTGGAGTATATGAGCCTTAAACAGGAATGAAGAGCATACTGGAGTAACTGAGCACTAAACAGGAGCAAAGAACAAACTGGAGTAAATGAGCACTAAACAGGAGCAAAGAGCAAAATGGAGTAACTGAGCACTAAACAGGGGCAGGTAGGAAGCTGGAGTAACTGAGTGCTTAACAGGAGCAAAGAGCAAACAGGAGTAACTGAGCACTAAACAGGAGCAAGAGCAAACTGCATTAACAGAGCACTAAACAGGACTGAGTAGCAAACTGGTGTAACTGAGCACTAAACAGGAGCAAAGAGCAAACTAGAGTAACTGAGCATTACAGAGGGATTGAACAGCACACCTGAGTCACTGAGCAATAAACAGGAGCAAACAGCAAACTGGAGTAACTGAGCATTAAACCAGAGGTAAGAGAAAATTGAAATAACTGAGCACTGAACAGGAGCAAACTGGAGTCACTGAGCACTAAACAAGAGATAAGAGCAAACTAGAGTAACTGAGCAGTAAACAGGATCGAGTTGCAAACTGTAGTAACTGAGCACTAAACAGGAGGAAAAAGCTAACTGGGGTAAGTGAGCACTAAACAGCAGTGAGTAGCAAACTAGCGCAATTGTGTATTAAACAGGGGTGAGTAGCAAACTGGAGTCACTGAGTGCAAAACAGGAACAAAGAGCATACTGGAGTAACTGAGTGCTAAACAGGAGCAAAGAGCAAATTAGAGTAACTGAGCTCTAAACAGGAGCAAAATGGAAAAACTGAGCATTAAACAGGATCAAATAGCAAACTAGAGTAACTGAGCACCAAACAGGAGCAAAGAGCAAACTATAGTAACTGACCATTAAACGGGATCAAATAGCAAACTGGAGTAATTGAGCAGTAAACCGGAGCAATTTGGAGTAACTGAGCATTAAATAGGAGCAAAGAGCAGACTGGAGCATCTGAGCACAAAACCAGAGCAAACTGGAATAACTGAGCATTAAACAGGATCAAATAGCAAACTGGAGTCACTAAACAGGAGCAAAGAGCAAACTATAGTAACTGAGCATTAAACAGGAGCAATGAGTAAATTGGAGTAACTGAGCACTAAACAGGAGCAAAGAGCAAACTGGATCAACTGAGCATTAAACAGGATCGAGTTGCAAACTGTAGTAACTGAGCACTAAACAGGAGGAAAAAGCAAACTGGAGTAAGTGATCACTAAAGCAGTGAGTAGCAAACTAGAGCAATTGTGTATTAAACAGGGGTGAGTAGCAAACTGGAGTAACTGAGTGCATTACAGGAGCAAAGAGCATACTGGAGTAACTGAGTGCTAAACAGGAGCAAAGAGCAAATGAGCATTAAACAGGATCAAAGAGCAAACTGGGTAACTGAGCAGTAAACAGGAGCAAAGAGCAAACTGGAGCAAGTGAGCATTAAAATGGTGCAAGTAGCAAACTTGAGTAATGGAGCATTAAATAGGAGTGAGTAGCAAACTGGAGTAACTAAGCACTAAACAGGAGCAAAGAGCAAACCAAAGTAACTGAGCACTAAACAGGAGTGAGCAGCAAACTGGAGTAATTGAGCACCAAATGGGAACAAAGAGCAAACTGGAGTAACTGAGTGCTAAACAGGAGCAAATAGCATTTTGGAGTAAATGAGCCTTAAACAGGAATGAGGAGCATACTGGAGTAACTGAGCACTAAACAGGAGCAAAGAACAAACTGGAGTAAATGGGCACTAAACAGGAGCAAAGAGCAAAATGGAGTAACTGAGCACTAAACAGGGGCAGGTAGGAAGCTAGAGTAACTGAGTGCTTAACAGGAGCAAACAGCAAACAGCAGTAACTGAGCACTAAACAGGAGCAAGAGCAAACTGCAGTAACGGAGCACTAAACAGGAGCAAAGAGCAAACTGGTGTAACTGAACACTAAACAGGCCCAAAGAGCAAATTGGAGTAACTGAGTACTAAACAGGAGCAAAGAACAAACTGGAGTAACTGAGTATTAAACAGGGGCAGGTAGCAAGCTGGAGTAACTGAGTGCTTAACAGGAGCAAAGAGCAAACAGGAGTAAATGAGTACTAAACAGGAGCAAAGAGCAAACTGGAGATCCTGAGCACTAAACGGAAGCAAAGAGCAAACAGGAGTAACTGAGAACTAGACAGTAGCAAAGAGCAAAAGGAGGAACTTAGCATTAAACAGGATTAAACAGCAAACCGGTGTAACTGAGCATTAAGCAGAAGTGAGTAACAAACAGGAGTAACTGAACACTAAACCGGAGCAAAGAGCAAACTGGAGTAACCGAGCACTAAACAGGAGCCAAGAGCAAACTGGAGTAACTGAGCACTAAACAGGAGCCAAGAACAAACTGGAGGTACTGAGTACTAAACTAGACCAAAGAACAAACTGGAGTAACTGCGCACTAAACAGGAGCAAAGAGTAAACTGGAGGAACTTAGCATTAAACAAGATTAAAGTGCAAACCGGTGTAATGGAGCATTAGGCAGGAGTGAGTAACAAACTGGAGTAACTGAACACTAATACGGAGCAAAGAGCAAACTGGAGTAACCGAGCACTAAACAGGAGCAAAGATCAAACTGTAGTAACTGAGTACTAAACTGGACCAAAGAACAAACTGGAGTAACTGAGCACTAAATGGAAGCAAAGAGCAAACAGGAGTAACTGAGAACTGGACAGCAGCAAAGAGCAAAAGGAGGAACTTAGCATTAAACAGGATTAAAGAGCAAACTGGTGTAGCTGAGCATTAAGCAGGAGTGAGTAACAAACTGGAGTAACTGAACACTAAACCGGAGCAAAGAGCAAACTGGAGTAACCGAGCACTAAACAGGAGCCAAGAGCAAACTGGAGTAACTGAGCACTAAACAGGAGCCAAGAACAAACTGGAGGTACTGAGCATTAAACAGGAGCAAACCGGAGTAACTGAGCACTAAACAGGAGCCAAGAACAAACCGGAGGTACTGAGCATTAAACAGGAGCAAACTGTAGTAACTAAGCATTAAATAGGAGCAAAGGGCAGACCGGAGTAAATGGGCACTAAACAAGAGCAAACAGGAGTAACTGAGCATTAAACAGGATCAAATAGCAAACTGGAATTACTGAGCACTAAACCGCAGCAAAGAGCAAAGTGGAGAAAATGAGCATTAAACAGGACTGAGTAGCAAACTGGAGTCACTGAGCACTAAACAGGAGTTATGAGCAAACTGGAGTAACTGAGCATTAAACAGGATCGAGTTGCAAACTGTAGTAACTGAGCACTAAACAGGAGGAAAAAGCAAACTGGTGTAAGTGAGCACTAAACAGCAGTGAGTAGCAAACAAGAGCAATTGTGTATTAAACAGGGGTGAGTAGCAAACTGGAGTAACAGTGTGCAAAACAGGAGCAAAGAGCATACTGGAGTAACTGAGCACCAAACAGCAGTAAAGAGCAATTTGGAGTATATGAGCATTAAACAGGAATGAGGAGCAAACTGGAGTAAATGAGCACTAATCAGGAGCAAAGGGCAAACTGGAGTAACTGAATATTAAACAGGGGCAAGTAGCAAGCTGGAGTAACTGAGCGCTAAACAGGAGCAAAGAGCAAACAGGATTAACTGAGCACTAAACAGGAGCAAAGAGCAAACTGGAGAACCTGAGCAGTAAACGGAAGCAAATAGCAAACAGGAGTAACTGAGCACTAGACAGTAGCAAAGAGCAAACCAGAGTAACTGAGCATTAAGCAGGAGTGAGTAACAAACAGGAGTAACTGAACACTGAACAGGATCAAAGAGCAAACTGGAGGAACTGAGCACTAAACAGGAGCAAAGAGCAAACTGGAGTAACTGAACACTGAACAGGATCAAAGAGCAAACTGGAGTAACTGAATACTAAACAGGACCAAAGAACAAACTAGAGGTACTGAGCATTAAACAGGAGCAAACTGGAGTAACTGAGCATTAAATAGGAGCAAAGGGCAGACTGGGGTAAATGGGCACTAATCAAGGGCAAGCTGGAGTTACTGAGTATTAAACAGGATCACATAGCAAACTGGAATTACTGAGCACTAAACCGCAGCAAAGAGCAAACTGGAGTAAATGAGCATTAAACAGGACAGAGTAGCAAACAGGAGTCACTGAGCACTAAACAGGACCAAAGAGCAAACTGGACTAACTGAGCACCAAACAGGAGCAAAGAACAAACTGGAGGTAAAGAGCATTAAACAGGAGCAAACTGGAGTAACTGAGCATTAAGTAGGAGCAAAGGGCAGACCGGAGTAAATGGGCACTAAACAAGAGCAAACTGGAGTAACTGAGCATTAAACAGGAGCAAATAGCAAACTGGAGTAACTGAGCATTAAAAAGGACTGAGTAGCAAACTGGTGTAACTGAGCACTAAACAGGAACAAAGAACAAACTAGAGTAACTGAGCATTACACAGGGATTGAGCAGCAAACCTGAGTAACTGAGCAATAAACAGGAGCAAACAGTAAACTGGAGTAACTGAGCATTAAACCGGAGGAAAGAGCAAATTAGAGTAACTGAGCACGAAACAGGAGCAAAATGGAAAAACTGAGCATTAAACAGGATCAAATAGCAAACTAGAGTAACTGAGCACCAAACAGGAGCAAAGAGCAAACTATAGTAACTGACCATTAAACGGGATCAAAGAGCAAACTGGAGTAACTGAGCAGTAATCAGGAGCGAATTGGAGTAACTGAGCATTAAATAGGAGCAAAGAGCAAAATGGAGAATCTGAGCACATAACCAGAGCAAACTGGAACAAATGAGCATTAAACAGAATCAAATAGCAAACTGGAGTCACTAAACTGGAACAAAGAGCAAACTGGAGAACCTGAGCAGTAAACAGAAGCAAAGAGCAAACAGGAGTAACTGAGCACTAGACAGTAGCAAAGAGCAAATTGGAGGAACTTAGCATTAAACAGGATTAAAGAGCAAACCGGAGTAACTGAGCATTAAGCAGGAGTGCGTAACAAACTGGAGTAACTGAGCACTAAACCGGAGCAAAGATCAAACTGTAGTAACTGAGTACTAAACAGGACCAAAGAATAAACTGGAGTAACTGAGCAATAGACAGGAGCAAAGACCAAATTGGAGGAACTTAGCATTAAATAGAATTAAAGAGAAAACCGGAGTAAGTCAGCACTAAACAAGAGCAAAGAGCAAACCGGTGTAACTGAACACTAAAGAGGACCAAAGAGCAAACTGGAGTAACTGAGCACCAAACAGGAGCAAAGAATAACCTGGAGGTAAAGAGCATTAAACAGGAGCAAACTGGAGTAACTGAGCATTAAGTAGGAGCAAAGGGCAGACTGGAGTAAATGGGCACTAAACAAGAGCAAACTGGAGTTACTGAGCATGAAACAGGATCAAATAGCAAACTGGAATTACTGAGCACTAAACCGCAGCAAAGAGCAAACTGGAGTAAATGAGCATTAAACAGGACTGGGTAGCAAACAGGAGTCACTGAGCACTAAACAGGAGCAAAGAGCAAACTGGAGTAACTGAGCACTAAACAGGAGCAAAGAGCAAACTGTAGTAACTGAGTACTAAACAGGACCAAAGAACATACTGGAGTAACTGAGCACTAGACAGGAGCAAAGACCAAACTGGAGGAACTCAGTATTAAATAGGTTAAAAGAGAAAACCGGAGTAAGTGAGCACTAAACAAGAGCAAAGAGCAAACCGGTGTAACTGAACACTAAAGAGGACCAAAGAGCAAACTGGAGTAACTGAGCACCAAACAGGAGCAAAGAACAAACTGGAGGTAAAGACCATTAAACAGGAGCAAACTGGAGTAACTGAGCATTACATAGGAGCAAAGGGCAGACTGGGGTAAATGGGCACTAATCAAGAGCAAGCTGGAGTTACTGAGTATTAAACAGGATCACATAGCAAACTGGAATTACTGAGCACTAAACCGCAGCAAAGAGCAAACTGGAGTAAATGAGCATTAAACAGGACTGAGTAGCAAACAGGTGTCACTGAGCACTAAACAGGACCAAAGAGCAAACTGGACTAACTGAGCACCAAACAGGAGCAAAGAACAAACTGGAGGTAAAGAGCATTAAACAGGAGCAAACTGGAGTAACTGAGCATTAAGTAGGAGCAAAGGGCAGACCGGAGTAAATGGGCACTAAACAAGAGCAAACTGGAGTTACTGAGCATTAAACAGGAGCAAATAGCAAACTGGAGTAACTGAGCATTAAACAGGACTGAGTAGCAAACTGGTGTAACTGAGCACTAAACAGGAGCAAAGAGCAAACTAGAGTAACTGAGCATTACACAGGAATTGAGCAGCAAACCTGAGTAACTGAGCAATAAACAGGAGCAAACAGCAAACAGGAGTAACTGAGAATTAAACCGGAGGAAATAGAAAATTGAAATAATTGAGCACTGAACAGGAGCAAACTGGAGTCACTGAGCACTAAACAAGAGATAAGAGCAAACTGGAGCAACTGAGCATTAAACAGGATTGAGTTGCAAACTGTAGTAACTGAGCACTAAACAGGAGGAAAAAGCAAACTGGAGTAAGTGAGCACTAAACAGCAGTGAGTAGCAAACTAGAGCAATTGTGTATTAAACAGGGGTGAGTAGCAAACTGGAGTAACTGAGTGCAAAACAGGAGCAAAGAGCATATTGGAGTAAGTGAGTGCTAAACAGGAGCAAATAGCAACTGAGCATTAAACAGGATCAAATAGGAACGGAGTAACGGAGCAGTAAAGAGGAGCAAAGAGCAAACTGGAGCAACTGATCATTAAAATGGAGCAAGTAGCAAACTTGAGTAATGGAGCATTAAACAGGAGAGAGTAGCAAACTGGAGTAACTGAGCACTAAACAGGAGCAAAAAGTAAACCAAAGTAATTGAGCACTAAACAGGAGTGAGTAGCAAACTGGAGTAACTGAGCTCCAAACGGGAGCAAAGAGCAAACTGGAGTAACAGAGTGCTAAACAGGAGCAAGTAGCAATTTGGAGTATATGAGCCTTAAACAGGAATGAGGAGCAAACTGGAGTAACTGAGCACCAAACAGCAGTAAAGAGCAATTTGGAGTATATGAGCATTAAACAGGAATGAGGAGCAAACTGGAGTAAATGAGCACTAATCAGGAGCAAAGGGCAAACTGGAGTAACTGAATATTAAACAGGGGCAAGTAGCAAGCTGGAGTAACTGAGCGCTAAACAGGAGCAAAGAGCAAACAGGATTAACTGAGCACTAAACAGGAGCAAAGAGCAAACTGGAGAACCTGAGCAGTAAACGGAAGCAAAGAGCAAACAGGAGTAACTGAGCACTAGACAGTAGCAAAGAGCAAACCAGAGTAACTGAGCATTAAGCAGGAGTGAGTAACAAACAGGAGTAACTGAACACTTAACCGGAGCAACAAGCAAACTGGAGTAACTGAACACTGAACAGGATCAAAGAGCAAACTGGAGGAACTGAGCACTAAACAGGAGCAAAGAGCAAACTGGAGTAACTGAACACTGAACAGGATCAAAGAGCAAACTGGAGTAACTGAGTACTAAACAGGACCAAAGAACAAACTAGAGGTACTGAGCATTAAACAGGAGCAAACTGGAGTAACTGAGCATTAAATAGGAGTAAAGGGCAGACTGGGGTAAATGGGCACTAATCAAGGGCAAGCTGGAGTTACTGAGTATTAAACAGGATCACATAGCAAACTGGAATTACTGAGCACTAAACCGGAGCAAAGAGCAAACTGGAGTAAATGAGCATTAAACAGGACTGAGTAGCAAACAGGTGTCACTGAGCACTAAACAGGACCAAAGAGCAAACTGGAGTAACTGAGCACCAAACAGGAGCAAAGAACAAACTGGAGGTAAAGAGCATTAAACAGGAGCAAACTGGAGTAACTGAGCATTAAGTAGGAGCAAAGGGCAGACCGGAGTAAATGGGCACTAAACAAGAGCAAACTGGAGTAACTGAGCATTAAACAGGAGCAAATAGCAAACTGGAGTAACTGAGCATTAAACAGGACTGAGTAGCAAACTGGTGTAACTGAGCACTAAACAGGAGCAATGAACAAACTAGAGTAACTGAGCATTACACAGTGATTGAGCAGCAAACCTGAGTAACTGAGCAATAAACAGGAGCAAACAGTAAACTGGAGTAACTGAGCATTAAACCGAAGGAAAGAGCAAATTAGAGTAACTGAGCATGAAACAGGAGCAAAATGGAAAAACTGAGCATTAAACAGGATCAAATAGCAAACTAGAGTAACTGAGCACCAAACAGGAGCAAAGAGCAAACTATAGTAACTGACCATTAAACGGGATCAAAGAGCAAACTGGAGTAACTGAGCAGTAATCAGGAGCGAATTGGAGTAACTGAGCATTAAATAGGAGCAAAGAGCAAAATGGAGAATCTGAGCACATAACCAGAGCAAACTGGAACAAAGGAGCATTAAACAGAATCAAATAGCAAACTGGAGTCACTAAACTGGAGCAAAGAGCAAACTGGAGAACCTGAGCAGTAAACAGAAGCAAAGAGCAAACAGGAGTAACTGAGCACTAGACAGTAGCAAAGAGCAAATTGGAGGAACTTAGCATTTAAACAGGATTAAAGAGCAAACCGGAGTAACTGAGCATTAAGCAGGAGTGCGTAACAAACTGGAGTAACTGAACACTAAACCGGAGCAAAGAGCAAACTGGAGTAATTGAGCACTAAACAGGAGCAAAGAGCAAACTGGAGTAACTGAGCACTAAACCGCAGCAAAGAGCAAACTGGAGTAAATGAGCATTAAACAGGACTGAGTAGCAAACTGGAGTCACTGAGCACTAAACAGGAGCAAAGAGCAAACTGGAGTCACTGAGCACTAAACAGGGAGCAAAGAGCAAACTGGAGAACTGAGCACTAAACAGGAGCAAAAGATCAAACTGTAGTAACTGAGTACTAAAACAGGACCAAAGAATAAACTGGAGTAACTGAGCACTAGACAGGAGCAAAGACCAAACTGGAGGAACTTAGCATTAAATAGAATTAAAGAGAAAACCAGAGTAAGTCAGCACTAAACAAGAGCAAAGAGCAAACCGGTGTACTGAACACTAAAGAGGACCAAAGAGCAAACTGGAGTAACTGAGCACCAAACAGGAGCAAAGAATAGCCTGGAGGTAAAGAGCATTAAACAGGAGCAAACTGAGTAACTGAGCATTAAGTAGGAGGAAAGGGCAGACTGGAGTAAATGGGCACTAAACAAGAGCAACTGGAGTTACTGAGCATGAAACAGGATCAAATAGAAAACTGGAATTACTGAGCACTAAACCGCAGCAAAGAGCAAACTGGAGTAAATGAGCATTAAACAGGACTGAGTAGCAAACAGGAGTCACTGAGCACTAAACAGGAGCAAAGAGCAAACTGTAGTAACTGAGTACTAAACAGGACCAAAGAACATACTGGAGTAACTGAGCACTAGACAGGAGCAAAGACCAAACTGGAGGAACTTAGTATTAAATAGGTTAAAAGAGAAAAACCGGAGTAAGTGAGCACTAAACAAGAGCAAAGAGCAAACCGGTGTAAACTGAACACTAAAGAGGACCAAAGAGCAAACTGGAGTAACTGAGCACCAAAACAGAGCGAAGAACAAACTGGAGGTAAAGACCATTAAACAGGAGCAAACTGGAGTAAACTGAGCATTAAGTAGGAGCAAAGGGCAGACCGGAGTAAATGGGCACTAAACAAGAGCAAACTGGAGTAACTGAGCATTAAACAGGAGCAAATAGCAAACTGGAGTAACTGAGCATTAAACAGGACTGAGTAGCAAACTGGTGTAACTGAGCACTAAACAGGAGCAAAGAGCAAACTAGAGTAACTGAGCATTACACAGGAATTGAGCAGCAAATCTGAGTAACTGAGCAATAAACAGGAGCAAACAGCAAACTGGAGTAACTGAGAATTAAACCGGAGGAAAGAGAAAATTGAAATAATTGAGCACTGAACAGGAGCAAACTGGAGTCACTGAGCACTAAACAAGAGATAAGAGCAAACTGGAGCAACTGAGCATTAAACAGGATTGAGTTGCAAACTGTAGTAACTGAGCACTAAACAGGAGGAAAAAGCAAACTGGAGTAAGTGAGCACTAAACAGCAGTGAGTAGCAAACTAGAGCAATTGTGTATTAAACAGGGGTGAGTAGCAAACTGGAGTAACTGAGTGCAAAACAGGAGCAAAGAGCATACTGGAGTAAGTGAGTGCTAAACAGGAGCAAATAGCAACTGAGCATTAAACAGGATCAAATAGCAACGGAGTAACGGAGCAGTAAAGAGGAGCAAAGAGCAAACTGGAGCAACTGATCATTAAAATGGAGCAAGTAGCAAACTTGAGTAATGGAGCATTAAACAGGAGAGAGTAGCAAACTGGAGTAACTGAGCACTAAACAGGAGCAAAAAGTAAACCAAAGTAATTGAGCACTAAACAGGAGTGAGTAGCAAACTGGAGTAACTGAGCTCCAAACGGGAGCAAAGAGCAAACTGGAGTAACAGAGTGCTAAACAGGAGCAAGTAGCAATTTGGAGTATATGAGCCTTAAACAGGAATGAGGAGCAAACTGGAGTAACTGAGCACCAAACAGCAGTAAAGAGCAATTTGGAGTATATGAGCATTAAACAGGAATGAGGAGCAAACTGGAGTAACTGAGCACTAATCAGGAGCAAAGGGCAAACTGGAGTAACTGAATATTAAACAAGGGCAAGTAGCAAGCTGGAGTAACTGAGCGCTAAACAGGAGCAAAGAGCAAACAGGATTAACTGAGCACTAAACAGGAGCAAAGAGCAAACTGGAGAACCTGAGCAGTAAACGGAAGCAAAGAGCAAACAGGAGTAACTGAGCACTAGACAGTAGCAAAGAGCAAACCAGAGTAACTGAGCATTAAGCAGGAGTGAGTAACAAACAGGAGTAACTGAACACTTAACCGGAGCAACAAGCAAACTGGAGTAACTGAACACTGAACAGGATCAAAGAGCAAACTGGAGGAACTGAGCACTAAACAGGAGCAAAGAGCAAACTGGAGTAACTGAACACTGAACAGGATCAAAGAGCAAACTGGAGTAACTGAGTACTAAACAGGACCAAAGAACAAACTAGAGGTACTGAGCATTAAACAGGAGCAAACTGGAGTAACTGAGCATTAAATAGGAGCAAAGGGCAGACTGGGGTAAATGGGCACTAATCAAGGGCAAGCTGGAGTTACTGAGTATTAAACAGGATCACATAGCAAACTGGAATTACTGAGCACTAAACCGCAGCAAAGAGCAAACTGGAGTAAATGAGCATTAAACAGGACTGAGTAGCAAACAGGAGTCACTGAGCACTAAACAGGACCAAAGAGCAAACTGGACTAACTGAGCACCAAACAGGAGCAAAGAACAAACTGGAGGTAAAGAGCATTAAACAGGAGCAAACTGGAGTAACTGAGCATTAAGTAGGAGCAAAGGGCAGACCGGAGTAAATGGGCACTAAACAAGAGCAAACTGGAGTAACTGAGCATTAAACAAGAGCAAATAGCAAACTGGAGTAACTGAGCATTAAACAGGACTGAGTAGCAAACAGGTGTAACTGAGCACTAAACAGGAGCAAAGAACAAACTAGAGTAACTGAGCATTACACAGGGATTGAGCAGCAAACCTGAGTAACTGAGCAATAAACAGGAGCAAACAGTAAACTGGAGTAACTGAGCATTAAACCGGAGGAAAGAGCAAATTAGAGTAACTGAGCACGAAACAGGAGCAAAATGGAAAAACTGAGCATTAAACAGGATCAAATAGCAAACTAGAGTAACTGAGCACCAAACAGGAGCAAAGAGCAAACTATAGTAACTGACCATTAAACGGGATCAAAGAGCAAACTGGAGTAACTGAGCAGTAATCAGGAGCGAATTGGAGTAACTGAGCATTAAATAGGAGCAAAGAGCAAAATGGAGAATCTGAGCACATAACCAGAGCAAACTGGAACAAATGAGCATTAAACAGAATCAAATAGCAAACTGGAGTCACTAAACTGGAGCAAAGAGCAAACTGGAGAACCTGAGCAGTAAACAGAAGCAAAGAGCAAACAGGAGTAACTGAGCACTAGACAGTAGCAAAGAGCAAATTGGAGGAACTTAGCATTAAACAGGATTAAAGAGCAAACCGGAGTAACTGAGCATTAAGCAGGAGTGCGTAACAAACTGGAGTAACTGAACACTAAACCGGAGCAAAGAGCAAACTGGAGTAATTGAGCACTAAACAGGAGCAAAGAGCAAACTGGAGTAACTGAGCACTAAACCGCAGCAAAGAGCAAACTGAAGTAAATGAGCATTAAACAGGACTGAGTAGCAAACTGGAGTCACTGAGCACTAAACAGGAGCAAAGAGCAAACTGGAGTCACTGAGCACTAAACAGGAGCAAAGATCAAACTGTAGTAACTGAGTACTAAACAGGACAAAGAATAAACTGGAATAACTGAGCACTAGACAGGAGCAAAGACCAAACTGGAGGAACTTAGCATTAAATAGAATTAAAGAGAAAACCGGAGTAAGTCAGCACTGAACAAGAGCAAAGAGCAAACCGGTGTAACTGAACACTAAAGAGGACCAAAGAGCAAACTGGAGTAACTGAGCACCAAACAGGAGCAAAGAATAACCTGGAGGTAAAGAGCATTAAACAGGAGCAAACTGGAGTAACTGAGCATTAAGTAGGAGCAAAGGGCAGACTGGAGTAAATGGGCACTAAACAAGAGCAAACTGGAGTTACTGAGCATGAAACAGGATCAAATAGAAAACTGGAATTACTGAGCACTAAACCGCAGCAAAGAGCAAACTGGAGTAAATGAGCATTAAACAGGACTGAGTAGCAAACAGGAGTCACTGAGCACTAAACAGGAGCAAAGAGCAAACTGGAGTAACTGAGCACTAAACAGGAGCAAAGAGCAAACTGTAGTAACTGAGTACTAAACAGGACCAAAGAACATACTGGAGTAACTGAGCACTAGACAGGAGCAAAGACCAAACTGGAGGAACTTAGTATTAAATAGGTTAAAAGAGAAAACCGGAGTAAGTGAGCACTAAACAAGAGCAAAGAGCAAACCGGTGTAACTGAACACTAAAGAGGACCAAAGAGCAAACTGGAGTAACTGAGCACCAAACAGGAGCAAAGAACAAACTGGAGGTAAAGACCATTAAACAGGAGCAAACTGGAGTAACTGAGCATTAAGTAGGAGCAAAGGGCAGACCGGAGTAAATGGGCACTAAACAAGAGCAAACTGGAGTAACTGAGCATTAAACAGGAGCAAATAGCAAACTGGAGTAACTGAGCATTAAACAGGACTGAGTAGCAAACTGGTGTAACTGAGCACTAAACAGGAGCAAAGAGCAAACTAGAGTAACTGAGCATTACACAGGAATTGAGCAGCAAACCTGAGTAACTGAGCAATAAACAGGAGCAAACAGCAAACTGGAGTAACTGAGAATTAAACCGGAGGAAATAGAAAATTGAAATAATTGAGCACTGAACAGGAGCAAACTGGAGTCACTGAGCACTAAATAAGAGATAAGAGCAAACTGGAGCAACTGAGCATTAAACAGGATTGAGTTGCAAACTGTAGTAACTGAGCACTAAACAGGAGGAAAAAGCAAACTGGTGTAAGTGAGCACTAAACAGCAGTGAGTAGCAAACTAGAGCAATTGTGTATTAAACAGGGGTGAGTAGCAAACTGGAGTAACTGTGTGCAAAACAGGAGCAAAGAGCATACTGGAGTAAGTGAGTGCTAAACAGGAGCAAATAGCAACTGAGCATTAAACAGGATCAAATAGCAACGGAGTAACGGAGCAGTAAAGAGGAGCAAATAGCAAACTGGAGCAACTGATCATTAAAATGGAGCAAGTAGCAAACTTGAGTAATGGAGCATTAAACAGGAGAGAGTAGCAAACTGGCGTAACTGAGCACTAAACAGGAGCAAAACGTTAACCAAAGTAATTGAGCACTAAACAGGAGTGAGTAGCAAACTGGAGTAACTGAGCTCCAAACAGGAGCAAAGAGCAAACTGGAGTAACAGAGCACTAGACAGTAGCAAAGAGCAAATTGGAGGGACTTAGCATTAAACAGGATTAAAGAGCACACCGGAGTAACTGAGCATTAAGCAGGAGTGCGTAACAAACTGGAGTAACTGAACACTAAACTGGAGCAAAGAGCAAACTGGAGTAACTGAGCACTAAACAGGAGCAAAGGGCAAACTGGAGTAACTGAGCACTAAACCGCAGCAAAGAGCAAACTGGAGTAAATGAGCATTAAACAGGACTGAGTAGCAACCTGGAGTCACTGAGCACTAAACAGGAGCAAAGAGCAAACTGGAGTCACTGAGCACTAAACAGGAGCAAAGATCAAACTGTAGTAACTGAGTACTAAACAGGACCAAAGAATAAACTGGAGTAACTGAGCACTAGACCGGAGCAAAGACCAAACTGGAGGAACCTAGCATTAAATAGAATTAAAGAGAAAACCGGAGTAAGTCAGCACTAAACAAGAGCAAAGAGCAAACCGGTGTAACTGAACATTAAAGAGGACCAAAGACCAAACTGGAGGAACTTTGCATTAAATAGGATTAAAGAGAAAACCGGAGTAAGTGAGCAATAAACAAGAGCAAAGAGCAAACCCGTGTAACTGAACACTAAAGAGGACCAAAGAGGTAAAGAGCATTAAACAGGAGCAAACTGGAGTAAGTGAGCATTAAGTAGGAGCAAAGGGCAGACCGGAGTAAATGGGCACTAAACAAGAGCAAACTGGAGTAACTGAGCATTAAACAGGAGCAAATAGCAAACTGGAGTAACTGATCATTAAACAGGACTGAGTAGCAAACTGGTGTAACTGAGCACTAAACAGGAGCAAAGAGCAAACTAGAGTAACTGAGCATTACACAGGAATTGAGCAGCAAACCTGAGTAACTGAGCAATGAACAGGAGCAAACAGCAAACTGGAGTAACTGAGAATTAAACCGGAGGAAAGAGAAAATTGAAATAACTGAGCACTGAACAGGAGCAAACTGGAGTCACTGAGCACTAAACAAGAGATAAGAGCAAACTAGAGTAACTGAGCATTAAACAGGATCGAGTTTCAAACTGTAGTAACTGAGCACTAAACAGGAGGAAAAAGCAAACTGGGGTAAGTGAGTACTAAACAGCAGTGAGTAGCAAACTAGCGCAATTGTGTATTAAACAGGGGTGAGTAGCAAACTGGAGTCACTGAGTGCAAACCAGGAACAAAGAGCATACTGGAGTAACTGAGTGCTAAACTGGAGCAAAGAGCAAATTAGAGTAACTGAGCACCAAACAGGAGCAAAGAGCAAACTATAGTAACTGACCATTAAACGGGATCAAATAGCAAACTGGAGTAATTGAGTAGTAAACAGGAGCAATTTGGAGTAACTGAGCTTTAAATAGGAGCAAAGAGCAGACTGGAGTATCTGAGCACAAAACCAGAGCAAACTGGAATAACTGAGCATTAAATAGGATCAAATAGCAAACTGGAGTCACTAAACAGGAGCAAAGAGCAAACTATAGTAACTGAGCATTAAACAGGAGCAAAGAGCAAACTGGATCAACTGAGCATTAAACAGGATCGAGTTGCAAACTGTAGTAACTGAGCACTAAACAGGAGGAAAAAGCAAACTGGAGTAAGTGATCACTAAACAGCAGTGAGTAGCAAACTAGGGCAATTGTGTATTAAACAGGGGTGAGTAGCAAACTGGAGTAACTGAGTGCATTACAGGAGCAAAGAGCATACTGGAGTAACTGAGTGCTAAACAGGAGCAAAGAGCAAATGAGCATTAAACAGGATCAAAGAGCAAACTGGGGAACTGAGCAGTAAACAGGAGCAAAGAGCAAACTGGAGCAAGTGAGCATTAAAATGGAGCAAGTAGCAAACTTGAGTAATGGAGCATTAAATAGGAGTGAGTAGCAAACTGGAGTAACTAAGCACTAAACAGGAGCAAAGAGCAAACCGAAGTAACTGAGCACTAAACAGGAGTGAGCAGCAAACTGGAGTAATTGAGCACCAAAGGGGAACAAAGAGCAAACTGGAGTAACTGAGTGCTAAACAGGAGCAAATAGCAATTTGGAGTAAATGAGCCTTAAACAGGAATGAAGAGCATACTGGAGTAACTGAGCACTAAACAGGAGCAAAGAACAAACTGGAGTAAATGAGCACTAAACAGGAGCAAAGAGCAAAATGGAGTAACTGAGCACTAAACAGGGGCAGGTAGGAAGCTGGAGTAACTGAGTGCTTAACAGGAGCAAAGAGCAAACAGGAGTAACTGAGCACTAAACAGGAGCAAGAGCAAACTGCATTAACAGAGCACTAAACAGGACTGAGTAGCAAACTGGTGTAACTGAGCACTAAACAGGAGCAAAGAGCAAACTAGAGTAACTGAGCATTACAGAGGGATTCAACAGCACACCTGAGTCACTGAGCAATAAACAGGAGCAAACAGCAAACTGGAGTAACTGAGCATTAAACCAGAGGAAAGAGAAAATTGAAATAACTGAGCACTGAACAGGAGCAAACTGGAGTCACTGAGCACTAAACAAGAGATAAGAGCAAACTAGAGTAACTGAGCAGTAAACAGGAGGAAAAAGCTAACTGGGGTAAGTGAGCACTAAACAGCAGTGAGTAGCAAACTAGCGCAATTGTGTATTAAACAGGGGTGAGTAGCAAACTGGAGTCACTGAGTGCAAAACAGGAACAAAGAGCATACTGGAGTAACTGAGTGCTAAACTGGAGCAAAGAGCAAATTAGAGTAACTGAGCACTAAACAGGAGCAAAATGGAAAAACCGAGCATTAAACAGGATCAAATAGCAAACTAGAGTAACTGAGCACCAAACAGGAGCAAAGAGCAAACTATAGTAACTGACCATTAAACGGGATCAAATAGCAAACTGGAGTAATTGAGCAGTAAACCGGAGCAATTTGGAGTAACTGAGCATTAAATAGGAGCAAAGAGCAGACTGGAGTATCTGAGCACAAAACCAGAGCAAACTGGAATAACTGAGCATTAAATAGGATCAAATAGCAAACTGGAGTCACTAAACAGGAGCAAAGAGCAAACTATAGTAACTGAGCATTAAACAGGAGCAATGAGTAAATTGGAGTAACTGAGCACTAAACAGGAGCAAAGAGCAAACTGGATCAACTGAGCATTAAACAGGATCGAGTTGCAAACTGTAGTAACTGAGCACTAAACAGGAGGAAAAAGCAAACTGGAGTAAGTGATCACTAAAGCAGTGAGTAGCAAACTAGAGCAATTGTGTATTAAACAGGGGTGAGTAGCAAACTGGAGTAACTGAGTGCATTACAGGAGCAAAGAGCATACTGGAGTAACTGAGTGCTAAACAGGAGCAAAGAGCAAATGAGCATTAAACAGGATCAAAGAGCAAACTGGGTAACTGAGCAGTAAACAGGAGCAAAGAGCAACCTGGAGCAAGTGAGCATTAAAATGGTGCAAGTAGCAAACTTGAGTAATGGAGCATTAAATAGGAGTGAGTAGCAAACTGGAGTAACTAAGCACTAAACAGGAGCAAAGAGCAAACCGAAGTAACTGAGCACTAAACAGGAGTGAGCAGCAAACTGGAGTAATTGAGCACCAAATGGGAACAAAGAGCAAACTGGAGTAACTGAGTGCTAAACAGGAGCAAATAGCATTTTGGAGTAAATGAGCCTTAAACAGGAACGAGGAGCATACTGGAGTAACTGAGCACTAAACAGGAGCAAAGAACAAACTGGAGTAAATGAGCACTAAACAGGAGCAAAGAGCAAAATGGAGTAACTGAGCACTAAACAGGGGCAGGTAGGAAGCTAGAGTAACTGAGTGCTTAACAGGAGCAAAGAGCAAACAGCAGTAACTGAGCACTAAACAGGAGCAAGAGCAAACTGCAGTAACGGAGCACTAAACAGGAGCAAAGAGCAAACTGGTGTAACTGAACACTACACAGGCCCAAAGAGCAAATTGGAGTAACTGAGTACTAAACAGGAGCAAAGAACAAACTGGAGTAACTGAGTATTAAACAGGGGCAGGTAGCAAGCTGGAGTAACTGAGTGCTTAACAGGAGCAAAGAGCAAACAGGAGTAAATGAGCACTAAACAGGAGCAAGAGCAAACTGCAGTAACGGAGCACTAAACAGGAGCAAAGAGCAAACTGGTGTAACTGAACACTAAACAGGCCCAAAGAGCAAATTGGAGTAACTGAGTACTAAACAGGAGCAAAGAACAAACTGGAGTAACTGAGTATTAAACAGGGGCAGGTAGCAAGCTGGAGTAACTGAGTGCTTAACAGGAGCAAAGAGCAAACAGGAGTAAATGAGTACTAAACAGGAGCAAAGAGCAAACTGGAGATCCTGAGCACTAAACGGAAGCAAAGAGCAAACAGGAGTAACTGAGAACTAGACAGTAGCAAAGAGCAAAAGGAGGAACTTAGCATTAAACAGGATTAAACAGCAAACCGGTGTAACTGAGCATTAAGCAGAAGTGAGTAACAAACAGGAGTAACTGAACACTAAACCGGAGCAAAGAGCAAACTGGAGTAACCGAGCACTAAACAGGAGCCAAGAGCAAACTGGAGTAACTGAGCACTAAACAGGAGCCAAGAACAAACTGGAGGTACTGAGTACTAAACTAGACCAAAGAACAAACTGGAGTAACTGCGCACTAAACAGGAGCAAAGAGTAAACTGGAGGAACTTAGCATTAAACAAGATTAAAGTGCAAACCGGTGTAATGGAGCATTAGGCAGGAGTGAGTAACAAACTGGAGTAACTGAACACTAATACGGAGCAAAGAGCAAACTGGAGTAACCGAGCACTAAACAGGAGCAAAGATCAAACTGTAGTAACTGAGTACTAAACTGGACCAAAGAACAAACTGGAGTAACTGAGCACTAAATGGAAGCAAAGAGCAAACAGGAGTAACTGAGAACTGGACAGCAGCAAAGAGCAAAAGGAGGAACTTAGCATTAAACAGGATTAAAGAGCAAACTGGTGTAGCTGAGCATTAAGCAGGAGTGAGTAACAAACTGGAGTAACTGAACACTAAACCGGAGCAAAGAGCAAACTGGAGTAACCGAGCACTAAACAGGAGCCAAGAGCAAACTGGAGTAACTGAGCACTAAACAGGAGCCAAGAACAAACTGGAGGTACTGAGCATTAAACAGGAGCAAACTGGAGTAACTGAGCACTAAACAGGAGCCAAGAACAAACCGGAGGTACTGAGCATTAAACAGGAGCAAACTGTAGTAACTAAGCATTAAATAGGAGCAAAGGGCAGACCGGAGTAAATGGGCACTAAACAAGAGCAAACAGGAGTAACTGAGCATTAAACAGGATCAAATAGCAAACTGGAATTACTGAGCACTAAACCGCAGCAAAGAGCAAAGTGGAGAAAATGAGCATTAAACAGGACTGAGTAGCAAACTGGAGTCACTGAGCACTAAACAGGAGTTATGAGCAAACTGGAGTAACTGAGCATTAAACAGGATCGAGTTGCAAACTGTAGTAACTGAGCACTAAACAGGAGGAAAAAGCAAACTGGTGTAAGTGAGCACTAAACAGCAGTGAGTAGCAAACAAGAGCAATTGTGTATTAAACAGGGGTGAGTAGCAAACTGGAGTAACTGTGTGCAAAACAGGAGCAAAGAGCATACTGGAGTAACTGAGTGCTAAACAGGAGCAAAGAGCAACTGAGCATTAAACAGGATCAAATAGCAAACTGGAGTAACGGAGCAGTGAAAAGGAGCAAAGAGCAAACTGGAGCAACTGATCATTAAAATGGAGCAAGTAGCAAACTTGAGTAATGGAGCATTAAACAGGAGTGAGTAGCAAACTGGAGTAACTGAGCACTAAACAGGAGCAAAAAGTAAACCAAAGTAACTGAGCACTAAACAGGAGTGAGTAGCAAACTGGAGTAACTGAGCACCAAACGGGAGCAAAGAGCAAACTGGAGTAACAGAGTGCTAAACAGGAGCAAGTAGCAATTTGGAGTATATGAGCCTTAAACAGGAATGAGGAGCAAACTGGAGTAACTGAGCATTAAATCGGAGTAAAGAGCAATTTGGAGTATATGAGCCTTAAACAGGAATGAGGAGCAAACTGGAGTAACTGAGAACTAAACAGTAGCAAAGAGCAAACTGGAGTAAATGAGCACTAAACAGGAGCAAAGGGCAAACTGGAGGTACAGAGCATTAAACAGAAGCAAACTGAAGTAACTGAGCACTAAACAGGAGCAAAGAAGAAACTGGAGTAAATGAGCACTAAACAGGAGCAAAGAGCAAACTGGAGTAACTGAGCACTAAACAGGAGCAAAAAGTAAACCAAAGTAACTGAGCACTAAACAGGAGTGAGTAGCAAACTGGAGTAACTGAGCACCAAACGGGAGCAAAGAGCAAACTGGAGTAACAGAGTGCTAAACAGGAGCAAGTAGCAATTTGGAGTATATGAGCCTTAAACAGGAATGAGGAGCAAACTGGAGTAACTGAGCATTAAACCGGAGCAAACTGGAGTAACTAAGCAACAAACAGGAGTAAAGAGCAATTTGGAGTATATGAGCCTTAAACAGGAATGAGGAGCAAACTGGAGTAACTGAGAACTAAACAGTAGCAAAGAGCAAACTGGAGTAAATGAGCACTAAACAGGAGCAAAGAGCAAACTGGAGGTACAGAGCATTAAACAGAAGCAAACTGAAGTAACTGAGCCCTAAACAGGAGCAAAGAAGAAACTGGAGTAAATGAGCACTAAACAGGAGCAAAGAGCAAACTGGAGTAACTGAGTATTAAAGAGGGGCAAGTAGCAAGATGGAGTAACTGAGCGCTAAACAGGAGCAACGAGCAAACAGGATTAACTGAGCACTAAACATGAGCAAAGAGCAAGCTGGAGAACCTGAGCAGTAAACGGGAAAAAAGAGCAAACAGTAGTAACTGAGCACTAGACAGTAGCAAAGAGCAAATTGGAGGAACTTAGCATAAAACAGGATTAAAGAGCAAACCGGAGTAACTGAGCATTAAGCAGGAGTGAGTAACAAACTGGAGTAACTGAACACTAAACCGGAGCAAAGAGCAAACTGGAGTAACTGAGCACTAAACAGGTGCAAAGAGCAAAATGGAAAAACTGAGCATTAAACAGGATCAAATAGCAAACTAGAGTAACTGAGCACCAAACAGGAGCAAAGAGCAAACTATAGTAACTGACCATTAAACGGGAGCAAAGAGCAAACTGGAGTAACTGAGCAGTAAACAGGAGCAAATTGGAGTAACCGAGCATTAAATAGGAGCAAAGAGCAGACTGGAGTATCTGAGCACAAAACCAGAGCAAACTGGAATAACTGAGCATTAAACAGGATCAAATAGCAAACTGGAGTCACAAAACAGGAGCAAAGAGCAAACTATTGTAACTGAGCATTAAACAGGAGCAATGAGTGAATTGGAGTAACTGAGCACTAAACAGGAGCAAAGAGCAAACTTGTTCAACTGAGCATTAAACAGGATCGAGTTGCAAACTGTAGTAACTGAGCACTAAACAGGAGGAAAAAGCAAACTGGAGTAAGTGAGCACTAAACAGCAGTGAGTAGCAAACTAGAGCAATTGTGTATTAAACAGGGGTGAGTAGCAAACTGGAGTAACTGAGTGCAAAACAGGAGCAAAGAGCATACTGGAGTAACTGAGTGCTAAACAGGAACAAAGAGCAAATGAGCATTAAACAGGATCAAAGAGCAAACTGGGTAACTGAGCAGTAAACAGGAGCAAAGAGCAAACTGGAGCAAGTGAGCATTAAAATGGAGCAAGTAGCAAACTTGAGTAATGGAGCATTAAATAGGAGTGAGTAGCAAACTGGAGTAACTAAGCACTAAACAGGAGCAAAGAGCAAACCAAAGTAACTGAGCACTAAACAGGAGTGAGCAGCAAACTGGAGTAATTGAGCACCAAAGGGGAACAAAGAGCAAACTGGAGTAACTGAGTGCTAAACAGGAGCAAATAGCATTTTGGAGTAAATGAGCCTTAAACAGGAATGAGGAGCATACTGGAGTAACTGAGCACTAAACAGGAGCAAAGAACAAACTGGAGTAAATGAGAACTAAACAGGAGCAAAGAGCAAAATGGAGTAACTGAGCACTAAACAGGGGCAGGTAGGAAGCTAGAGTAACTGAGTGCTTAACAGGAGCAAAGAGCAAACAGCAGTAACTGAGCACTAAACAGGAGCAAGAGCAAACTGCAGTAACGGAGCACTAAACAGGAGCAAAGAGCAAACTGGTGTAACTGAACACTAAACAGGCCCAAAGAGCAAATTGGAGTAACTGAGTACTAAACAGGAGCAAAGAACAAACTGGAGTAACTGAGTATTAAACAGGGGCAGGTAGCAAGCTGGAGTAACTGAGTGCTTAACAGGAGCAAAGAGCAAACAGGAGTAAATGAGTACTAAACAGGAGCAAAGAGCAAACTGGAGATCCTGAGCACTAAACGGAAGCAAAGAGCAAACAGGAGTAACTGAGAACTAGACAGTAGCAAAGAGCAAAAGGAGGAACTTAGCATTAAACAGGATTAAACAGCAAACCGGTGTAACTGAGCATTAAGCAGAAGTGAGTAACAAACAGGAGTAACTGAACACTAAACCGGAGCAAAGAGCAAACTGGAGTAACCGAGCACTAAACAGGAGCCAAGAGCAAACTGGAGTAACTGAGCACTAAACAGGAGCCAAGAACAAACTGGAGGTACTGAGTACTAAACTAGACCAAAGAACAAACTGGAGTAACTGCGCACTAAACAGGAGCAAAGAGTAAACTGGAGGAACTTAGCATTAAACAAGATTAAAGTGCAAACCGGTGTAATGGAGCATTAGGCAGGAGTGAGTAACAAACTGGAGTAACTGAACACTAATACGGAGCAAAGAGCAAACTGGAGTAACCGAGCACTAAACAGGAGCAAAGATCAAACTGTAGTAACTGAGTACTAAACTGGACCAAAGAACAAACTGGAGTATCTGAGCACTAAATGGAAGCAAAGAGCAAACAGGAGTAACTGAGAACTGGACAGCAGCAAAGAGCAAAAGGAGGAACTTAGCATTAAACAGGATTAAAGAGCAAACTGGTGTAGCTGAGCATTAAGCAGGAGTGAGTAACAAACTGGAGTAACTGAACACTAAACCGGAGCAAAGAGCAAACTGGAGTAACCGAGCACTAAACAGGAGCCAAGAGCAAACTGGAGTAACTGAGCACTAAACAGGAGCCAAGAACAAACTGGAGGTACTGAGCATTGAACAGGAGCAAACTGGAGTAACTGAGCACTAAACAGGAGCCAAGAACAAACCGGAGGTACTGAGCATTAAACAGGAGCAAACTGTAGTAACTAAGCATTAAATAGGAGCAAAGGGCAGACCGGAGTAAATGGGCACTAAACAAGAGCAAACAGGAGTAACTGAGCATTAAACAGGATCAAATAGCAAACTGGAATTACTGAGCACTAAACCGCAGCAAAGAGCAAAGTGGAGAAAATGAGCATTAAACAGGACTGAGTAGCAAACTGGAGTCACTGAGCACTAAACAGGAGTTATGAGCAAACTGGAGTAACTGAGCATTAAACAGGATCGAGTTGCAAACTGTAGTAACTGAGCACTAAACAGGAGGAAAAAGCAAACTGGTGTAAGTGAGCACTAAACAGCAGTGAGTAGCAAACAAGAGCAATTGTGTATTAAACAGGGGTGAGTAGCAAACTGGAGTAACTGTGTGCAAAACAGGAGCAAAGAGCATACTGGAGTAACTGAGTGCTAAACAGGAGCAAAGAGCAACTGAGCATTAAACAGGATCAAATAGCAAACTGGAGTAACGGAGCAGTGAAAAGGAGCAAAGAGCAAACTGGAGCAACTGATCATTAAAATGGAGCAAGTAGCAAACTTGAGTAATGGAGCATTAAACAGGAGTGAGTAGCAAACTGGAGTAACTGAGCACTAAACAGGAGCAAAAAGTAAACCAAAGTAACTGAGCACTAAACAGGAGTGAGTAGCAAACTGGAGTAACTGAGCACCAAACGGGAGCAAAGAGCAAACTGGAGTAACAGAGTGCTAAACAGGAGCAAGTAGCAATTTGGAGTATATGAGCCTTAAACAGGAATGAGGAGCAAACTGGAGTAACTGAGCATTAAATCGGAGTAAAGAGCAATTTGGAGTATATGAGCCTTAAACAGGAATGAGGAGCAAACTGGAGTAACTGAGAACTAAACAGTAGCAAAGAGCAAACTGGAGTAAATGAGCACTAAACAGGAGCAAAGGGCAAACTGGAGGTACAGAGCATTAAACAGAAGCAAACTGAAGTAACTGAGCACTAAACAGGAGCAAAGAAGAAACTGGAGTAAATGAGCACTAAACAGGAGCAAAGAGCAAACTGGAGTAACTGAGCACTAAACAGGAGCAAAAAGTAAACCAAAGTAACTGAGCACTAAACAGGAGTGAGTAGCAAACTGGAGTAACTGAGCACCAAACGGGAGCAAAGAGCAAACTGGAGTAACAGAGTGCTAAACAGGAGCAAGTAGCAATTTGGAGTATATGAGCCTTAAACAGGAATGAGGAGCAAACTGGAGTAACTGAGCATTAAACCGGAGCAAACTGGAGTAACTAAGCAACAAACAGGAGTAAAGAGCAATTTGGAGTATATGAGCCTTAAACAGGAATGAGGAGCAAACTGGAGTAACTGAGAGCTAAACAGTAGCAAAGAGCAAACTGGAGTAAATGAGCACTAAACAGGAGCAAAGAGCAAACTGGAGGTACAGAGCATTAAACAGAAGCAAACTGAAGTAACTGAGCCCTAAACAGGAGCAAAGAAGAAACTGGAGTAAATGAGCACTAAACAGGAGCAAAGAGCAAACTGGAGTAACTGAGTATTAAAGAGGGGCAAGTAGCAAGATGGAGTAACTGAGCGCTAAACAGGAGCAACGAGCAAACAGGATTAACTGAGCACTAAACATGAGCAAAGAGCAAGCTGGAGAACCTGAGCAGTAAACGGGAAAAAAGAGCAAACAGTAG
This sequence comes from Isurus oxyrinchus, assembly GCA_026770705.1. NCBI lineage: Eukaryota > Metazoa > Chordata > Chondrichthyes > Lamniformes > Lamnidae > Isurus > Isurus oxyrinchus. The sequence goes on along the minus strand of JANJGN010000016.1, from coordinate 18,323,843 downwards.
TAACTGAGCACTAGACAGTAGCAAAGAGCAAATTAGAGGAACTTAGCATAAAACAGGATTAAAGAACAAACCGGAGTAACTGAGCATTAAGCAGGAGTGAGTAACAAACTGGAGTAACTGAACACTAAACCGGAGCAAAGAGCAAACTGGAGTAACTGAGCACTAAACAGGAGCAAAGAGCAAAATGGAAAAACTGAGCATTAAACAGGATCAAATAGCAAACTAGAGTAACTGAGCACCAAACAGGAGCAAAGAGCAAACTATAGTAACTGACCATTAAACGGGAGCAAAGAGCAAACTGGAGTAACTGAGCAGTAAACAGGAGCAAATTGGAGTAACCGAACACTAAACAGGACCAAAGAGCAAACTGGAGGAACTGAGCACTAAACAGGAGCCAAGAACAAACCGGAGGTACTGAGCATTAAACAGGAGCAAACTAGAGTAACTGAGAACGAAACAGGAGCCAGGAACAAACCGGAGGTACTGAGCATTAAACAGGAGCAAACTGGAGTAACTGAGCATTAAAAAGGAGCAAAGGGCAGACCGGAGTAAATGGGCATAAAACAAGAGCAAACTGGAGTAACTGAGATTTAAACAGGATCAAATAGCAAACTGTAATTACTGAGCACTAAACCGCAGCAATGAGCAAACTGGAGTAAATGAGCATTAAAGAGGAATGAGTAGCAAACTGGAGTCACTGAGCTCTAAACAGGAGTAATGAGCAAACTGGAGTAACTGAGCATTAAACAGGATCGAGTTGCAAACTGTAGTAACTGAGCACTAAACAGGAGGAAAAAGCCAACTGGTGTAAGTGAGCACTAAACAGCAGTGATTAGCAAACTAGAGCAATTGTGTATTAAACAGGGGTGAGTAGCAAACTGGAGTAACTGAGTGCAAAACAGGAGCAAAGAGCATACTGGAGTAACTGAGTGCTAAACAGGAGCAAAGAGCAACTGAGAATTAAACAGGATCAAATAGCAAACTGGAGTAACGGAGCAGTAAACAGGAGCAAAGAGCAAACTGGGCAACTGATCATTAAAATGGAGCAACTAGCAAACTTGAGTAATGGAGCATTAAACAGGAGTGAGTAGCAAACTGGAGTAACTGAGCAGTAAATAGGAGCAAAAAGTAAACCAAAGTAACTGAGCACTAAACAGGAGTGAGTAGCAAACTGGAGTAACTGAGCACCAAACGGGAGCAAAGAGCAAACTGGAGTAACAGAGTGCTAAACAGGAGCAAGTAGCAATTTGGAGTATATGAGCCTTAAACAGGAATGAGGAGCAAACTGGAGTAACTGAGCATTAAACCGGAGCAAACTGGAGTAACTAAGCAACAAACAGGAGTAAAGAGCAATTTGGAGTATATGAGCCTTAAACAGGAATGAGGAGCAAACTGGAGTAACTGAGCACTAAACAGGAGCAAAGAGCAAACTGGAGTAAATGAGCACTAAACAGGAGCAAAGAGGAAACTGGAGTAACTGAGTATTAAACAGGGGCAAGTAGCAAGCTGGAGTAACTGAGCGCTAAACAGGAGCAAAGAGCAAACAGGAGTAACTGAGCACTAAACAGGATCAAAGAGCAAACTGGAGAACCTGAGCAGTAAACGGAAGCAAAGAGCAAACAGGAGTAACTGAGCACTAGACAGTAGCTAAGAGCAAATTGGAGGAACTTAGCATTAAACAGGATTAAAGAGCAAACAGGAGTAACTGAGCATTAAGTAGGAGTGAGTAACAAACTGGAGTAAGTAAACACTAAACCGGATCAAAGAGCAAACTGGAGTAACTGAGCACTAAACAGGAGCCAAGAACAAACCGGAGGTACTGAGCATTAAACAGGAGCAAACTGGAGTAACTGAGCATTAAAAAGTAGCAAAGGGCAGACCGGAGTAAATGGGCATAAAACAAGAGCAAACTGGAGTAACTGAGATTTAAACAGGATCAAATAGCAAACTGTAATTACTGAGCACTAAACCGCAGCAATGAGCAAACTGGAGTAAATGAGCATTAAAGAGGAATGAGTAGCAAACTGGAGTCACTGAGCTCTAAACAGGAGTAATGAGCAAACTGGAGTAACTGAGCATTAAACAGGATCGAGTTGCAAACTGTAGTAACTGAGCACTAAACAGGAGGAAAAAGCCAACTGGTGTAAGTGAGCACTAAACAGCAGTGATTAGCAAACTAGAGCAATTGTGTATTAAACAGGGGTGAGTAGCAAACTGGAGTAACTGAGTGCAAAACAGGAGCAAAGAGCATACTGGAGTAACTGAGTGCTAAACAGGAGCAAAGAGCAACTGAGAATTAAACAGGATCAAATAGCAAACTGGAGTAACGGAGCAGTAAACAGGAGCAAAGAGCAAACTGGGCAACTGATCATTAAAATGGAGCAACTAGCAAACTTGAGTAATGGAGCATTAAACAGGAGTGAGTAGCAAACTGGAGTAACTGAGCACTAAACAGGAGCAAAAAGTAAACCAAAGTAACTGAGCACTAAACAGGAGTGAGTAGCAAACTGGAGTAACTGAGCACCAAACGGGAGCAAAGAGCAAACTGGAGTAACAGAGTGCTAAACAGGAGCAAGTAGCAATTTGGAGTATATGAGCCTTAAACAGGAATGAGGAGCAAACTGGAGTAACTGAGCATTAAACCGGAGCAAACTGGAGTAACTAAGCAACAAACAGGAGTAAAGAGCAATTTGGAGTATATGAGCCTTAAACAGGAATGAGGAGCAAACTGGAGTAACTGAGCACTAAACAGGAGCAAAGAGCAAACTGGAGTAAATGAGCACTAAACAGGAGCAAAGAGGAAACTGGAGTAACTGAGTATTAAACAGGGGCAAGTAGCAAGCTGGAGTAACTGAGCGCTAAACAGGAGCAAAGAGCAAACAGGAGTAACTGAGCACTAAACAGGATCAAAGAGCAAACTGGAGAACCTGAGCAGTAAACGGAAGCAAAGAGCAAACAGGAGTAACTGAGCACTAGACAGTAGCTAAGAGCAAATTGGAGGAACTTAGCATTAAACAGGATTAAAGAGCAAACAGGAGTAACTGAGCATTAAGTAGGAGTGAGTAACAAACTGGAGTAAGTAAACACTAAACCGGAGCAAAGAGCAAACTGGAGTAACTGAGCATTAAACAGGAGCAAAGATCAAACTGTAGTAACTGAGCACTAGACAGGAGCAAAGACCAAACTGGAGGAACTTAGCATTAAATAGGATTATAGAGAAAACCGCAGTAAGTGAGCACTAAACAAGAGCCAAGAGCAAACCGGTGTAACTGAACACTAAAGAGGACCAAAGAGCAAACTGGAGTAACTGAGCACCAAACAGGAGCAAAGAACAAACTGGAGGTAAAGAGCATTAAACAGGAGCAAACTAGTAACTGAGCATTAAGTAGGAACAAAGGGCAGACCGGAGTAAATGTGCACTAAACAAGAGCAAACTGGAGTAACTGAGCATTAAACAGGAGCAAATAGCAAACTGGAGTAACTGAGCATTAAACAGGACTGAGTAGCAAACTGGTGTAACTGAGCACTAAACAGGAGCAATGAGCAAACTAGAGTAACTGAGCATTACACAGTGATTGAACATCAAACCTGAGTAACTGAGCAATAAACAGGAGCAAACAGCAAACTGGTGTAACTGAGCATTAAACCGGAGGAAAGAAAAGATTGAAATAACTGAGCACTGAACAGGAGCAAACTGGAGTCACTGAGCACTAAACAGGAGATAAGAGCAAACTAGAGTAACTGAGCATTAAACAGGATCGAGTTGCAAACTGTAGTAACTGAGCACTAAACAGGAGGAAAAAGCAAACTGGGGTAAGTGAGCACTAAACAGCAGTGAGTAGCAAACGAGCGCAATTGTGTATTAAACAGGGGTGAGTAGCAAACTGGAGTAACTGAGTGCAAAACAGGAACAAAGAGCATACTGGAGTATCTGAGTGCTAAACCGGAGCAAAGAGCAAATTAGAGTAACTGAGCACTAAACAGGAGCAAAATGGAAAAACTGAGCATTAAACAGGATCAAATAGCAAACTGGAGTAACTGAGCACCAAACAGGAGCAAAGAGCAAACTGGAGTAACTGATCATTAAACTGGACTGTGTAGCAAACTGGAGTAACTGAGCACTAAACAGTAGCAAAGAGCGAACTATAGTAACTGAGCATTAAACGGGATCAAAGAGCAAACTGGAGTAACTGAGCACTATACAGGAGCAAATTGGAGTAACTGAGCAGTAAATAGGTGCAATGAGCTGAACACAAAACCAGAGCAAACTGGAATAACTGAGCATTAAACAGGATCAGATAGCAAACTGGAGTATCTGATCACTAAACAGGAGCAAAGAGCAAGCTATAGTAACTGAGCATTAAACAGGAGCAATGAGCAAATTGGAGTAACTGAGCACTACACAGGAGCAAAGAGCAAACTGGAGCAACTGAGCATTAAACAGGAGTGAGTAGCACACTGGAGTAACGGAGCACTAAACAGGAGCAAGGAGCAAACTGGAGTAACTGAGCACTAAACAGGAATCAGCAGCAAACTGGAGAAACTGAGCGCCAAACAGGAGCAAAGAGCAAACTGGAGTAACTGAGTGCCAAACAGGAGAAAAGAGCAAATTAGAGTAACTGAGCATTAAACAGGGACGTATAGCAAACTGGGGTAACTGAGCACTAAACAGGAGCAAAGAGCAAACTGGAGAATCTGAGCACTGAACAGGAGCAAATAGCAAACTGGAGTAATTGAGCATTAAACAGGAGCAAAGAGCAAACTGGCGTAACTGAGCATTAAACAGGATCAAACAGCAAACTGAGTAACTGAGCACTAAACAGGAGCAAACTGGAGTAACTGAGCACAAAACCAGAGCAAGATGGAATAACCGAGCATTAAACAGGATCAAATAGCCAACTGGAATAATTGAGTGCTAAACAGGAGCAAAGAGCAAACCTGAGTAACTGAACATTAACAGGACTGAGTAACAAACTAGAGGAACTGAGCATGAAACAGGAGCAAAGAGCATATTGGAGTAACTGAGCACTAAACAGGAGCAAAGAGCACACTGGAGTAACTGAGCACTGAAGAGGAACAAAAAGCAAACCGGAGTCACTGAGCATTAAACAGGATCAAACAGCAAACTGGAGTAACTAAGCACTAAAGAGGAGCAAAGAGAAACCTGGAGGAACTGAGCATTTAACGGGATTAAAGAGCAAACTGGAGTAACTGTGCATTAAGCAGGAGTGACTAGCAAACTGGAGTAACTGAGCACTAAACAGGAGCACAGAGCAAACTGGAGAAACTGAGCATTCAACAGGAGCGAGTAGCAAACTGGAATAACTGAACATTAAACAGGAGCGAGTAGGAAACTGGAGTAACTGAGCATTAAACAGGAGCAAGTAGCAAAGTGGAGTAACTGAGCACTAAACAGGAGCAAAGAGCAAACTACAGGAGCTTAGCATTAAACAGGGGCAAAGAGCAAACTGGATTAACTGACCACTATACAGGAGCAAAGAGCAAACTTGAGGAACTGAGCACTAAACAGGAGTGAGTTAAATCTGGAGTAATTAAGCGTTAAACAGGAGTAAAGAGCAAACTGCAGTAACTGAGCATTAAACTGGGATGTGTAGCAAACTGGAGTAATTGAGCACTAAACAGGAGCAAAGAGCAAACTGGAGTAACCGAGCATTAAACAGGAGGGAGTAGCAAACTGGAGTAACTGAGCATTAAACAGGGACAAGTAGCAAACTGGAGTAACCGAGCACTAAACAGGACTGAGTTGCACACTGCGGTAATTGAGTATTAAACAGGGGTGCGTAGCAAACTGGAGTAACTGAGCATTAAGCAGGAGCGAATAGCAAAGTGGAGTAATGGAGCACTAAACAGGAGCAAAGAGCAACCTGGAGTAACTGAGCACTAAACAGGAGCAAAGAGCAAACTACAGGAGCTTAGCATTAAACAGGGGCAAAGAGCAAACTGGATTAACTGAGGACTAAACAGGAGCAAAGAGCAAACTGGATTAACTGAGCAATAAACAGGAGCAAAGAGCAAATTGGATAAACTGAGCACTAAACAGGAGTGAGTAACAATCTGGAGTAATTAAGCACTAAACAGGAGTAAAGTGCAAACTGGAGTACCTGAGCACTAAACAGGAGCAAACTGGATTCACTGAGCACTAAACAGGAGATAAGAGCAAACTGGAGTAACTGAGCATTAAACAGGATCGAGTTGCAAACTGTAGTAACTGAGCACTAAACAGGAGGTTAAAGCAAACTGGGGTAAGTGAGCACTAAACAGCAGTGAGTAGCAAACTAGCAAAATTGTGTATTAAACAGGGGTGAGTAGCAAACTGGAGTAACTGTGTGCAAAACAGGAGCAAAATGGAAAAACTGAGCATTAAACAGGATCAAATAGCAAACTGGAGTAACTGAGCACCAAACAGGAGCAAAGAGCAAACTGGAGCAAGTGATCATTAAACAGGACAGTGTAACAAACTGGAGTAACTGAGCACGAAACAGGAGCAAAGAGCAAACTATAGTAACTGAGCATTAAACGGGATCAAAGAGCAACCTGGAATTACTGAGCACTAAACCGGAGCAAAGAGCAAACTGGAGTAACTGAGCATTAAGCAGGACTGAGTAGCAAACTGGAGTAACTGAGCACTTAATAGGAGCAAAGAGCAAACTAGAGTAACTGAGCATTAAACAGGGATCGAACAGCAAACTGGAGTATCTGAGCAATAAACAGAAGTAAACAGCAAACTGGAGTAACTGAGCATTAAACTGTATTAAAGAGCAAACTGAAGTAACTGAGCATTAAACAGGAGCAAACTGAAGTAACTGAGCATTGAAGAGGAAGAAAGGGCAAACTGGAGTAACTGAGCACTAAACAGGAGCAAATAGCAAATTGGTGTATATGAGCATCAAACAGGAATGAGGAGCAAACTGGAGTAACTGAGCACTAAACAGGAGCAAAGAGCAAACCGGAGTAACTGAGCACTAAACAGGAGGAAAGAGAAAACTGAAGTAACTGAGCACTAAACAGGAGGAAAGAGAAAATTGAAATAACTGAGCACTAAACAGGAGCAAACTGGAGTCACTGAGCACTAAACAGGAGATAAGAGCAAACTGGAGTAACTGAGCATTAAACAGGATCGAGTTGCAAAGTGTAGTAACTGAGCAATAAACAGGAGGAAAAAGCAAACTGGAGTAAGTGAGTACTAAACAGCAGTGAGTAACAAACTAGAGCAATTGTGTAGTAAACAGGGGTGAGTAGCAAACTGGAGTAACTGAGTGCAAAAGAGGAGCAAAGAGCATACTGGAGTAACTGAGTGCTAAACAGGAGCAAAGAGCAACTGAGCATTAAACAGGATCAAATAGCAAACTGGAGTAACTGAGCAGTAAACAGGAGCAAAGAGCGAACTGGAGCAACTGAGCATTAAATGGAGCGAGTAGCAAACTTGAGTAATGGACCATTAAACAGGAATGAGTAGCAAACTGGAATAACTGAGCACTAAACAGGTGTAAAGGGTAAACCGAAGTAACTGAGCACTAAACAGGAGTGAGTAGCAAACTGGAGTAACTGGGCACCAAACGGGAGCAAAGAGCAAACTGGAGTAACGGAGTGCTAAACATTAGCAAGTAGCAATTTGGAGTATATGAGCCTCAAACAGGAATGAGGACCAAACTGGAGTAACTATGCATTAAACCGGAGCAAACAGGAGTAACTAAGCACTAAACAGGAGCAAAGAACAAACTGGAGGTACTGAGCCTTAAACAGGAGCAAACTGAAGTAACTGAGCACAAAACAGGAGCAAAGAGCAAACTGGAGTAACTGAGTATTAAACAGGGGCAAGTTGCAAGCTGGAGTAACTGAGCGCTAAACAGGAGCAAAGAGCAAACAGGAGTAACTGAGCACTAAATAGGAGCAAAGATCAAACTGTAGTAACTGAGTACTAAACAGGACCAAAGAACAAACTGGAGTAACTGAGCACTAGACAGGAGCAAAGAGCAAACTGGAGGAACTTAGCATTTTTCAGGATTAAAGAGCAAACCGGAGTAACTGAGCACTAAACAAGAGCAAAGAGCAAACTGGTGTAACTGAGCACTAAACAGGACCAAAGTGCAAACTGGAGTAACTGAGCAGTAAACAGGAGCAAAGAACAAACTGGAGGTACTGAGCATTAAACAGGAGCAAACTGTAGTAACTGAGCATTAAGTAGGAGCAAAGGGCAGACTGGAGTAAATGGGCACTAAACAAGAGCAAACTGGAGTAACTGAGCATTAAACAGGATCAAATAGCAAACTGGAATAACTGAGCACTAAACCGGAGCAAAGAGCAACTGCAGTAACTGAACATTAAACAGGACTGAGTAGCAAACTGGAGTAACTGAGCACTAAACAGGTGCAAATAGCAAACTGGAGTAACTGAGCATTAAACAGGACTGAGTAGCAAACTGGTGTAACTGAGCACTAAACAGGAGCAAAGAGCGAACTAGAGTAACTGAGCATTACACAGGGATTGAACAGCAAACCTGAGTAACTGAGCCATAAACAGGAGCAAACAGCAAACAGGAGTAACTGAGCATTAAACCGGATTAAAGAGGAAACTGAAGTAACTTTGCATTAAACAGGAGCAAACCCGAGTAACTGAGCATTGAAGAGGAAGAAAAGGCAAACTGGAGTAACTGAGCACTAAACAGGAGCAAATAGCAAATTGGTGTATATGAGCATCAAACAGGAATGAGGAGCAAACTGGAGTAACTGAGCATTAAACAGGAGCAAAGAGCAAACTGGAGTAACTGAGCACTAAACAGGAGGAAAGAAAAAATTGAAATAACTGAGCACTAAACAGGAGCAAACTGGAGTCACTGAGCACTAAGCAGGAGATAAGAGCAAACTGGAGTAACTGAGCATTAAACAGGATCGAGTTGCAAACTAGAGCAATTGTGTATTAAACAGGGGTGAGTAGCAAACTGAGTAACTGAGTGCAATACAGGAGCAAAGAGCATACTGGGGGTAACTGAGTGCTAAACCGGAGCAAAGAGCAAATTAGAGTAACTGAGCACTAAACAGGAGCAAAATGGAAAAACTGAGCACTAAACAGGATCAAATAGCAAACTGGAGTAACTGAGCACCAAACAGGTGCAAAGAGCAAACTGGAGCAACTGATCATTAAACTGGACTGTGTAGCAAACTGGAGTAACTGAGCACTAAACAGGAGCAAAGAGCAAACTATAGTAACTGAGCATTAAACGGGATCAAAGAGCAAACTGTAGTAACTCAGCACTAAACAGGAGCAAATTGGAGTAACTGAGCATTAAATAGGAATAAAGAGCAGATTGGAGGATCTGAGGAGAAAACCAGAGCAAACTGGAATAACTGAGCATTTAACAGGATCAAATAGCAAACTGGAGTAACTGAGCACTGAACAGGAGCAAAGAGCAAACTATAGTAACTGAGCATTAAACAGGAGCAATGAGCAAATTGTAGTAACTGAGCACTAAACAGGAGCAAAGAGTATACTGGAGTAACGGAGCACTAAACAGGAGCAAAGAGCAAACTGCAGCTACTGAGCATTGAACAGGAACAAACTGAAGTAACTGAGCTCTGAACAGGAGCAAAGATACAACTGGAGCAACTGAGCATTAAACAGGAGCAAAGAGCAAACTGCAGTAACTGAGCACTAAACAGAAGCAAATAGCAAATTGGTGTATATATGAATTAAACAGGAATGAGGAGCAAACTGGAGTAACTGAGCACTAAACAGGAGTAAAGAGCAAACTAGAGCAACTGAGCATTAAACCGGAACAAAGAGCAAACTGGAGTAATGAGCACTAAACAGGAGCAAAGAGCAAACTGGAGTAACGGAGCACTAAACAGGAGCAAAGAGCAAACTGCAGCTACTGAGCATTGAACAGGAACAAACTGAAGTAACTGAGCTCTGAACAGGAGCAAAGATACAACTGGAGCAACTGAGCATTAAACAGGAGCAAGTAGCAAACTGGTGTAATGGAGCATCAAACAGGAGCGAGTAGCATACTGGAGTAACTGAGCGCCAAATGGGAGCAAAGAGTAAACTGGAGTAAATGAGTGTTAAACAGGAGCAAAGAGTAAACTGGAGTAACTGAGCATTAAACAGGGATGTGTAGCAAACTGGAGTAACTGAGCATTAAGTAGGAGTGAATAGCACACTGGAGTAACTGAGCACTAAACAGGAATCAGTAGCAAACTGGAGAAACTGCGCTAAACAGGAGCAAAGATCAATTTGGAGTATATGAGCCTTAAGCAGGAATGAGGAGCAACCTGGAGTAACTGAGCACTAAACAGGAGCAAAGGGCAAACTGGAAGTCCTGAGCATTAAACGGGAGCAAACTGAAGTAACTGAGCACTAAACAGGAGCAAAGAGCAAACTGGAGCAACTGAGCATTAAACAGGAGTGAGTAGCACACTGGAGTAACTGAGCACTAAACAGGAGCAAAGAGCAAACTGGAGTAACTGAGCACTAAACAGGAATCAGTAGCAAACTGGAGAAACTGAGCGCTAAACAGGAGCAAAGAGCAAACTGGAGTAACTGAGTGCTAAACAGGAGAAAAGAGCAAATTAGAGTAACTGAGCATTAAACAGGGACGTATAGCAAACTGGGGTAACTGAGCACTAAACAGGCACAAATAGCAAACTGGAGGAACTGAGTACTTAAGAGCAAAGAGCAAACTGGAGTAATTGAGCATTAAACAGGAGCAAAGAGCAAACTGGCGTATCTGAGCATTAAACAGGATCAAACAGCAAACTGAGTAACTGAGCACTAAACAGGAGCAAACTGGAGTAACTGAGCACAAAACCAGAGCAAAATGGAATAATTGTGCATTATACAGGGTCAAATAGCAAACTGGAGTAACTGAGCACTAAACAGGAGCAAAGAGCAAACTGGAGAAACTGAACATTAACAGGACTGAGTAACAAACTAGAGTAACTGAGCATTAAACAGGAGCAAAGAGCTTATTGGAGTAACTGAGCACTAAACAGGAGCAAAGAGGAAACTGGAGTAACTGAACATTAACAGGACTGAGTAACAAACTAGAGTAACTGAGCATTAAACAGGGGCAAAGAGCATATGGGAGTAACTGAGCACTAAACAGGAGCAAAGAGCAAACTGGAGTAACTGAGCACTGAAGAGGAACAAAGAGCAAACCGGAGTAACTGGGCACTAAAGAGGAGCAAAGAGCAACCTGGAGGAACTGAGCATTAAACGGGATTAAAGAGCAAACTGGATTAACTGAGCATTAAGCAGGAGTGAGTAGCAAACTGGGGTAACTGAACATTAAACAGGAGCGAGTAGGAAACTGGAGTAACTGAGCATTAAACAGGAGCAAGTAGCAAAGTGGAGTAACTGAGCACTAAACAGGAGCAAAGAGCAAACTACAGGAGCTTAGCATTAAACAGGGGCAAAGAGCAAACTTGAGGAACTGAGCACTAAATAGGAGGGAGTAACAATCTGGTGTAATTAAGCGCTAAACAGGATCAAAGAGCAAACAGGAGTAACTGAGCATTAAACTGGGACGTGTAGCAAACTGGTGTAACTGAGCACTAAAAAGGAGCAAAGAGCAAACTGGAGTAACCGAGCATTAAACAGGAGTGAGTACCAAACTGGAGTAACTGAGCACTAAACAGGAGTGAGTAGCACACTGCGGTAATTGAGTACTAAACAGGGGTGCATAGCAAACTGGAGTAACTGAGCATTAAACAGGAGCAAATAGCAAAGCAGAGTAACTGAGCACTAAACAGGAACAAAGAGCAAACTGGAGTAACTGAGCACTAAACAGGAGCAAAGAGCAAACTACAGGAGCTTAGCATTAAACAGGGGCAAAGAGCAAACTGGATTAACTGAGGACTGAACAGTAGCAAAGAGCAAACTGGATTAACTGAGCAATAAACAGCAGCAAAGAGCAAACTGGAGGAACTGAGCACTAAACAGGAGTGAGTAACAATCTGGAGTAATTAAGCGCTAAACAGGAGTAAAGAGCAAACTGGAGTACGTGAGCACTAAACAGGAGCAAACTGGAGCAACAGAGCATTAAACAGGAGTGAGTAGCACACTGGAGTAACTGAGCACTAACCGGATCAAAGAGCAAACTGTAGTAACTGAGCACTAAACAGGAGGAAAAAGCAAACTGGAGAAACTGAGCGCTAAACAGGAGCGAAGAGCAAACTGGAGTAACTGAGTGCTAAATAGGAGAAAAGAGCAAATTAGAGTAACTGAGCATTAAACAGGGACGTATAGCAAACTGAGTAACTGAGCACTAAACAGGAGCAAACTGGAGTAACTGAGCACAAAACCAGAGCAAAATGGAATAACTGAGTATTAAACAGGGTCAAATAGCCAACTGGAGTAACTGAGCACTAAACAGGAGCAAAGAGCAAACTGGAGTAACTGAACATTAACAGGACTGAGTAACAGACTAGAGTAATTGAGCATTAAACGGGAGCAAAGAGTGTATTGGAGTAACTGAGCACTAAACAGGAGCAAATATCAAACTGGAGTAACTGAACATTAACAGGACTGAGTAACAAACTAGAGTAACTGAGCATTAAACAGGAGCAAAGAGCATATTGGAGTAACTGAGCACTAAACAGGATTAAAGAGCAAACTGGAGTAACTGAGCACTAAACAGGAGCAAAGAGCAAATTGGAGCAATTGAGCATTAAACAGGAGCGAGTAGCAAACTGGAATAACTGAACATTAATCAGGAGCGAGTAGGAAACTGGAGTAACTGAACATTAAACAGGAGCAAGTAGCAAAGTGGAATAACTGAGCACTAAACAGGAGCAAAGAGCAAACTGGATTAACTGACCACTAAACAGGAGCAAAGAGCAAACTTGAGGAACTGAGCACTAAACAGGAGTGAGTAACAATCTGGAGTAATTAAGCACTAAACAGGAGTAAACAGCAAACTGGAGTAACTGAGCATTAAACTGGGACGTGTAGCTAACTGGAGTAACTGAGCACTAAACAGGAGCAAACTGGAGTAACTGAGCATTAAATAGGAGCAAAAAGCAGACTGGAGTATCTGAGCACAAAACCAGAGCAAACTGGAATAACTGAGCATTAAACAGGATCAAATAGCAAACTGGAGTCACTGAGCACTAAACAGGAGCAAAGAGCGTACTATAGTAACTGAGCATTAAACAGGAGCAATGAGCAAATTGGAGTAATGGAGCACTAAACAGGAGCAAAGAGTAAACTGGAGTAACTGAGCATTAAAGAAGGGCAAAGAGCAATCCGGAAAAACTGAGCATTAAACAGGATTAAAGAGCAAACTGGCGTAACTGAGTATTAAACAGGAGAAAACTGGAGTAACTGAGCATTAAATAGCAACAAAGAGCAAACTGCAGTAACTGAGCACTAAACAGAAGCAAATAGCAAATTGGTGTATATATAAATTAAACAGGAATGAGGAGCAAACTGGCGTAACTGAGCACTAAACAGGAGTAAAGAGCAAACTAGAGCAACTGAGCATTAAAAAGGAACAAAGAGCAAACTTGGGTAACGGAGCACTAAACAGGAGCAAAGAGCAAACTGCAGGTACTGAGCATTAAACAGGAACAAACTGAAGTAACTGAGCACTAAACAGGAGCAACGAGCCAACTGGAGCAACTGAGCATTAAACAGGAGCGAGTAGCAAACTGTAGTAACTGAGCGCCAAACGGGAGCAAAGAGCCAACTGGAGTAACTGAGTGTTAAACAGGAGCAAAGAGGAAAGTGGAGTAACTGAGCATTAAACAGGGATGTGTAGCAAACTGGAGTAACTGAGCATTAAGCAGGAATAAATAGCACACTGGAGTAACTGAGCACTAAACAGGAGCAAAGAGCAAACTGGAGTAACTGAGCACTAAACAGGAATCAGTAGAAAACTGGAGTAACTGAGCGCTAACCAGGAGCAAAGAGCAATTTGGAGGATATGAGCCTTAAGCAGGAATGAGGAGCAACCTGGAGTAACTGAGCACTAAACAGGAGCAAAGGGCAAACTGAAAGTTCTGAGCATTAAACAGGAGCAAACTGAAGTAACTGAGCACTAAACAGGAGCAAAGAGCAAACTGGAGCAACTGAGCATTAAACAGAAGTGAGTAGCACACTGGAGTAACTGAGCACTAAACAGGAGCAAAGAGCAAACTGGAGTAACTGAGCACTAAACAGGAATCAGTAGCAAACTGGAGAAACTGAGCGCTAAACAGGAGCAAAGAGCAAATTGGAGTAACTGAGTGCTAAACAGGAGAAAAGAGCAAATTAGAGTAACTGAGCATTAAACAGTGACATATAGCAAACTGGGGTAACTGAGCACTAAACAGGAGCAAAGAGCAAACTGGAGAATCTGAGCACTGAACAGCAGCAAATAGCAAACTGGAGGAACTGAGTACTAAACAGGAGCGAAGAGCAAACTGGAGTAATTGAGCATTAAACAGGAGCAAAGAGCAAACTGGCGTAACAGCATTAAACAGGATCAAACAACAAACTGAGTAACGGAGCAGTAAACAGGAGCAAACTGGAGTAACTGAGCACAAAACAGGAGCAAAGAGCAAACTGGAGTAACTTGAGCACTAAACAGGAATCTGTAGCAAACTGGAGAAACTAAGCGCTAAACAGGAGCAAAATACAAACTGGAGTAACTGAGTGCTAAACAGGAGAAAAGAGCATATTTGAGTAACTGAGCATTAAACAGTGACGTATAGCAAACTGGGGTAACTGAGCACTAAACAGGAGCAAAGAGCAAACTGGAGAATCTGAGCACTGAACAGGAGCAAATAGCAAACTGGAGGAACTGAGTACTAAACAGGAGCAAAGAGCAAACTGGAGTAATTGAGCATTAAACAGGAGCAAAGAGCAAACTGGTGTAACAGCATTAAACAGGATCAAACAACAAACTGAGTAACTGATCACTAAACAGGAGCAAACTGGAGTAACTGAGCACTAAACAGGAGCAAAGAGCAAACTGGAGTAACTGAACATTAACATGACTGAGTAACAAACTAGAGCAACTGAGCATTAACCAGGAGCAAAGAGCGTATTGGAGTAACTGAGCACTAAACAGCAGCAAAGAGCAAACTGGAGTAAGTGAGCACTGAAGAGGAACAAAAAGCAAACCGGAGTCACTGAGCATTAAACAGGATCAAACAGCAAACTGGAGTAACTAAGCACAAAAGAGGAGCAAAGAGCAACCTGGAGGAACTGAGCATTAAACGGGATTAAAGAGCAAATTGGAGTAACTGAGCATTAAGCAGGAGTGAGTAGCAAACTGGGGTAACTGAGCACTAAACAGGAGCAAAGAGCAAACTGGAGAATCTGAGCATTGAACAGGAGCCAATAGCAAACTGGAGGAACTGAACATTAAACAGGAGCGAGTAGGAAACTGGAGTAACTGAGCATTAAACAGGAGCAAGTAGCAAAGTGGAGTAACTGAGCACTAAACAGGAGCAAAGGGCAAACTACAGGAGCTTAGCATTAAACAGGAGCAAAGAGCAAACTTGAGGAACTCAGCACTGCACAGGAGTGAGTAACAATATGGAGTAATTAAGCGCTAAACAGGAGTAAAGAGAAAACTGGAGTAACTGAGCATTAAACTGGGGCGTGTAGCAACCTGTAGTAACTGAGCACTAAACAGGAGCAAAGAGCGAACTAGAGTAACTGAGCATTACACAGGGATTGAACAGCAAACCTGAGTAACTGAGCCATAAACAGGAGCAAACAGCAAACAGGAGTAACTGAGCATTAAACCGGATTAAAGAGGAAACTGAAGTAACTTTGCATTAAACAGGAGCAAACCCGAGTAACTGAGCATTGAAGAGGAAGAAAAGGCAAACTGGAGTAACTGAGCACTAAACAGGAGCAAATAGCAAATTGGTGTATATGAGCATCAAACAGGAATGAGGAGCAAACTGGAGTAACTGAGCACTAAACAGGAGCAAAGAGCAAACTGGAGTAACTGAGCACTAAACAGGAGGAAAGAAAAAATTGAAATAACTGAGCACTAAACAGGAGCAAACTGGAGTCACTGAGCACTAAACAGGAGATAAGAGCAAACTGGAGTAACTGAGCATTAAACAGGATCGAGTTGCAAACTAGAACAATTGTGTATTAAACAGGGGTGAGTAGCAAACTGGAGTAACTGAGTGCAATACAGGAGCAAAGAGCATACTGGGGTAACTGAGTGCTAAACCGGAGCAAAGAGCAAATTAGAGTAACTGAGCACTAAACAGGAGCAAAATGGAAAAACTGAGCACTAAACAGGATCAAATAGCAAACTGGAGTAACTGAGCACCAAACAGGTGCAAAGAGCAAACTGGAGCAACTGATCATTAAACTGGACTGTGTAGCAAACTGGAGTAACTGAGCACTAAACAGGAGCAAAGAGCAAACTATAGTAACTGAGCATTAAACGGGATCAAAGAGCAAACTGTAGTAACTCAGCACTAAACAGGAGCAAATTGGAGTAACTGAGCATTAAATAGGAATAAAGAGCAGATTGGAGGATCTGAGGAGAAAACCAGAGCAAACTGGAATAACTGAGCATTTAACAGGATCAAATAGCAAACTGGAGTAACTGAGCACTGAACAGGAGCAAAGAGCAAACTATAGTAACTGAGCATTAAACAGGAGCAATGAGCAAATTGTAGTAACTGAGCACTAAACAGGAGCAAAGAGTATACTGGAGTAACGGAGCACTAAACAGGAGCAAAGAGCAAACTGCAGCTACTGAGCATTGAACAGGAACAAACTGAAGTAACTGAGCTCTGAACAGGAGCAAAGATACAACTGGAGCAACTGAGCATTAAACAGGAGCAAAGAGCAAACTGCAGTAACTGAGCACTAAACAGAAGCAAATAGCAAATTGGTGTATATATGAATTAAACAGGAATGAGGAGCAAACTGGAGTAACTGAGCACTAAACAGGAGTAAAGAGCAAACTAGAGCAACTGAGCATTAAACCGGAACAAAGAGCAAACTGGAGTAATGAGCACTAAACAGGAGCAAAGAGCAAACTGGAGTAACGGAGCACTAAACAGGAGCAAAGAGCAAACTGCAGCTACTGAGCATTGAACAGGAACAAACTGAAGTAACTGAGCTCTGAACAGGAGCAAAGATACAACTGGAGCAACTGAGCATTAAACAGGAGCAAGTAGCAAACTGGTGTAATGGAGCATCAAACAGGAGCGAGTAGCATACTGGAGTAACTGAGCGCCAAATGGGAGCAAAGAGTAAACTGGAGTAAATGAGTGTTAAACAGGAGCAAAGAGTAAACTGGAGTAACTGAGCATTAAACAGGGATGTGTAGCAAACTGGAGTAACTGAGCATTAAGTAGGAGTGAATAGCACACTGGAGTAACTGAGCACTAAACAGGAATCAGTAGCAAACTGGAGAAACTGCGCTAAACAGGAGCAAAGATCAATTTGGAGTATATGAGCCTTAAGCAGGAATGAGGAGCAACCTGGAGTAACTGAGCACTAAACAGGAGCAAAGGGCAAACTGGAAGTCCTGAGCATTAAACGGGAGCAAACTGAAGTAACTGAGCACTAAACAGGAGCAAAGAGCAAACTGGAGCAACTGAGCATTAAACAGGAGTGAGTAGCACACTGGAGTAACTGAGCACTAAACAGGAGCAAAGAGCAAACTGGAGTAACTGAGCACTAAACAGGAATCAGTAGCAAACTGGAGAAACTGAGCGCTAAACAGGAGCAAAGAGCAAACTGGAGTAACTGAGTGCTAAACAGGAGAAAAGAGCAAATTAGAGTAACTGAGCATTAAACAGGGACGTATAGCAAACTGGGGTAACTGAGCACTAAACAGGCACAAATAGCAAACTGGAGGAACTGAGTACTTAAGAGCAAAGAGCAAACTGGAGTAATTGAGCATTAAACAGGAGCAAAGAGCAAACTGGCGTATCTGAGCATTAAACAGGATCAAACAGCAAACTGAGTAACTGAGCACTAAACAGGAGCAAACTGGAGTAACTGAGCACAAAACCAGAGCAAAATGGAATAATTGTGCATTATACAGGGTCAAATAGCAAACTGGAGTAACTGAGCACTAAACAGGAGCAAAGAGCAAACTGGAGAAACTGAACATTAACAGGACTGAGTAACAAACTAGAGTAACTGAGCATTAAACAGGAGCAAAGAGCTTATTGGAGTAACTGAGCACTAAACAGGAGCAAAGAGGAAACTGGAGTAACTGAACATTAACAGGACTGAGTAACAAACTAGAGTAACTGAGCATTAAACAGGGGCAAAGAGCATATGGGAGTAACTGAGCACTAAACAGGAGCAAAGAGCAAACTGGAGTAACTGAGCACTGAAGAGGAACAAAGAGCAAACCGGAGTAACTGGGCACTAAAGAGGAGCAAAGAGCAACCTGGAGGAACTGAGCATTAAACGGGATTAAAGAGCAAACTGGATTAACTGAGCATTAAGCAGGAGTGAGTAGCAAACTGGGGTAACTGAACATTAAACAGGAGCGAGTAGGAAACTGGAGTAACTGAGCATTAAACAGGAGCAAGTAGCAAAGTGGAGTAACTGAGCACTAAACAGGAGCAAAGAGCAAACTACAGGAGCTTAGCATTAAACAGGGGCAAAGAGCAAACTTGAGGAACTGAGCACTAAATAGGAGGGAGTAACAATCTGGTGTAATTAAGCGCTAAACAGGATCAAAGAGCAAACAGGAGTAACTGTGCATTAAACTGGGACGTGTAGCAAACTGGTGTAACTGAGCACTAAAAAGGAGCAAAGAGCAAACTGGAGTAACCGAGCATTAAACAGGAGTGAGTACCAAACTGGAGTAACTGAGCACTAAACAGGAGTGAGTAGCACACTGCGGTAATTGAGTACTAAACAGGGGTGCATAGCAAACTGGAGTAACTGAGCATTAAACAGGAGCAAATAGCAAAGCAGAGTAACTGAGCACTAAACAGGAACAAAGAGCAAACTGGAGTAACTGAGCACTAAACAGGAGCAAAGAGCAAACTACAGGAGCTTAGCATTAAACAGGGGCAAAGAGCAAACTGGATTAACTGAGGACTGAACAGTAGCAAAGAGCAAACTGGATTAACTGAGCAATAAACAGCAGCAAAGAGCAAACTGGAGGAACTGAGCACTAAACAGGAGTGAGTAACAATCTGGAGTAATTAAGCGCTAAACAGGAGTAAAGAGCAAACTGGAGTACGTGAGCACTAAACAGGAGCAAACTGGAGCAACAGAGCATTAAACAGGAGTGAGTAGCACACTGGAGTAACTGAGCACTAACCGGATCAAAGAGCAAACTGTAGTAACTGAGCACTAAACAGGAGGAAAAAGCAAACTGGAGAAACTGAGCGCTAAACAGGAGCGAAGAGCAAACTGGAGTAACTGAGTGCTAAATAGGAGAAAAGAGCAAATTAGAGTAACTGAGCATTAAACAGGGACGTATAGCAAACTGAGTAACTGAGCACTAAACAGGAGCAAACTGGAGTAACTGAGCACAAAACCAGAGCAAAATGGAATAACTGAGTATTAAACAGGGTCAAATAGCCAACTGGAGTAACTGAGCACTAAACAGGAGCAAAGAGCAAACTGGAGTAACTGAACATTAACAGGACTGAGTAACAGACTAGAGTAATTGAGCATTAAACGGGAGCAAAGAGTGTATTGGAGTAACTGAGCACTAAACAGGAGCAAATATCAAACTGGAGTAACTGAACATTAACAGGACTGAGTAACAAACTAGAGTAACTGAGCATTAAACAGGAGCAAAGAGCATATTGGAGTAACTGAGCACTAAACAGGATTAAAGAGCAAACTGGAGTAACTGAGCACTAAACAGGAGCAAAGAGCAAATTGGAGCAATTGAGCATTAAACAGGAGCGAGTAGCAAACTGGAATAACTGAACATTAATCAGGAGCGAGTAGGAAACTGGAGTAACTGAACATTAAACAGGAGCAAGTAGCAAAGTGGAATAACTGAGCACTAAACAGGAGCAAAGAGCAAACTGGATTAACTGACCACTAAACAGGAGCAAAGAGCAAACTTGAGGAACTGAGCACTAAACAGGAGTGAGTAACAATCTGGAGTAATTAAGCACTAAACAGGAGTAAACAGCAAACTGGAGTAACTGAGCATTAAACTGGGACGTGTAGCTAACTGGAGTAACTGAGCACTAAACAGGAGCAAACTGGAGTAACTGAGCATTAAATAGGAGCAAAAAGCAGACTGGAGTATCTGAGCACAAAACCAGAGCAAACTGGAATAACTGAGCATTAAACAGGATCAAATAGCAAACTGGAGTCACTGAGCACTAAACAGGAGCAAAGAGCGTACTATAGTAACTGAGCATTAAACCGGAGCAATGAGCAAATTGGAGTAATGGAGCACTAAACAGGAGCAAAGAGTAAACTGGAGTAACTGAGCATTAAAGAAGGGCAAAGAGCAATCCGGAAAAACTGAGCATTAAACAGGATTAAAGAGCAAACTGGCGTAACTGAGTATTAAACAGGAGAAAACTGGAGTAACTGAGCATTAAATAGCAACAAAGAGCAAACTGCAGTAACTGAGCACTAAACAGAAGCAAATAGCAAATTGGTGTATATATAAATTAAACAGGAATGAGGAGCAAACTGGCGTAACTGAGCACTAAACAGGAGTAAAGAGCAAACTAGAGCAACTGAGCATTAAAAAGGAACAAAGAGCAAACTTGGGTAACGGAGCACTAAACAGGAGCAAAGAGCAAACTGCAGGTACTGAGCATTAAACAGGAACAAACTGAAGTAACTGAGCACTAAACAGGAGCAACGAGCCAACTGGAGCAACTGAGCATTAAACAGGAGCGAGTAGCAAACTGTAGTAACTGAGCGCCAAACGGGAGCAAAGAGCCAACTGGAGTAACTGAGTGTTAAACAGGAGCAAAGAGGAAAGTGGAGTAACTGAGCATTAAACAGGGATGTGTAGCAAACTGGAGTAACTGAGCATTAAGCAGGAATAAATAGCACACTGGAGTAACTGAGCACTAAACAGGAGCAAAGAGCAAACTGGAGTAACTGAGCACTAAACAGGAATCAGTAGAAAACTGGAGTAACTGAGCGCTAACCAGGAGCAAAGAGCAATTTGGAGGATATGAGCCTTAAGCAGGAATGAGGAGCAACCTGGAGTAACTGAGCACTAAACAGGAGCAAAGGGCAAACTGAAAGTTCTGAGCATTAAACAGGAGCAAACTGAAGTAACTGAGCACTAAACAGGAGCAAAGAGCAAACTGGAGCAACTGAGCATTAAACAGAAGTGAGTAGCACACTGGAGTAACTGAGCACTAAACAGGAGCAAAGAGCAAACTGGAGTAACTGAGCACTAAACAGGAATCAGTAGCAAACTGGAGAAACTGAGCGCTAAACAGGAGCAAAGAGCAAATTGGAGTAACTGAGTGCTAAACAGGAGAAAAGAGCAAATTAGAGTAACTGAGCATTAAACAGTGACATATAGCAAACTGGGGTAACTGAGCACTAAACAGGAGCAAAGAGCAAACTGGAGAATCTGAGCACTGAACAGCAGCAAATAGCAAACTGGAGGAACTGAGTACTAAACAGGAGCGAAGAGCAAACTGGAGTAATTGAGCATTAAACAGGAGCAAAGAGCAAACTGGCGTAACAGCATTAAACAGGATCAAACAACAAACTGAGTAACGGAGCAGTAAACAGGAGCAAACTGGAGTAACTGAGCACAAAACAGGAGCAAAGAGCAAACTGGAGTAACTTGAGCACTAAACAGGAATCTGTAGCAAACTGGAGAAACTAAGCGCTAAACAGGAGCAAAATACAAACTGGAGTAACTGAGTGCTAAACAGGAGAAAAGAGCATATTTGAGTAACTGAGCATTAAACAGTGACGTATAGCAAACTGGGGTAACTGAGCACTAAACAGGAGCAAAGAGCAAACTGGAGAATCTGAGCACTGAACAGGAGCAAATAGCAAACTGGAGGAACTGAGTACTAAACAGGAGCAAAGAGCAAACTGGAGTAATTGAGCATTAAACAGGAGCAAAGAGCAAACTGGTGTAACAGCATTAAACAGGATCAAACAACAAACTGAGTAACTGATCACTAAACAGGAGCAAACTGGAGTAACTGAGCACTAAACAGGAGCAAAGAGCAAACTGGAGTAACTGAACATTAACATGACTGAGTAACAAACTAGAGCAACTGAGCATTAACCAGGAGCAAAGAGCGTATTGGAGTAACTGAGCACTAAACAGCAGCAAAGAGCAAACTGGAGTAAGTGAGCACTGAAGAGGAACAAAAAGCAAACCGGAGTCACTGAGCATTAAACAGGATCAAACAGCAAACTGGAGTAACTAAGCACAAAAGAGGAGCAAAGAGCAACCTGGAGGAACTGAGCATTAAACGGGATTAAAGAGCAAATTGGAGTAACTGAGCATTAAGCAGGAGTGAGTAGCAAACTGGGGTAACTGAGCACTAAACAGGAGCAAAGAGCAAACTGGAGAATCTGAGCATTGAACAGGAGCCAATAGCAAACTGGAGGAACTGAACATTAAACAGGAGCGAGTAGGAAACTGGAGTAACTGAGCATTAAACAGGAGCAAGTAGCAAAGTGGAGTAACTGAGCACTAAACAGGAGCAAAGGGCAAACTACAGGAGCTTAGCATTAAACAGGAGCAAAGAGCAAACTTGAGGAACTCAGCACTGCACAGGAGTGAGTAACAATATGGAGTAATTAAGCGCTAAACAGGAGTAAAGAGAAAACTGGAGTAACTGAGCATTAAACTGGGGCGTGTAGCAACCTGTAGTAACTGAGCACTAAACAGGAGCAAAGAGCAAACTGGAGTAATCCAGCATTAAACAGGAGTGAGTAGCAAACTGGAGTAACTGAGCACTAAACAGGAGTGAGTAGCACACTGCGGTAATTGAGTATTAAACAGGGGTGTGTAGCAAACTGGGGTAACTGAGCACTAAACAGGAGCAAAGAGCAAACTGGAGAATCTGAGCACTGAACAGGAGCAAATAGCAAACTGGAGGAACTGAGTACTAAACAGGAGCGAAGAGCAGACTGGAGTAATTGAGCATTAAACAGGAGCAAAGAGCAAACTGGCGTAACAGCATTAAACAGGATCAAACAACAAACTGAGTAACTGATCACTAAACAGGAGCAAACTGGAGTAACTGAGCACAAAACCAGAGCAAAATGGAATAACTGAGCATTAAACAGGATCACATAGCCAACTGGAGTAACTGAGCACTAAACAGGAGCAAAGAGCAAACTGGAGTAACTGAACATTAACAGGAATGAGTAACAAACTAGAGCAACTGAGCATTAAACAGGAGCAAAGAGCGTATTGGAGTCACTGAGCATTAAACAGGATCAAACAGCAAACTGGAGTAACTAAGCACAAAAGAGGAGCAAAGAGCAACCTGGAGGAATGAGCATTAAACGGGATTAAAGAGCAAATTGGAGTAACTGAGCATTAAGCAGGAGTGAGTAGCAAACTGGAGTAACTGAGCACTAAACAGGAGCAAAGAGCAAACTGGAGCAACTGAGCATTAAACAGAGGCGAGTAGCAAACTGGAATAACTGAACATTAAACAGGAGCGAGTAGGAAACTGGAGTCACTGAGCATTAAACAGGAGCAAGTAGCAAAGTGGAGTAACTGAGCACTAAACAGGAGCAAAGAGCAAACTGGAGTAACTGAGCACTAAACAGGAGCAAAGAGCAAACTACAGGAGCTTAGCATTAAACAGGAGCAAAGAGCAAACTTGAGGAACTCAGCACTACACAGGAGTAACAATCTGGAGTAATTAAGCGCTAAACAGGAGTAAAGAGCAAACTGGAGTAACTGAGCATTAAACTGGGGCATGTAGCAACCTGGAGTAACTGAGCACTAAACAGGAGCAAAGAGCAAACTGGAGTAACCCAGCATTAAACAGGGGTGAGTAGCAAACTGGAGTAACTGAGCATTAAACAGTGACGTATCGCAAACTGGGGTAACTGAGCACTAAACAGGAGCAAAGAGCAAACTGGAGAATCTGAGCACTGAACAGGAGCAAATAGCAAACTGGAGGAACTGAGTACTAAACAGGAGTGAAGAGCAAACTGGAGTAATTGAGCATTAAACAGGAGCAAAGAGCAAACTGGCGTAACAGCATTAAACAGGATCAAACAACAAACTGAGTAACTGATCACTAAAAAGGAGCAAACTGGAGTAACTGAGCACAAAACCAGAGCAAAATGGAATAACTGAGCATTAAACAGGATCACATAGCCAACTGGAGTAACTGAGCACTAAACAGGAGCAAAGAGCAAACTGGAGTAACTGAACATTAACAGGACTGTGTAACAAACTAGAGCAACTGAGCATTAAACAGGAGCAAAGAGCGTATTGGAGTCACTGAGCATTAAACAGGATCAAACAGCAAACTGGAGTAACTAAGCACAAAAGAGGAGCAAAGAGCAACCTGGAGGAACTGAGCATTAAACGGGATTAAAGAGCAAATTGGAGTAACTGAGCATTAAGCAGGAGTGAGTAGCAAACTGGAGTAACTGAGCACTAAACAGGAGCAAAGAGCAAACTGGAGCAACTGAGCATTAAACAGAGGCGAGTAGCAAACTGGAATAACTGAACATTAAACAGGAGCGAGTGGGAAACTGGAGTAACTGAGTATTAAACAGGAGCAAAGAGCAAAGTGGAGTAACTGAGCACTAAACAGGAGCAAAGAGCAAACTGGAGTAACTGAGCACTAAACAGGAGCAAAGAGCAAACTACAGGAGCTTAGCATTAAACAGGAGCAAAGAGCAAACTTGAGCAACTCAGCACTACACAGGAGTGAGTAACAATCTGGAGTAATTAAGTGCTAAACAGGAGTAACGAGCAAACTGGAGTAACTGAGCATTAAACTGGGGTGTGTAGCAACCTGGAGTAACTGAGCACTAAACAGGAGCAAAGAGCAAACTGGAGTAACCCAGCATTAAACAGGAGTGAGTAGCAAACTGGAGTAACTGAGCATTAAACTGGGGCGTGTAGCAACCTGGAGTAACTGAGCACTAAACAGGAGCAAAGAGCAAACTGGAGTAACCCAGCATTAAACAGGAGTGAGTAGCAAACTGGAGTAACTGAGCATTAAACAGGGACGAGTAGCAAACTGGAGTAACTGAGCACTAAACAGGAGTGAGTAGCACACTGCGGTAATTGAGTATTAAACAGGGGTGTGTAGCAAACTGGAGTAACTGAGCATTAAACAGGAGCGAATAGCAAAGTGGAGTAACTGAGCACTAAACAGGAGCAAAGAGCAAACTGGAGTAACTGAGTGCTAAACAGAAGCAAAGAGCAAACAACCGGAGCTTAGCATTAAACAGGTGCAAAGAGCAAACTGGAGTAACTGTGGACTAACAGGAGCAAAGAGCAAACTGGATTAACTGAGCAATAGACAGGAGCAAAGAGCAAACTGGAGGAACTGAGCACTAAACAGGAGTGAGTAACAATCTGGAGTAATTAAGCACTAAACAGGAGTAAAGAGCAAACTGGAGTAACTGAGCACTAAACAGGAGCAAACTGGAGTCACTGAGCGCTAAACAGGAGTAAAGAGCAAACTGGAGTAACTGAGCACTGAACAGGAGCAAATAGCAAATTGGTGTATATGAGTATCAAACAGGAATGAGGAACAAACTGGAGTAACTGAGCACTAAACGGGAGCAAAGAGCAAACTGGAGTAACTGAGCACTAAACAGGAGCAAAGAGCCAACTGGAGTAACTGAGCACTAAACAGGAGCAAAGAGCAAACAACAGGAGCTTAGCATTAAACAGGAGCAAAGAGCAAACTTGAGGAACTCAGCACTACACAGGAGTGAGTAACAATCTGGAGTAATTAAGCGCTAAACAGGAGTAAAGAGTAAACTGGAGTAACTGAGCATTAAACTGGGGCATGTAGCAAACTGGAGTAACTGAGCACTAAACAGGAGCAAAGAGCAAACTGGAGTAACCCAGCATTAAACAGGAGTGAGTAGCAAACTGGAGTAACTGAGCACTAAACAGGAGTGAGTAGCACACTGCGGTAATTGAGTATTAAACAGGGGTGTGTAGCAAACTGGAGTAACTGAGCATTAAACAGGAGCGAATAGCAAAGTGGAGTAACTGAGCACTAAACAGGAGCAAAGAGCAAACTTGAGTAACTGAGTGCTAAACACAAGCAAAGAGCAAACTACAGGAGCTTAGCATTAAACAGGTGCAAAGAGCAAACTGGAGTAACTGTGGAAACAGGAGCAAAGAGCAAACTGGATTAACTGAGCAATAGACAGGAGCAAAGAGCAAACTGGAGGAACTGAGCACTAAACAGGAGTGAGTAACAATCTGGAGTAATTAAGCACTGAACAGGAGTAAAGAGCAAACTGGAGTAACTGAGCACTAAACAGGAGCAAACTGGAGTCACTGAGCGCTAAACAGGAGTAAAGAGCAAACTGGAGTAACTGAGCACTGAACAGGAGCAAATAGCAAATTGGTGTATATGAGTATCAAACAGGAATGAGGAACAAACTGGAGTAACTGAGCACTAAACAAGAGCAAAGAGCAAACTGGAGTAACTGAGCACTAAACAGGAGCAAACTGGAGTAACTAAGCATTTAACAGGAGCAAAGAGCAATTTTGAGTATATGAGCCTCAAACAGGAATGAGGAGCAAACTGGAGTAACTGAGCAGTAAACAGGAGCAAAGAGCAAACTGGAGTAAATGAGCACTAAACAGGAGCAAATAGGAAACTGGAGGTACTGAGCATTAAACAGGAGCAAACTGAAGTAACTGAGCATTAACAGGAGCAAAGAGCAAGCAGGAGTAATTGAGCACTACACAATAGCAAATAGCAAACTGGAGGAACTTAGCATTAAACAGGATTAAAGAGCAAACGGGTGTAACTGATCATTAAGCAGGATTGAGTAACAAACTGGAGCAACTGAACACTAAACTGGAGCAAAAAGCAAACAGGATTAACTGAGCACTAAACAGGAGCAAAAATCAAACTGTAGTAACTGAGTACTAAACAGGACCAAAGAACAAACTGGAGTAACTGAGCACTAGACAGTAGCAAAGAGCATACTGGAGGAACTTAGCGTTAAACAGGACTAAAGAGCAAACCAGTGTAACTGAGCATTAGGCAGGAGTGAATAGCAAAGTGGAGTAACTGAGCACTAAACAGGAGCAAAGAGCAAACTGGAGTAACTGAGTGCTAAACAGAAGCAAAGAGCAAACAACCGGAGCTTAGCATTAAACAGGTGCAAAGAGCAAACTGGAGTAACTGTGGACTAACAGGAGCAAAGAGCAAACTGGATTAACTAGGCAATAGACAGGAGCAAAGAGCAAACTGGAGGAACTGAGCACTAAACAGGAGTGAGTAACAATCTGGAGTAATTAAGCATGAACAGGAGTAAAGAGCAAACTGGAGTAACTGAGCACTAAACAGGAGCAAACTGGAGTCACTGAGCGCTAAACAGGAGTAAAGAGCAAACTGGAGTAACTGAGCACTGAACAGGAGCAAATAGCAAATTGGTGTATATGAGTATCAAACAGGAATGAGGAACAAACTGGAGTAACTGAGCACTAAACAAGAGCAAAGAGCAAACTGGAGTAACTGAGCACTAAACAGGAGCAAACTGGAGTAACTAAGCATTTAACAGGAGCAAAGAGCAATTTTGAGTATATGAGCCTCAAACAGGAATGAGGAGCAAACTGGAGTAACTGAGCAGTAAACAGGAGCAAAGAGCAAACTGGAGTAAATGAGCACTAAACAGGAGCAAATAGGAAACTGGAGGTACTGAGCATTAAACAGGAGCAAACTGAAGTAACTGAGCATTAACAGGAGCAAAGAGCAAGCAGGAGTAATTGAGCACTACACAATAGCAAATAG
Source organism: Isurus oxyrinchus (assembly GCA_026770705.1). Classification (NCBI taxonomy): domain Eukaryota; kingdom Metazoa; phylum Chordata; class Chondrichthyes; order Lamniformes; family Lamnidae; genus Isurus; species Isurus oxyrinchus. The sequence continues at coordinate 18,295,947 of JANJGN010000016.1, read as the reverse complement.
CAAACTGGAGGAACTTAACATTAAACAGGATTAAAGAGCAAACGGGTGTAACTGATCATTAAGCAGGATTGAGTAACAAACTGGAGCAACTGAACACTAAACTGGAGCAAAAAGCAAACAGGATTAACTGAGCACTAAACAGGAGCAAAAATCAAACTGTAGTAACTGAGTACTAAACAGGACCAAAGAACAAACTGGAGTAACTGAGCACTAGACAGTAGCAAAGAGCATACTGGAGGAACTTAGCGTTAAACAGGACTAAAGAGCAAACCGGTGTAACTGAGCATTAGGCAGGAGTGAATAACAAACTGGAGCAACTGAACACTAAACCGGAGCAAAGAGCAAACTGGAGTAAGTGAGCACTAAACAGGAGCAAAGATCAAACTGTAGTAACTGAGTACTAAACAGGACCAAAGAACAAACTGGAGTAACTGAGCACTAGACAGTAGCAAAGAGCATACTGGAGGAACTTAGCGTTAAACAGGACTAAAGAGCAAACCGGTGTAACTGAGCATTAGGCAGGAGTGAATAACAAACTGGAGCAACTGAACACTAAACCGGAGCAAAGAGCAAACTGGAGTAAGTGAGCACTAAACAGGAGCAAAGATCAAACTGTAGTAACTGAGTACTAAACAGGACCAAAGAACAAACTGGAGTAACTGAGCACGAGACAGGAGCAAAGAGCAAACTGGAGTAATTGAGTATTAAGCAGGGACAAGTAGCAAGCAGGAGTAACTGAGCACTAGACAATAGCAAAGAGCAAACTGGAGGAACTTAGCATTAAACAGGATTAAAGAGCAAATGGGTGTAACTGATCATTAAGCAGGATTGAGTAACAAACTGGACCAACTGAACACTAAACAGGAGCAAAGAGCAAACAGGATTAACTGAGCACTAAACAGGAGTGAGTAACAATCTGGAGTAATTAAGCATGAACAGGAGTAAAGAGCAAACTGGAGTAACTGAGCACTAAACAGGAGCAAACTGGAGTCACTGAGCGCTAAACAGGAGTAAAGAGCAAACTGGAGTAACTGAGCACTAAACAGGAGCAAACTGGAGTCACTGAGCGCTAAACAGGAGTAAAGAGCAAACTGGAGTAATTGAGCACTGAACAGGAGCAAATAGCAAATTGGTGTATATGAGTATCAAACAGGAATGAGGAACAAACTGGAGTAACTGAGCACTAAACAAGAGCAAAGAGCAAACTGGAGTAACTGAGCACTAAACAGGAGCAACCTGGAGTAACTGAGCATTGAAGAGGAAGAAAGGGCAAACTGGAGTAACTGAGCACTAAACAGGAGCAAATAGCAAATTGGTGTATATGAGCATCAAACAGGAATGAGGAACAAACTGGAGTAACTGAGCACTAAACAGGAGCAAAGAGCAAACTGGAGTAACTGAGCACTAAACAGGAAGAAAAAGAAAATTGAAATAACTGAGCACTAAACAGGAGCAAACTGGAGTCACTGAGCACTAAACAGGAACAAATAGCAAATTGGTGTATATGAGCATCAAACAGGAATGAGGAACAAACTGGAGTAACTGAGCACTAAACAGGAGCAACCTGGAGTAACTGAGCATTGAAGAGGAAGAAAGGGCAAACTGGAGTAACTGAGCACTAAACAGTAGCAAAGAGCATACTGGAGGAACTTAGCGTTAAACAGGACTAAAGAGCAAACCGGTGTAACTGAGCATTAGGCAGGAGTGAATAACAAACTGGAGCAACTGAACACTAAACCGGAGCAAAGAGCAAACTGGAGTAAGTGAGCACTAAACAGGAGCAAAGATCAAACTGTAGTAACTGAGTACTAAACAGGACCAAAGAACAAACTGGAGTAACTGAGCACTAGACAGTAGCAAAGAGCATACTGGAGGAACTTAGCGTTAAACAGGACTAAAGAGCAAACCGGTGTAACTGAGCATTAGGCAGGAGTGAATAACAAACTGGAGCAACTGAACACTAAACCGGAGCAAAGAGCAAACTGGAGTAATTGAGTACTAAACAGGACCAAAGAACAAACTGGAGTAACTGAGCACTAGACAGGAGCAAAGAGCAAACTGGAGTAATTGAGTATTAAGCAGGGACAAGTAGCAAGCAGGAGTAACTGAGCACTAGACAATAGCAAAGAGCAAACTGGAGGAACTTAGCATTAAACAGGAGTAAAGAGCAAACTGGAGTAACTGAGCACTAAACAGGAGCAAACTGGAGTCACTGAGCGCTAAACAGGAGTAAAGAGCAAACTGGAGTAATTGAGCACTGAACAGGAGCAAATAGCAAATTGGTGTATATGAGTATCAAACAGGAATGAGGAACAAACTGGAGTAACTGAGCACTAAACAAGAGCAAAGAGCAAACTGGAGTAACTGAGCACTAAACAGGAGCAACCTGGAGTAACTGAGCATTGAAGAGGAAGAAAGGGCAAACTGGAGTAACTGAGCACTAAACAGGAGCAAATAGCAAATTGGTGTATATGAGCATCAAACAGGAATGAGGAACAAACTGGAGTAACTGAGCACTAAACAGGAGCAAAGAGCAAACTGGAGTAACTGAGCACTAAACAGGAAGAAAAAGAAAATTGAAATAACTGAGCACTAAACAGGAGCAAACTGGAGTCACTGAGCACTAAACAGGAACAAATAGCAAATTGGTGTATATGAGCATCAAACAGGAATGAGGAACAAACTGGAGTAACTGAGCACTAAACAGGAGCAACCTGGAGTAACTGAGCATTGAAGAGGAAGAAAGGGCAAACTGGAGTAACTGAGCACTAAACAGGAGCAAATAGCAAATTGGAGTAACTGAGCATTAAGCAGGAGTGAGTAACAAACTGGAGTAACTGAGCACTAAACAGGAGCAAAGAGCAAACTGGAGCAACTGAGCATTAAACAGAGGCGAGTAGCAAACTGGAATAACTGAACATTAAACAGGAGCGAGTGGGAAACTGGAGTAACTGAGTATTAAACAGGAGCAAAGAGCAAAGTGGAGTAACTGAGCACTAAACAGGAGCAAAGAGCAAACTGGAGTAACTGAGCACTAAACAGGAGCAAAGAGCAAACTACAGGAGCTTAGCATTAAACAGGTGCAAAGAGCAAACTGGAGTAACTGTGGACTAACAGGAGCAAAGAGCAAACTGGATTAACTGAGCGATAGACAGGAGCAAAGAGCAAACTGGAGGAACTGAGCACTAAACAGGAGTGAGTAACAATCTGGAGTAATTAAGCACTAAACAGGAGTAAAGAGCAAACTGGAGTAACTGAGCACTAAACAGGAGCAAACTGGAGTCACTGAGCGCTAAACAGGAGTAAAGAGCAAACTGGAGTAACTGAGCACTGAACAGGAGCAAATAGCAAATTGGTGTATATGAGTATCAAACAGGAATGAGGAACAAACTGGAGTAACTGAGCACTAAACGGGAGCAAAGAGCAAACTGGAGTAACTGAGCACTAAACAGGAGCAAAGAGCCAACTGGAGTAACTGAGCACTAAACAGTAGCAAAGAGCAAACAACAGGAGCTTAGCATTAAACAGGAGCAAAGAGCAAACTTGAGGAACTCAGCACTACACAGGAGTGAGTAACAATCTGGAGTAATTAAGCGCTAAACAGGAGTAAAGAGTAAACTGGAGTAACTGAGCATTAAACTGGGGCGTGTAGCAAACTGGAGTAACTGAGCACTAAACAGGAGCAAAGAGCAAACTGGAGTAACCCAGCATTAAACAGGAGTGAGTAGCAAACTGGAGTAACTGAGCACTAAACAGGAGTGAGTAGCACACTGCGGTAATTGAGTATTAAACAGGGGTGTGTAGCAAACTGGAGTAACTGAGCATTAAACAGGAGCGAATAGCAAAGTGGAGTAACTGAGCATTAAACAGGAGCAAAGAGCAAACTGGAGTAACTGAGTGCTAAACACAAGCAGAGAGCAAACTACAGGAGCTTAGCATTAAACAGGTGCAAAGAGCAAACTGGAGTAACTGTGGACTAACAGGAGCAAAGAGCAAACTGGATTAACTGAGCAATAGACAGGAGCAAAGAGCAAACTGGAGGAACTGAGCACTAAACAGGAGTGAGTAACAATCTGGAGTAATTAAGCACTGAACAGGAGTAAAGAGCAAACTGGAGTAACTGAGCACTAAACAGGAGCAAACTGGAGTCACTGAGCGCTAAACAGGAGTAAAGAGCAAACTGGAGTAACTGAGCACTGAACAGGAGCAAATAGCAAATTGGTGTATATGAGTATCAAACAGGAATGAGGAACAAACTGGAGTAACTGAGCACTAAACAAGAGCAAAGAGCAAACTGGAGTAACTGAGCACTAAACAGGAGCAACCTGGAGTAACTGAGCATTGAAGAGGAAGAAAGGGCAAACTGGAGTAACTGAGCACTAAACAGGAGCAAATAGCAAATTGGTGTATATGAGCATCAAACAGGAATGAGGAACAAAATGGAGTAACTGAGCACTAAACAGGAGCAAAGAGCAAACTGGAGTAACTGAGCACTAAACAGGAAGAAAAAGAAAATTGAAATAACTGAGCACTAAACAGGAGCAAACTGGAGTCACTGAGCACTAAACAGGAACAAATAGCAAATTGGTGTATATGAGCATCAAACAGGAATGAGGAACAAACTGGAGTAACTGAGCACTAAACAGGAGCAACCTGGAGTAACTGAGCATTGAAGAGGAAGAAAGGGCAAACTGGAGTAACTGAGCACTAAACAGGAGCAAATAGCAAATTGGTGTATATGAGCATCAAACAGGAATGAGGAGCAAACTGGAGTAACTGAGCACTAAACAGGAGCAAAGAGAAAACTGGAGTAACTGAGCACTAAACAGGAGGAAAGAGAAAATTGAAATAACTGAGCACTAAACAGGAGCAAACTGGAGTCACTGAGCACTAAACAGGAGATAAGAGCAAACTGGAGTAACTGAGCATTAAACAGGATCGAGTTGCAAGCTGTAGTAACTGAGCACTAAACAGTAGGAAAAAGCAAACTGGAGTAAGTGAGCACTAAACAGCAGTGAGTAGCAAACTAGAGCAATTGTTCATTAAACAGGGGTGAGTAGGAAACTGGAGTAAGTGGGTGCATAACAGGAGCAAAGAGCATACTGGAGTAAGTGAGTGCTAAACAGGAGCAAAGAGCAACTGAGCATTAAACAGGATCAAATAGCAAACTGGAGTAACTGAGCAGTAAACAGGAGCAAAGAGCAAACAGGAGTAAATGGGCACTAAAGAGGAGCAAAGAGTAAACTGGAGGTACTGAGCATTAAAGAGGAGCAAACTGAAGTAACTGAGCAATAAACAGGAACAAAGAGCAAACTGGAGCAACTGAGTATTAAACAGGGGCACGTAGCAAGTTGGAGTAACTGAGCATTAAACAGGAGCAAAGAGCAAACAGGAGTAACTGAGAGCAAGACAGTAGCAAAGAGCAAACTGGAGGAACTTAGCATTAAACAGGATTAAAGAGCAAACCGGAGTAACTGAGCATTAAGCAGGAGTGAGTAACATACTGGAGTAACTGAACACTAAACCGGAGCAAAGAGCAAACGGGAGTAACTGAGCACTAAACAGGAGCAAAGATCAAACTGGAGTAACTGAGTACTAAACAGGACCAAAGAACAAACTGAACATTAAATAGGAGCTAAGAGCGCACAGGAGTAAATGAGCACTAACCAAGAGCAACATCAAACAACTGGGTATTAAACAGAATCAAACAGCAAACTCGAGTAACCGAGCACTAAACAGGAGCAAAGAGCAAACTGGAGTAACCGAGCATTAAACAGGAGAAAAGAGCAAACCGAAGTAACTGAGCACTAAACAGGAGTGAGTAGCAAACTGGAGTAACTGAGCACCAAATGGGAGCAAAGAGCAAACAGGAGTAACTGAGTGCTAAACAGGAGCAAACTGGAGTAACTAAGCATTTAACAGGAGCAAAGAGCAATTTTGAGTATATGAGCCTCAAACAGGAATGAGGAGCAAACTGGAGTAACTGAGCAGTAAACAGGAGCAAAGAGCAAACTGGAGTAAATGAGCACTAAACAGGAGCAAATAGGAAACTGGAGGTACTGAGCATTAAACAGGAGCAAACTGAAGTAACTGAGCATTAACAGGAGCAAAGAGCAAGCAGTAGTAATTGAGCACTACACAATAGCAAATAGCAAACTGGAGGAACTTAGCATTAAACAGGATTAAAGAGCAAACGGGTGTAACTGATCATTAAGCAGGATTGAGTAACAAACTGGAGCAACTGAACACTAAACTGGAGCAAAAAGCAAACAGGATTAACTGAGTACTAAACAGGAGCAAAAATCAAACTGTAGTAACTGAGTACTAAACAGGACCAAAGAACAAACTGGAGTAACTGAGCACTAGACAGTAGCAAAGAGCATACTGGAGGAACGTAGCGTTAAACAGGACTAAAGAGCAAACCGGTGTAACTGAGCATTAGGCAGGAGTGAATAACAAACTGGAGCAACTGAACACTAAACCGGAGCAAAGAGCAAACTGGAGTAAGTGAGCACTAAACAGGAGCAAAGATCAAACTGTAGTAACTGAGTACTAAACAGGACCAAAGAACAAACTGGAGTAACTGAGCACTAGACAGTAGCAAAGAGCATACTGGAGGAACTTAGCGTTAAACAGGACTAAAGAGCAAACCGGTGTAACTGAGCATTAGGCAGGAGTGAATAACAAACTGGAGCAACTGAACACTAAACCGGAGCAAAGAGCAAACTGGAGTAAGTGAGCACTAAACAGGAGCAAAGATCAAACTGTAGTAACTGAGTACTAAACAGGACCAAAGAACAAACTGGAGTAACTGAGCACTAGACAGGAGCAAAGAGCAAACTGGAGTAATTGAGTATTAAGCAGGGACAAGTAGCAAGCAGGAGTAACTGAGCACTAGACAATAGCAAAGAGCAAACTGGAGGAACTTAGCATTAAACAGGAGTAAAGAGCAAACTGGAGTAACTGAGCACTAAACAGGAGCAAACTGGAGTCACTGAGCGCTAAACAGGAGTAAAGAGCAAACTGGAGTAACTGAGCACTGAACAGGAGCAAATAGCAAATTGGTGTATATGAGTATCAAACAGGAATGAGGAACAAACTGGAGTAACTGAGCACTAAACAAGAGCAAAGAGCAAACTGGAGTAACTGAGCACTAAACAGGAGCAACCTGGAGTAACTGAGCATTGAAGAGGAAGAAAGGGCAAACTGGAGTAACTGAGCACTAAACAGGAGCAAATAGCAAATTGGTGTATATGAGCATCAAACAGGAATGAGGAACAAAATGGAGTAACTGAGCACTAAACAGGAGCAAAGAGCAAACTGGAGTAACTGAGCACTAAACAGGAAGAAAAAGAAAATTGAAATAACTGAGCACTAAACAGGAGCAAACTGGAGTCACTGAGCACTAAACAGGAACAAATAGCAAATTGGTGTATATGAGCATCAAACAGGAATGAGGAACAAACTGGAGTAACTGAGCACTAAACAGGAGCAACCTGGAGTAACTGAGCATTGAAGAGGAAGAAAGGGCAAACTGGAGTAACTGAGCACTAAACAGGAGCAAATAGCAAATTGGTGTATATGAGCATCAAACAGGAATGAGGAGCAAACTGGAGTAACTGAGCACTAAACAGGAGCAAAGAGAAAACTGGAGTAACTGAGCACTAAACAGGAGGAAAGAGAAAATTGAAATAACTGAGCACTAAACAGGAGCAAACTGGAGTCACTGAGCACTAAACAGGAGATAAGAGCAAACTGGAGTAACTGAGCATTAAACAGGATCGAGTTGCAAGCTGTAGTAACTGAGCACTAAACAGTAGGAAAAAGCAAACTGGAGTAAGTGAGCACTAAACAGCAGTGAGTAGCAAACTAGAGCAATTGTTCATTAAACAGGGGTGAGTAGGAAACTGGAGTAAGTGGGTGCATAACAGGAGCAAAGAGCATACTGGAGTAAGTGAGTGCTAAACAGGAGCAAAGAGCAACTGAGCATTAAACAGGATCAAATAGCAAACTGGAGTAACTGAGCAGTAAACAGGAGCAAAGAGCAAACAGGAGTAAATGGGCACTAAAGAGGAGCAAAGAGTAAACTGGAGGTACTGAGCATTAAAGAGGAGCAAACTGAAGTAACTGAGCAATAAACAGGAACAAAGAGCAAACTGGAGCAACTGAGTATTAAACAGGGGCACGTAGCAAGTTGGAGTAACTGAGCATTAAACAGGAGCAAAGAGCAAACAGGAGTAACTGAGAGCTAGACAGTAGCAAAGAGCAAACTGGAGGAACTTAGCATTAAACAGGATTAAAGAGCAAACCGGAGTAACTGAGCATTAAGCAGGAGTGAGTAACATACTGGAGTAACTGAACACTAAACCGGAGCAAAGAGCAAACGGGAGTAACTGAGCACTAAACAGGAGCAAAGATCAAACTGGAGTAACTGAGTACTAAACAGGACCAAAGAACAAACTGAACATTAAATAGGAGCTAAGAGCGCACAGGAGTAAATGAGCACTAACCAAGAGCAACATCAAACAACTGGGTATTAAACAGAATCAAACAGCAAACTCGAGTAACCGAGCACTAAACAGGAGCAAAGAGCAAACTGGAGTAACCGAGCATTAAACAGGAGAAAAGGGCAAACCGAAGTAACTGAGCACTAAACAGGAGTGAGTAGCAAACTGGAGTAACTGAGCACCAAATGGGAGCAAAGAGCAAACAGGAGTAGCTGAGTGCTAAACAGGAGCAAACTGGAGTAACTAAGCATTTAACAGGAGCAAAGAGCAATTTTGAGTATATGAGCCTCAAACAGGAATGAGGAGCAAACTGGAGTAACTGAGCAGTAAACAGGAGCAAAGAGCAAACTGGAGTAAATGAGCACTAAACAGGAGCAAATAGGAAACTGGAGGTACTGAGCATTAAACAGGAGCAAACTGAAGTAACTGAGCATTAACAGGAGCAAAGAGCAAGCAGTAGTAATTGAGCACTACACAATAGCAAATAGCAAACTGGACGAACTTAGCATTAAACAGGATTAAAGAGCAAACGGGTGTAACTGATCATTAAGCAGGATTGAGTAACAAACTGGAGCAACTGAACACTAAACTGGAGCAAAAAGCAAACAGGATTAACTGAGTACTAAACAGGAGCAAAAATCAAACTGTAGTAACTGAGTACTAAACAGGACCAAAGAACAAACTGGAGTAACTGAGCACTAGACAGTAGCAAAGAGCATACTGGAGGAACGTAGCGTTAAACAGGACTAAAGAGCAAACCGGTGTAACTGAGCATTAGGCAGGAGTGAATAACAAACTGGAGCAACTGAACACTAAACCGGAGCAAAGAGCAAACTGGAGTAAGTGAGCACTAAACAGGAGCAAAGATCAAACTGTAGTAACTGAGTACTAAACAGGACCAAAGAACAAACTGGAGTAACTGAGCACTAGACAGTAGCAAAGAGCATACTGGAGGAACTTAGCGTTAAACAGGACTAAAGAGCAAACCGGTGTAACTGAGCATTAGGCAGGAGTGAATAACAAACTGGAGCAACTGAACACTAAACCGGAGCAAAGAGCAAACTGGAGTAAGTGAGCACTAAACAGGAGCAAAGATCAAACTGTAGTAACTGAGTACTAAACAGGACCAAAGAACAAACTGGAGTAACTGAGCACTAGACAGGAGCAAAGAGCAAACTGGAGTAATTGAGTATTAAGCAGGGACAAGTAGCAAGCAGGAGTAACTGAGCACTAGACAATAGCAAAGAGCAAACTGGAGGAACTTAGCATTAAACAGGAGTAAAGAGCAAACTGGAGTAACTGAGCACTAAACAGGAGCAAACTGGAGTCACTGAGCGCTAAACAGGAGTAAAGAGCAAACTGGAGTAATTGAGCACTGAACAGGAGCAAATAGCAAATTGGTGTATATGAGTATCAAACAGGAATGAGGAACAAACTGGAGTAACTGAGCACTAAACAAGAGCAAAGAGCAAACTGGAGTAACTGAGCACTAAACAGGAGCAACCTGGAGTAACTGAGCATTGAAGAGGAAGAAAGGGCAAACTGGAGTAACTGAGCACTAAACAGGAGCAAATAGCAAATTGGTGTATATGAGCATCAAACAGGAATGAGGAACAAACTGGAGTAACTGAGCACTAAACAGGAGCAAAGAGCAAACTGGAGTAACTGAGCACTAAACAGGAAGAAAAAGAAAATTGAAATAACTGAGCACTAAACAGGAGCAAACTGGAGTCACTGAGCACTAAACAGGAACAAATAGCAAATTGGTGTATATGAGCATCAAACAGGAATGAGGAACAAACTGGAGTAACTGAGCACTAAACAGGAGCAACCTGGAGTAACTGAGCATTGAAGAGGAAGAAAGGGCAAACTGATGTAACTGAGCACTAAACAGGAGCAAATAGCAAATTGGTGTATATGAGCATCAAACAGGAATGAGGAGCAAACTGGAGTAACTGAGCACTAAACAGGAGCAAAGAGAAAACTGGAGTAACTGAGCACTAAACAGGAGGAAAGAGAAAATTGAAATAACTGAGCACTAAACAGGAGCAAACTGGAGTCACTGAGCACTAAACAGGAGATAAGAGCAAACTGGAGTAACTGAGCATTAAACAGGATCAAGTTGCAAACTGTAGTAACTGAGCACTAAACAGGAGGAAAAAGCAAACTGGAGTAAGTGAGCACTAAACAGCAGTGAGTAGCAAACTAGAGCAATTGTTCATTAAACAGGGGTGAGTAGGAAACTGGAGTAAGTGGGTGCATAACAGGAGCAAAGAGCATACTGGAGTAAGTGAGTGCTAAACAGGAGCAAAGAGCAACTGAGCATTAAACAGGATCAAATAGCAAACTGGAGTAACTGAGCAGTAAACAGGAGCAAAGAGCAAACAGGAGTAAATGGGCACTAAAGAGGAGCAAAGAGTAAACTGGAGGTACTGAGCATTAAAGAGGAGCAAACTGAAGTAACTGAGCAATAAACAGGAACAAAGAGCAAACTGGAGTAACTGAGTATTAAACAGGGGCACGTAGCAAGTTGGAGTAACTGAGCATTAAACAGGAGCAAAGAGCAAACAGGAGTAACTGAGAGCTAGACAGTAGCAAAGAGCAAACTGGAGGAACTTAGCATTAAACAGGATTAAAGAGCAAACCGGAGTAACTGAGCATTAAGCAGGAGTGAGTAACATACTGGAGTAACTGAACACTAAACCGGAGCAAAGAGCAAACGGGAGTAACTGAGCACTAAACAGGAGCAAAGATCAAACTGGAGTAACTGAGTACTAAACAGGACCAAAGAACAAACTGAACATTAAATAGGAGCTAAGAGCGCACAGGAGTAAATGAGCACTAACCAAGAGCAACATCAAACAACTGGGTATTAAACAGAATCAAACAGCAAACTCGAGTAACCGAGCACTAAACAGGAGCAAAGAGCAAACTGGAGTAACCGAGCATTAAACAGGAGAAAAGAGCAAACCGAAGTAACTGAGCACTAAACAGGAGTGAGTAGCAAACTGGAGTAACTGAGCACCAAATGGGAGCAAAGAGCAAACAGGAGTAACTGAGTGCTAAACAGGAGCAAACTGGAGTAACTAAGCATTTAACAGGAGCAAAGAGCAATTTTGAGTATATGAGCCTCAAACAGGAATGAGGAGCAAACTGGAGTAACTGAGCAGTGAACAGGAGCAAAGAGCAAACTGGAGTAAATGAGCACTAAACAGGAGCAAATAGGAAACTGGAGGTACTGAGCATTAAACAGGAGCAAACTGAAGTAACTGAGCATTAACAGGAGCAAAGAGCAAACTGGAGTAATTGAGTATTAAGCAGGGACAAGTAGCAAGCAGGAGTAATTGAGCACTACACAATAGCAAATAGCAAACTGGAGGAACTTAGCATTAAACAGGATTAAAGAGCAAACGGGTGTAACTGATCATTAAGCAGGATTGAGTAACAAACCGGAGCAACTGAACACTAAACCGGAGCAAAAAGCAAACAGGATTAACTGAGCACTAAACAGGAGCAAAAATCAAACTGTAGTAACTGAGTACTAAACAGGACCAAAGAACAAACTGGAGTAACTGAGCACTAGACAGTAGCAAAGAGCATACTGGAGGAACTTAGCGTTAAACAGGACTAAAGACCATACCGGTGTAACTGAGCATTAGGCAGGAGTGAATAACAAACTGGAGCAACTGAACACTAAACCGGAGCAAAGAGCAAACTGGAGTAAGTGAGCACTAAACAGGAGCAAAGATCAAACTGTAGTAACTGAGTACTAAACAGGACCAATGAACAAACTGGAGTAACTGAGCACTAGACAGGAGCAAAGAGCAAACTGGAGTAATTGAGTATTAAGCAGGGACAAGTAGCAAGCAGGAGTAACTGAGCACTAGACAATAGCAAAGAGCAAACTGGAGGAACTTAGCATTAAACAGGATTAAAGAGCAAATGGGTGTAACTGATCATTAAGCAGGATTGAGTAACAAACTGGACCAACTGAACACTAAACAGGAGCAAAGAGCAAACAGGATTAACTGAGCACTAAACAGGAGCAAAGATCAAACTGTAGTAACTGAGTAGTAAACAGGACCAAAGAACAAACTGGAGTAACTGAGCACTAGACAGTAGCAAAGAGCATCCTGCAGGAACTTAGCGTTAAACAGGATTAAAGAGCAAACCAGTGTAACTGAGCATTAAGCAGGATTGAATAACAAGCTGGAGCAACTGAACACTAAACCGGAGCAAAGAGCAAACTGGAGTAACTGAGCAGTAAACAGGAGCAAAGATCAAACTGTAGTAACTGAATACTAAACAGGACCAAAGAACAAACTGGAGTAACTGAGCACAAGACAGGAGCAAAGAGCAAACTAGAGAAACTTAGCATTAAACAGGATTAAAGAGCAAACCAGAGTAACTGAGCATTAAGCAGGTGTGAGTAACAAACTGAAATAACTGAACACTAAACAGGAGCAAAGCGCAAACTGGAGCAACTGAGCATTAAAATGGAGCGAGTAGCAAACTGGAGTAATGGAGCATTAAACAGGAGTGAGTAGCAAACGGGAGTAACTGAGCACTAAACAGGAGTGAGTAGCACAATGCGGCAATTGAGTATTAAGCAGTGCTGAGTAGCAAACTGGAGTAACTGAGCGCTAAACTGGAGCAAAGAGCAAACTGGAGTAACTGAGCATTAAACAGGAGTAAGTAGCAAACTGGAGTAACTAAGCATTAAACAGGGATGAGTAGCAAACTGGAGTAACTGAGCGCTAAACTGGAGCAAAGAGCAAACTGGAGTAACTGAGCATTAAACAGGAGTAAGTAGCAAACTGGAGTAACTAAGCATTAAACAGGGCTGCGTAGCAAACTGGAGTAACTGAGCGCTAAACAGGACCAAAGAGCAAACTGGAGTAACTGAGCATTAAACAGGAGTAAGTAGCAAACTGGAGTAACTAAGCATTAAACAGGGATGAGTAGCAAACTGGAGTACCTGATCACTAAAGAGGAGCAAACTGCAAACTGGAGTAATTGAGCATTAAACAGGAGCAAATAGCAAGCTGGAGTAATAACATTAAATAGGAGCAAAGAGCAAACTGGACTGACTGTGCATTAAACAGGAAATAAGAGCAAACTGGAGTAACTGAGCACTAAACAGGAGGAAAAAGCAAACTGGAGTAAGTGAGCACTAAACAGCAGTGAGTAGCAAACTAGAGCAATTGTGTATTAAATAGGGGTGAGTAGCAAACTGGAGTAACTGAGTGCAAAACAGGAGCAAAGAGCATAATGGAGTAACTGAGCACTAAACAGGATAAAGAGCAAATTGGAGTAACTGAGCACTAAATAGGAGGAAAGAGAAAATTGAACTAACTGAGCACTAAACAGGAGCAAACTGGAGTAACTGAGTGCAAAACAGGAGCAAAGAGCACACTGGAGTAACTGAGTGCTAAACAGGAGCAAAGGGCAAACTGGAGTAACTGAGCAGTAAACAGGAGCAGGTAGCAAACTGGAGTAACTGAGCATTAAACAGGGCGTGTAGCAAACTGGAGTAAGTGCACACTAAACAGGAGCTAAGAGCAAAATGGAGGATCTAAGCACTAACCAAGAGCAAACTGGAGTAACTGAACATTAAATAGGAGCTAAGAGCGCACGGCAGGGGATGAGCACTAACCAAGAGCAACAACAAACAACTGAGTATTAAGCAGAATCAAACAGCAAACTGGAGTAACCGAGCACTAAACAGGAGCAAAGAGCAAACTGGAGTAACCGAGCATTAAACAGGAGTGAGTAACAAACTGGAGTAACTGAGCACTAAACAGGAACAAAGAGCAAACCGAAGTAACTGAGCACTAAACAGGAGTGAGTAGCAAACTGGAGTAACTGAGCACTAAACAGGAGCAAAGAGCAAACCAAGGTAACTGAGCACTAAACAGGAGTGAGTAGCAAACTGGAGTAACTGAGCACCAAACGGGAGCAAGAGAAAACTGGAATAACGGAGTGCTAAACAGGAGCAAAGAACAATTTGGAGTATATGAGCCTTAAACAGGAATCAGGAGCAAACTGGAGTAACTGAGCATTAAACCAGACAAACTGGAGTAACTAAGCACCAAACAGGAGCAAAGAGCAATTTGGAGTATATGAGCCTTAAGCAGGAGTGAGGAGCAAACTGGAGTGACTGAGCACTAAACAGGAGCAAGGAGCAAATTGGAGTAAATGAGCACTAAACAGGTGCAAAGAGCAAACTGGAGGTACTGATCATTAAACAGGAGGGAACTGAAGTAACTGAGTAATAAACAGGAGCAAAAAGCAAACTGGAGAACCTGAGCACTAAACGGAAGCAAAGAGCAAACAGGAGTAACTGAGTGCAAAACAGGAGCAAAGAGCAAACTGGAGAACCTGAGCACTAAACGGAAACAAAGAGGAAACTGGAGTAACTGAGCACTAAATAGGGATAAAGAGCAAACTAGAGCAACTGAGCATTAAACAGGACCAAAGAGCAAACTGAAGTAACATAGCACAAAACAGGAGCAAAGAGCAAACTGGAACAACTGAGCATTAAAATGGAGCGAGTAGCAAACTGGAGTAACCGAGCACTAAACAGGAGTGAGTAGCAAACTGGAGTAACGGAGCACCAATTGGAAGCAACGAGCAAACTGGAGTAACTGAGTGCTAAACAGGAGCAAACTGGAGTAACTAAGCATTAAACAGGAGCAAAGAGCAATTTTGAGTATATGAGCCTTAAACAGGAATGAGGAGCAAACTGGAGTAACTGAGCACTAAACAGGAGCAAAGAGCAAACTGGAGTAAATGAGCACTAAACGGGAGCAAATAGGAAACTGGAGGTACTGAGCATTAAACAGGTGCAAACTGAAGTAACTGAGCAATAAACAGGAGCAAAGAGCAAACTGGAGTAATTGAGTATTAAGCAGGGACAAGTAGCAAGCAGGAGTAACTGAGCACTAGACAATAGCAAAGAGCAAACTGGAGGAACTTAGCATTAAACAGGATTAAAGAGCAAACGGGTGTAACTGATCATTAAGCAGGACTGAATAACAAACTGGAGCAACTGAACACTAAACCAGAGCAAAGAGCAAACAGGATTAACTGAGCACTGAACAGGAGCAAAGATCAAACTGTAGTAACTGAGTACTAAACAGGACCAAAGAACAAACTGGAGTAACTGAGCACTAGACAGTAGCAAACAGCATACTGGAGGAACTTAGTGTTAAACGGGATTAAAGAGCAAACCGGTGTAACTGAGCATTAAGCAGGAGTGAATAACAAACTGAAATAACTGAACACTAAACAGGAACAAAGAGCAAACTGGAGTAACTGAGCACTAAACAGGAGCAAAGAGCAAACTGGAGTAACTGAACACTAAACAGAAACAAAGAGCAAACTGGAGTAACTGAGCACTAAAAAGGAGCAAAGGGCAAAGTGGAGTAACTGAGCACTAAACAGGAGTGAGTAGCACACTGCAGTAATTGTGTATGAAACAGGGCTTAGTAGCAAACTGGAGTAACGGAGCGCTAAACAGGAGCAAAGAGCAAACTGGAGTAACTGAGCATTAAACAGGAATAAGTAGCAAACTGGAGTAACTAAGCATTAAAGAGGGATGAGTAGCAAACTGGAGTACCTGATCACTAAAGAGGAGCAAACTGCAAACTGGAGTAACTGAGCATTAAACAGGAGCAAATAGCAAGCTGGACTAATAACATTAAATAGGAGCAAAGAGCAAACTGGAGTAACTGAGCACAAGACAGGAGCAAAGAGCAAACTAGAGGAACTTAGCATTAAACAGGATTAAAGTGCAAACCGGAGTAACTGAGCATTAAGCAGGTGTGAGTAACAAACTGAAATAACTGAACACTAAACAGGAGCAAAGCGCAAACTGGAGCAACTGAGCATTAAAATGGAACGAGTAGCAAACTGGAGTAATGGAGCATTAAACAGGAGTGAGTAGCAAACTGGAGTAACTGAGCACTACACAGGAGGAAAGAGAAAATTGAACTAACTGAACACTAAACAGGAGCAACCTGGAGTAACTGGGTGCTAAACAGAAGCAAAGGGCAAACTGGAGTAACTGAGCAGTAAACAGGAGCGGGTAGCAAACTGGAGTAACTGAGCATTAAACAGTTCGTGTAGCAAACTGGAGTAAGTGCACACTAAACAGGAGCTAAGAGCAAAATGGAGGATCTGAGCACTAATCAAGAGCAAACTGGAGTAACTGAACATTAAATAGGAGCTAAGAGCGCACGGGAGGGAATGAGCACTAACCAAGAGCAACATCAAACAACTGAGTATTAAACAGAATCAAACAACAAACTGGAGTAACCGAGCACTAAACAGGAGCAAAGAGCAAACTGGAGTAACTGAGCATTAAACAGGAGTGAGTAGCAAACTGGAGTAACTGAGCACTAAACAGGAGCAAAGAGCAAACCAAAGTAACTGAGCACTAAACAGGAGTGAGTAGCAAACTGGAGTAACTGAGCACTAAACAGGAGCAAAGAGCAAACCGAAGTAACTGAGCACTAAACAGGAGTGAGTAGCAAACTGGAGTAACTGAGCACCAAACGGGAGCAAAGAGAAAACTGGAGTAACGGAGTACTAAACAGGAGCAAAGAACAATTTGGAGTATATGAGCCTTAAACAGGAATCAGGAGCAAACTGGAGTAACTGAGCATTAAACCAGACAAACTGGAGTAACTAAGCACCAAACAGGAGCAAAGAGCAATTTGGAGTATATGAGCCTTAAACAGGAGTGAGGAGCAAACTGGAGTGACTGAGCACTAAACAGGAGCAAGGAGCAAATTGGAGTAAATGAGCACTAAACAGGTGCAAAGAGCAAACTGGAGGTAGTGAGCATTAAACAGGAGCAAACTGAAGTAACTGAGTACTAAACAGGAGCAAAAAGCAAACTGGAGAACCTGAGCACTAAACGGAAGCAAAGAGCAAACAGGAGTAACTGAGTGCAAAACAGGAGCAAAGAGCAAACTGGAGAACCTGAGCACTAAATGGAAACAAAGAGGAAACTGGAGTAACTGAGCACTAAATAGGGATAAATAGCAAACTAGAGCAACTGAGCATTAAACAGGACCAAAGAGCAAACTGAAGTAACATAGCACAAAACAGGAGCAAAGAGCAAACTGGAACAACTGAGCATTAAAATGGAGCGAGTAGCAAACTGGAGTAACCGAGCACTAAACAGGAGTGAGTAGCAAACTGGAGTAACTGAGCACTAAACAGGAGAAAAGAGCAAACCGAAGTAACTGAGGAGTAAACAGGAGTGAGTAGAAAACTGGAGTAACTGAGCACCAAATGGAAGCAACGAGCAAACTGGAGTAACTGAGTGCTAAACAGGAGCAAAAAGCAAACTGGAGAACCTGAGCACTAAACGGAAGCAAGGAGCAACCAGGAGTAACTGAGTGCAAAACAGGAGCAAAGAGCAAACTGGAGAACCTGAGCACTAAATGGAAACAAAGAGGAAACTGGAGTAACTGAGCACTAAATAGGGATAAATAGCAAACTAGAGCAACTGAGCATTAAACAGGACCAAAGAGCAAACTGAAGTAACATAGCACAAAACAGGAGCAAAGAGCAAACTGGAACAACTGAGCATTAAAGTGGAGCGAGTAGCAAACTGGAGTAACCGAGCACTAAACAGGAGTGAGTAGCAAACTGGAGTAACTGAGCACTAAACAGGAGAAAAGAGCAAACCGAAGTAACTGAGGACTAAACAGGAGTGAGTAGCAAACTGGAGTAACTGAGCACCAAATGGAAGCAACGAGCAAACTGGAGTAACTGAGTGCGAAACAGGAGCAAACTGGAGTAACTAAGCATTAAACAGGAGCAAAGAGCAAACTGGAGTAAATGAGCACTAAACGGGAGCAAATAGGAAACTGGAGGTACTGAGCATTAAACAGGTGCAAACTGAAGTAACTGAGCAATAAACAGGAGCAAAGAGCAAACTGGAGTAATTGAGTATTAAGCAGGGACAAGTAGCAAGCAGGAGTAACTGAGCACTAGACAATAGCAAAGAGCAAACTGGAGGAACTTAGCATTAAACAGGATTAAAGAGCAAACCGGTATAACTGATCATTAAGCAGGACTGAGTAACAAACTGGAGCAACTGAACACTAAACCGGAGCAAAGAGCAAACAGGATTAACTGAGCACTAAACAGGAGCAAAGATCAAACTGTAGTAACTGAGTACTAAACAGGACCAAAGAACAAACTGGAGTAACTGAGCACTAGACAGTAGCAAAGAGCATACTGGAGGAACTTAGCGTTAAATGGGATTAAAGAGCAAACCGGTGTAACTGAGCATTAAGCAGGAGTGAATAACAAACTGAAATAACTGAACACTAAACAGGAACAA